>PQME02000017.1:0-210971 GCA_003004525.2 Aspergillus sp. MA 6038
TCTATCCTTCTTTTACATAAGGCGTCGGATGATGCTTGTACTGACTGATGCTAAAATGTTGTTATGCTTTTTTTTTCTCTCTACCATATTGTCTACCATGATTGGTCTCATAATGGATATATATGTAGCCATTGAATTGATCAACGATCCATGCCTAAAATAAACAATATACCCCCAAATAGCCCCAGACCACGAATTGCTACTCTAAGCACCCTCAGCAGGAGTCAACTCCTCGAATCTCCGCAGGTCCATCTCCTTCTCCAGCAACGGAATCACGTAAGGGTCAAAGGTTTTCCAGTACGGGTTCTCCAGGTGATACTTCTGCGAACCCTCGTTGAGGTAGCGCTCGACGATGCAGAAGTCCTGCTTGTCGTGGACAGACTGCATAACGAACCACGAAAGCGTCTCATGGTCCTTGGAGTAGACGGCGGAAGCCTCCTGGAGTTTGGCTTGAAGCTTCTGGATGCTTTCCTGGTCGGGTTTGGCGCGGAGGTCTATGAGTGTTTTTTTCCTCCTATGTTAGTGACAGTATATCATGCCGGGAAGAAGTGATGTTGTTGATGGGATGACGTACGGACGACAATTGTGTAGACCATTTTGGCGGTTTCTTTCAATTTGACTTTCAAGCCACAATGGGGATTGTTTTCTATAATGGAGGGGCATGTCTTCCACGCCCGGTGCTATATACTACTGAGAGCGTTGGTGGGGCGGTTCTCTGTCCTCCGCCACCCTCCATTGTACTTCCTAAGCTGGTTGCGGTGAGGAGTGTCGAAGAAATACTAGTCAGTTGGGGACAGTTTAGTCTTGGTTCGATGCTCAAGGTGACAGTCTCTATGCGAGCAATCGGAATGCCGAATCGGAGCCGTGCAGCTGCACCCCGTAAAGCTTGTTAGTGAATCTGCAGGTCACTGTCCCGGGAAGTTTTTCTTGTTGGCTCTTTTTTGGCTTTCGGAAAGAACAAAAAGGGAGCAAAAAGACGTCCCCGGGCAGGCTCGAACTGCCAACCTCCTGATTAACAGTCAGACGCGCTAACCAGTTGCGCCACGGAGACATGTCACTGAAGAATTGGGTCTTGAATATTGGTCTGATATTTCAAAGTGTCACAATCGTGGAAGCTAACCCTAAATTCAACTATCGTGCCAAGTGTATGACTGGCGAAATTGAAAAACCACATCGCGGCTCTCGAAGATGCAGCACCCGCACTGCGTATCGACGGGCTCCGTGATGTAAGGACATGCCATGTTATTCATAAAGAAAAAATTACTGAAAGACCAAAATGGGCAGGTTGAGCGTTCTCACATTTGAAGTCCTGCACAAGGTCCTGGGTTCTCACTGCCGTAGTTGTACCCTTGCCATCATACATGATATTCCATAGTCAGTTTTCTGTTTCTGCCATGCAGTGAGAATGACGATGGATTATATGTTTGGCATCATGATGGTCATTGTTGTCTAGGAAGCAGTTGTTGCTGACAGGACCAGGTTTAGCAGGTTTGCAGTGGGAAGAATTGGCTCCTTTTGACACTGGTTCCAGAAATGCAATAATGACCGCTGGGTATACTGTGTACATTTCAGGTTAGCACGAGATTAGTTTATACATCATGCAGCTGGTAGCTTCGGTTTGCATTGGGGCGTGTTGTGATGGGACCAAGGCCGTGGACTGATTAGGCATGGCCGGAGCTCTTCCACCAGTATCTGAGCTTGATGGGTATGAAAGGGGGATATAGTACGGTCCGCGTGGAATGGAGCTTCTCGTTAGGTCGTCATTGCTCAAGAATAATTCGCCAGCTTCATCTTCACGGTAGTACAAATCTCGGAGAAGCGTTAAATGCCGTATAATGGTCAAAGATCTGGCCAACACGCGGGCTGCTGTTAGGGACAACCTAGGGCTTTTTCCTACCAGTAGGCCAAAACACCACTATATCTGGCTTCTCGCAAGCCAGACATCCCTAGGTACCTTATATAGTAGCGCACTGCTAGGCCGCACTCTAACAGGTGGCCAGTATGTACCCCTGAATATCCTTTGCGGATCGAAGCCTCTGCCTGGCCTTGGTGACAAGGTCGACTGCATTCTCCTCAACGTAGCCTTCAATTGCCGGAGCAAGTGTTGTGAATTTCGAGCTTTCTTTGACGGTAATTTTCTTCCTGTTATTCCCATCTTTTTCGTTATCGCGGCCTTCGGGTTTGATAGGCAGATTGGGCAACTGGTGTTCGAACGGATCTTTCACCTTGGTTGGCATAATGGATGATACGGATGGGAGTGCTGAAGACAAGCCTTAGCCCGGAGGTCCCTCTTGGGTCTAAAAAAAGCTTACTAGAGAGATAAAACAGACTGAGCGACTGGGGAACGGCTTGAGACAAAATGAGAAAGACGAGATGCTTGAATACATGACGATCCGCTAGGGCCCAGCTTTTTTGCCAGTGAATACAACACAGGAGCACTGTATCCTTTACTGGCAAATTGATACTCTTTCCAGGCTCCAATACTTCTTTCATAAGTATGCCTCCTGATTAATATGTGTAAACTTGTGCTGCTGGTCAAGCCTGCAAGGACCTTAAGTAAATGGTTAACTGCATAAATGTCTGACAAAATCATACATGCTTTATTGGATCACCTGTCTGGTGTTTGGGTCACTTGAATTGTAGTAATTAATAGTAAAACAATTCTTTATAGTAGTTCATTGTAGTTGGGAGCAGTGAGAGCCCTAAGTCAGCTGTAGGGGCGGCAAATGCTTCGCAGCTTGGTGATATTCACAGTTTGGTGATAGATTACATTAGGAGACTGATGGTTCAACCCCTGAGGGGAACCATTGGTCAAAGTCATTAGAGTCCTAGGTGCTACAATTGTATCTAGGATTGAATGAGAATGGACTGTTGTTGTTCTATTCATGCTTCTGTAAGCTATCTAAAGACCCGCGGGTTGTAAGTAGGCAGCAGCCGTAACAACAGAGAAGAGGAAAAGAGAATACAAAGTGTGTGCTTGTTTGAGGGAGAGAAATCAGGCTTATATACTCCATAGATGCAGTGGATATATTAAGGCAGAAGCCCACAAAAGCAGCGAGAGGGCTGTACTATGCCTGAAGAGGTAGCGAGATACACGCCGACGGTAGGCGGTGGCAGACGGCAATGGCAGCCGTTTTTGGCGACTAACCAGCACAACTAATACCAAATTATGTCAGGGCAACCTTTCATGTAAGGCTAACTTGAATTGGAATGGTGGCTTCTATATTCCCAAGGTTTGATAGCAGAAAACTCCTCTTTCCCAGAAGAAGTTAGTCTCTGTGGCGCAATTGGTTAGCGCGTCTGACTGTTAATCAGGAGGTTGGCAGTTCGAGCCTGCCCGGGGACGACTTTTTTGCATTTATTTTTTTTGTCCATCTGCAATCCTCTCATTCCTGCTGTTTCTTGCGTTTTGGCTCCAAAGGCATGCTGGCTGAAAGCACCAAATCTGACCAGCGACCAGGAATAATACCATGTGGTTACTGACTGGCTCTTATCAGTGTCTAATCTTATCGGGCAAAGCCAACACCATCACCGCCAGGCGCTGATGATTCGACTTTTCCTACGCTTCCTGTACTCCATGGATATTACTTCTTAAGGATTCTTGGTCAAGACCATCAATGGTTTCTACGGATAATAGATTCCTTGAATAGCTCTCTAGACCATTTTGTGGTCAACAACATGGAGAACCATACACGCTCAACCGCAGGCGCCGACGTCGACGCTGAGTCGCGGGGGGCTCCGAATGATGCGCCGAACTCGTTGCAGATACATATCAGTGATAGGACTCCTCTACTCCAAGAAAACAATGTATCCCCCGGCTATAGGGGTTCGCAATTGTCGAACGATGGCACAGAAGCCTCTCAGGCAGAGCCTCAGAAGGCTTGGAGAACAGCCAGTGTGGGTAGTATTATGATTCTGTTGGTCATGCCAAAAGACGCTAATATCCTCCTAATAGATCTTCTGGCTCCTGCCATTTCTTTTTCTATTCATGCTGGGACTTGGTGGAACGGTTGTGCCCAGAATAAATTTGATCCTTACGCTCATTTGCAGAGATTATTTAGCAGAGAAATCATTTGAAGATCCGAATTTCACCTATCTTCCAGTGATACTGGGCGAAAAGAATGAGCAATGTCGCATCCCTGAGGTTCAGTCTCTGGTGGCGAGGTTCCAGTTATATATGAATCTGACCGCAGGGATCTTGTCGGCACTGGCTAGCCCCCGATTAGGCCATCTCTCAGATCGCTACGGCAGAACGAATATCATTGCGCTAGGTACGCTGGGTGCCGTACTATCGGAAATGATTATTGTTATCGTGGCGGCGAACGTGGGGTCCGCGTCAGTGTATTTATTGCTGCTGGGTGCAGTTCTGGACGGCCTGGGCGGCTCGTACACCACAGCCGTGGCTTTGGGTACTTCGTACGCTTCAGACTGCTCCAGGCCAGAGTCACGCAATGCAGCGTTTGGATACTTCCATGGAGCACTGTTTACAGGCACTGCTGCCGGTCCAAGATTGGCTTCCATCATTTTGGAACACGGAGGTCGCCCGCTGGACATCTTCATCATTGGGCTGGCATTTCAGACGCTGTATGCTTTGGCTGCCTGGCTAATTATTCCCGAGTCGCTTCCTGTGGAACAGCAGGAAATAGCTCGAGAGAAACACAGAATGAAACGAGGGCAAGAAAATGCCAGTTTGCTTTCTCGTTGGAACCCCGTGACTCTTCTCACACCTCTTTCAATTCTGGCGCCGCCAGTGGGCCGATCAAGTACCTTGTTTCCCAATCCTGGAGGTGCGAGTCGAGCCTTGCGGAGAAATATTATCATCCTAGCGTCCATGGATACGGCTGTATTCGGTGTGGCCATGGGCACCGCGCAGGTTGTCGTCATCTATGCGGAGTATATGTTCGGCTGGGGTAATATCGAGTCCAGCAAGTTCCTTTTCATCATCAACATTACCCGGGTGGCACACATATTGCTCATTCTTCCACTTGTGACCCGAATATTTCGCAAACCGCAAACGGAAGAACACTCAGTGCCCGGGTCTGACATGCTTGACATGGTCCTCATCCGATTGTCCATTGCGTTCGATATCCTTGGCTACACTGGCTACGCTCTATCCAAATACGGCTCCGTTATGACTTTCTCGGGTATCGTCACCGCGCTCGGGGGCATGGGGCCACCGATATTGCAGTCTTCTTTGACGAAGCATGTCCCACGTGAACGAATAGGGCAGATCCTTGGTGCTACAGGTCTATTACACGCCCTTGCCCGAATTGCTGCTCCGACATTCTTCAATTTGATATATAGCCTGACAATAAGCAAGTTCCCTCAGGCGGTATTTGTCTGTCTGACGGGCGTCTTTGGGCTTGCATTGATTTGCGGGTTTTTTATTCAACCACATGGTTCGTACCTCCCTTTTCTCTACCTTGCCGCTTAGCTCACATGGTCAACAGTGCGCCTTGATCTGGATGATGGACCTCCCAACGATAATTCTCCCGAAGCGTATAGAGATGATGAAGCTGTACTTCAGACCTAATGTACAACATTTCCGCAGAAAACTGGAAATTTTCCCTTACAGTTTTCGGCCCGACTTCGCGCTGCTTTTCGCTCAATGAACAGCCTAGTGTGGTCAAGGAACCGCGCCGGAGCGATCAGGAAGCATGCTCTCATCACTCAGGCTAAGGTCACTGCACGCTGACAAGGGAGCTAGATAAATGTGTAAATCTATGGTTCCAATATCACGACTGAACTGAGCCCTTTGATTTAGTGCCAATCATGCTAACTCAGTGGCTTTCATTCAGCCTTATTCTTATGAAATGTTGTAGCATCACACCATGGATGTACATAATTATAAATGGCCACTTTATGGCAAAGAATCTGGTCCTCAGGAGCAGTCTTACTTTCACAGAGTTCATAGCAAAGCCAAAGGGCGACTTTTCTCGACTCGGTCACTGGGGTACAGCGGTTAAGGGGAATGGTTTTCTCATAGGGAGGCCGGGATTCTCTACTGTTCTGATCACTCGATCCCTGAACTGCTATGAACGTGAACTTCACGGTGTTCGAGACCTGGCAACCTCAACATACCTGAATAGCTGTGATATTGTCATCTCTTGTAACTCATCTAGACTACCTGTAACATACCCCGAGTTGGACAGGCGAAGTTGAAGTACGCTATGATCGCATTCAGATACCTAATTGAGAGGATAAAGTATATCTAGTGTGCTACTTTACTCTTATTCGCTTTTCTTTCACTTTCATGGGCGTTATTCTCAATATACCGTAGTCGTGTGCATAAATCCCGAAAAGGAATAGCCGGGTTCTTTACGGTGGGCGGGAGGTCCCCACCACGCAACGCCGGCCGCAAAGTTTCCACCACCAAAAATCAACCTTTCGCAGTTGAAGACCAGCACAACGCACAATTGTCCCTTTTCAGAGCCTTGCAGGCGTCGAATTGCACCCATGCTATATAGGTGATCCCAAATGAAGCCGCTGCTCGCGCGGTGCACGAAATTCGCCCGTCCTTCCCGATCATGATATCCAAACGGACCAACGGCACCACCCCGGCCGTTCCGTCTCGAAATGTCCTTCGATTTCTACGACGACTAGCGCTGGCCGGTTCGACGGTGGGGAGCTTTTGTACGGTGGCAGCCATAACATATGACATGCACCGGCGGGTCCGCGTTGCTGAACGCATAGTCGAGAACAAACGGGCGCTACAGACCTCCGCACCCAACTACGATGCGACTTCCGCGGCGAAACGACTTGCTAGGATGATGGAGGCGGCGGAAGCGGGCGAATTCATGGGGGCTGAGTCGTTGCGGGAGGACAATCGACGGTTATATCAGGCGCAGCATGAGACCGATGGCCCGGGGATACATGGTCGTGATGGGATCCCGGAGGATAATGGGGTTCCTAATCTGCCCAAGTCATTTCTCGAACCTACACAGTTTGATATACCTCAGCCCCCCGGGCCCAGGCTAGATATGGGAGGACCCGGGATACCGTCACGGTATGCATATATCGATACTGGAACACCCGGGGCAGGACTACCGGAAAAGGCGCTCTCGTCATCTGGGCAAGAGTCGTCTCTCAATCAACAAATGCGGGATCTACTAAGTTGTGGTCGTCCAATCGACGCTGCACAGATATTTTTGGAGGGACATGCTGCCTCCTTGGGTGGTATATCGTCGGAGAGAAAGGAGCTTGCAGTCCAAGCATTCTTTGTCAATTGCCGCGAAGGAAACGTGTACATTGCAAGAAATGTATTCGAGCGCTTGGAAGAGGTGGACATGGTTTCACCGGAAATGTGGAAGGCTCTGATGTTTGCGTTAGCCAAAGGGGGGTCCGTCGAATCTACCGCGGCACTTTACAGCCAGTATAGGCTCAAGTTCCCGCTTCCCCCGGAGATGGTGGACATTGTACTTCGCTGCCTCCTCGAGTCTCAGAGATTGACGACAGCGAAATGGGTTCTGATGAGGAACTTGCATGTGGACCGTGACTGTGGCTTGTGTGGTGCCTATCTAACGGGTCTCTGGAAGAAAACGAGAAGCATTGAGCTTATAAACGGACAACTGAAAAACCTTTTAATTACATTACCGCGCCTCGGAAAGGTGCCTACAGACAAGCTCTTCAACCCCGTGATTAAAGCATACGTTGAGTTTGGCCGGTTTGGGGATGCCGAAGCTTTAGTTAACGACATGGTCACAAGCTACGGCCTCCCGCTAAGCTGTCGAACAATGGGCTTACTGTTATATGGCAAGGCTCTGCAGTATGACTGGGCCAGTGTGGAAGCTGGGCTAGAGAAGATGCACGAGGTTCACTTAACAAGACGAAAACGAGACTTTGTCCAAATTTTCGATCGATTGTTTCTGGAGTATTGGGTCGCACATTCGGGGACCGAGATCCGTGATTTCCTCTTCCGCTGTATCGACAAATTCAACATCGTGCCAGATCGAGTTCTTTACAAACACATACTGGAGGCGTTCGTGGAAAAGGGAAACCTGGACATGATCTCTGAACTCAGCAACATTGCGGAGGAGCGGTCGTGGAAGGTTCGGATCAACGAAGAAGAATTCTTGCAAGTGCTACGATCTCGGCGCCTGGCGCTTGAAGGTGGGCCAGTAGGGTTCTGGCAGATGCTGCAGGCTGCGCGATTAAGGCATGGCCAGGCGGCTACCTCGCAGCACATCTTAGGATACGACCAACGGTCTTTCCCTTCGGCAGAGGTGAACAAGATGCCATTCACGGAAAGCCCCATGGCTTGGTACCAACGATCACTGCAAGAAATAACGCCATCCAAGCCTGTTGATCAGTACCTCAAGCTCCATAAGCAGATGGCGCATTACATCCATTCCGGCAAATTGGTGGAGGCCTTGAAATGCTATCATGGCGCGAAGAGAGCAGGATTTCACTTGAAGCATGTTCACGTAGAGTTGGCGGTGATCGCAACGCTACTCGAGCATGGCCTCAGCGCTGCGCGCGAACTGATTAACTCCGAGTGGGAAGATATTGGGGGATCCTCCAAATTCTTCCCGGATCTATTCTACCAGCTCCTTCAAGTTCATGAGAGGAACGAAACAAAGCAGATCAAGAGGGCGGTCCTGCGTTTCTACCATATTTGCATGACCCATAAGAATCTGACCGTCAAGCACCACCTCACGGTGGCCATAAGCCGACGGTTAATTTTCCTAAAGAAGTCAGATATCGCCCTGGACCTCCTAGCGACTGTCTACACGTCACGCTACCGGGATGCGGCGAAGTTCAACGGGGTCTTCATGAAAATGTTTGCGCGTGCATTCTCCGAATTGCACAACCCTGTTGGTATTCGATGGGCCATTCTCAGCGCTCTTGCACAGAGTGGCACGATCACATGGGACTTGGTAGTGGAAGTTCGCCGGATCCTCGGGGTCCTACATCGCAGCATGAACGCTCTTTCCTCGCCGGAGAAGACAGAGCAGCTGGAATATCTGGATCATATCGCCATGCTGCTGGAGAAGAAGAGTGAGGGGGACACCAGCGCGTTGGAATTCCAAATTGACCCTGACAAACGGCGGTCCACGCAGCAGAACCAGCCCGGGGCCGTTGACGAACGAAGACTCTTTAAGAAAGAAGATATTCGCGAGACGCTCGAGACGTGGAATGAGAACAGGGAACTGGAAGCGGTCCTACAGGCCAGTTCTACAGGACAGAAGGCCAATCCGGGATCGAAGAAGCGGGCTACTTAACGATAGACATAGACTATTACTATCTACCTATCTTCCGTGTATTATATATACAATTGAAGCTGTACTATACGATGGCAGGTCAGCTGACCAGGAAGCATCAGGCAATGCCAAGACCTTCTTCACATGTCACACCACCCCAAAATTTCCCCTTTCTTTCGACCGCCGTTATCTCCAGCACACCAACCTCCGCGGCGTCAATTGCTAGAGCCACCCATCGCAGGAATTATGCTCGACGGTTACCTGTCTCCTCGTCGATTTCGTTGACTCTCGATTGCTCCCGACTGCGGTTGCGGCCACAGATACCCCCGCCCCAACCATGACCTCTATGGTCTACTCAAACGGCCACGCAACCACCACCACAAAGCCAGATAGCAGCAACGCCAGCAGCGCAGCAGAAAGACGCAGACGCCTCCACCATGAAGCCGACGTGCTGATCATCGGCGCGGGGATCCTCGGCTGCGCACTCGCCGTTACGCTGGGCCGGCAGGGCCGCAGCGTGATCCTCCTCGAAGCGTCCCTGAAGGAACCGGACCGCATCGTTGGCGAGCTCCTACAACCGGGAGGCGTCAACGCGCTGGAGAACCTAGGACTGCGCGAATGTCTGGAGGATATCGAATCGATCCCCGTCGAGGGCTACTACGTGACGTATTTCGGAGACCCAGTGAAGATCCCATACCCGCGACAGAGCCCGGCGTCGGAGGTGCCAGAGGGTCGCTCGTTCCACCATGGGCGGTTCGTGATGAAGCTGCGCGAGGCGGCCAGGCGGTGTCGCAACGTCTCGATTGTCGAAACCAAGGCGACGGATCTCATCACCTGCTCGTATACGAACCAGGTGCTGGGCGTGGACTGCGTCAGCAGGGACCAGCTGCGCGATTGCTATTTCGGCAGTCTCACCGTCGTCGCGGACGGCTACAACTCCAAGTTCCGCAAGCAGTACCATGCGCATAAGCCGCAGATGCGCTCGCGGTTCTGGGGCCTGGAGCTGATCGATGCCAAGCTGCCACAGCCGCGCTTCGGCCATGTCCTGCTGAATAGCGACAAGCCTCCCGTCCTCCTGTACCAGATCGGGCCTCACGAAACCCGCGCCCTCATCGACGTCCCCGAAAACTTGCCAAGCGCGTCGGTCAAGAACGGCGGCGTCAAGGGTTATCTGCGCAAGGTGGTCCTCCCGTCGCTGCCGGAATGTGTCCAGCCGTCGTTTCTCGAGGCGCTGGAACGCGGCCCGCTACGGTCCATGCCCAATTCGTTTCTGCCTGCCTCCACGAACAAGGTACCGGGGCTGATGTTGCTGGGTGATGCGCTGAACATGCGCCATCCGTTAACGGGCGGTGGCATGACCGTGGCCCTCAACGACGTCGTCTTCATCCGTGACTTGCTCAGCCCCGAGAACGCCCCTAGTCTGGCGGATACTAACAGGGTCCTCAAACAGCTGTCCGTGTTCCACTGGCAGCGCAAAAAGGCTTCTTCTGTTATCAACATCCTCGCTCAAGCACTCTATTCCCTCTTCGCAGCAAACGGTACTTTGCCCCTTCCCCAAGCATACCCCCAAATAAAGAAATATCCAAACAAACATACTAACTAACATAAAAAGACGAACCCCTCCGCGCCCTCCAACGCGGCTGCTTCCACTACTTCAAACTCGGCCTCCACCACGGCCCCGTCAGCCTCCTCGCCGGCCTCCTCCAGCGCCCCTTCGCCCTCTTCTGGCACTTCTTCTCCGTCGCCTTTCTCTCACTGTGGCTGATCGTCCGCGAAGCCCCGCTGTACAAACTGCCGCTCGCCTTGTGGCACTGTGTGCTGGTGTTTTGGACGGCTTGTGTGGTGATTTTTCCCTATATGCTTATTGAGACGTTTTATTAGCGTGGGCCTTTCTTTGTTTGTACAATGTATACTCGACACGGACTTGGTTGCATTGTGAGGTGTTGTTGCGAGACTGGTTTCTGATGTGTTATTATTAAACATTTAACGTTGTCATCGAATATACATAAACGTACTTAATACATGACGTTGTCAACGGATTACTTTGCCTTTCTGTTCATTGGATCTGCGTATTAAAAGAGAGAGAGTTGGGTTTTGCTGACTTATTTCATTCCCATTATACAAAGGATACCTAATCGACCAAGTTTGCTGTTGTATCTATCTTACAGAATCTGAATATCATGAACTCATTCTGCTTGCATGCTTCGCGCAAAAACACAAAGACAAGAAAAATCAAAAGAATTGCTGGACCGTCATCACCATGTACGTATGCACCTATATGTAATTGATTTTCTAGAGCCACTGGAATTTTCCCCTTTTGGATGCCACCATTTCTGTGAGGGCGCTCAGGGCCTTGCTCAGTGGGTATTTTGTGTCGCAGCTGAGTACTCAGGGAGCACTCAGGGCCTACTCAGAGCACACTCAGGGTGTGCTCAGTGATCAGTCATGTGCACCCTGAGTTGCTCACCCCCCTTTATTCTGTGCAAGTAGTCTGATTTAGCATCATTTTCACTGTCTCAAAATACCCATGCTCAACCCTGGTGCCCATATTGAACAACACACAAATCAAAACCTGATGGGCTTCAAATCTTACTGAGGAGCAAACTGCCTGGTGTTATGGGTTCGTACGAGAACCCTAAGGAGACAGATACTCGGCAGCAGCCTTGTTTACCACTAGGCAGTGAGAGCTGCACAGTCTCTACTCACCTCCGCACAAGCACTTTGTACATACTTTTCCTTTCCTCTCCTTAGTGAATTCTATTTGTTCATATGACACCTGTATGTGAAGACCACCCCAGGTTTGTCCCCTAACAATTCCAATGTCCCAAGCCAAGTTCAACATCAACTTACCTTCAGGACTTCAAAAGTTCTCCAGGGTACATGCTGTCAAGAACTGTGCAACACAGTAGCCCAGAGGCTTAAAAGACAATATTTCTAATGGATTCCTGGTTTAGATGTCTTTAGAAAGCACCAGATGGATAAGCTGATACCTGTGGAACAGCTGTTGAATTCCTGCAGTGGACCAAAGAAGTTCTGGGACCAGCACTACCTGGGTGGCAATGCTAGTCTACTTTAATAGATTGCAATGGAGTTTTTCTTTTTCTATATATTTAAAAACAGTAACTACCAAAGATTGTATGCTGTATAGCAGTAGAGACTATTTTCTAACGAAGTTAGGTACATAATATATGTTAGTACTAGAATATTACATATAATTACTTTTCCTAAATACTAGATAATACATAATATCAGACAATACTGTTATACATGATATCACTCACAGAGTGTCATACAAGTTGAGTTTGAGTCCAGGGTCAGGACTCAAACTCATGAGTCAGGTCTATGAGTCAAACTCAACCCACAAGTCCAGGACTTGTGAGTCCAACTCGGCTTGGCTGATGAGCCCGGACCCTGGGCTCGAACTCGGCTCGTGGACTCGTGAATCGAGTCCAACTCGCGAGTTGACTCGATTCGTCTGCCACGCTATGTGCAGATTCATGCCATTCCTGGTTATGCATAGGTGAGTGGAAGGCCAATAAACATAGACATAGTGTTCTTATAACAGAAGTCCTGAATAGCTGAGAAGTATAGTCAACTTTTGGGTCCAGTTCACTGTTCAGATCACAGAAGAAGTAGTAAAGCATGCTGGGATTGTCTTATAGAACACAGAGTAGGACTTGTGCAATCCCATTTGTCACATAGGAATATTCAAGTCCTTCTTGGATCATGACATGATATTCCTGGACAATAGCAGAGCAGATAAGCTGTTCTGCATTGTATGTCAATCTCACTTCCTGACTTGTGGGTATTTTATTAGATTTGACCATAGCCTTCCTGTAAGGATACTCGGTGGGATGTATCCTAGGGGAGGGTCTCCGTAGATAGCGAGACGCCGTCGATGGGCGGTCGTGTACGTATAAGGGGTAGGATAGTTAGAACTAGCGGGTAGCCTGTGTGTAGGCTGTGAGGAGACTATATAAGAGAGATATTACTGTTTCTATCAGGGAGACAGCAACTAGCTGTTGAGTTGGTAGCAGTGCAAAAGATAGGTTCAATTCTGCAATTAGGCATCTGTTCTTTTTGAAAAAACAAATTGCTTGCCTCTTAATAGAGAGGTCAAGCCTACTTCTTTATACTATTGTACGCGTAATTCCCCTGCTATCGCTTCATGCACGATGGTGTAATGCTGGTGGCAGCGCGGTCGTTACAGCAGCCCAAAATACCCATGTCTGCATTTCCTGCTCAAATATGAAAATTTGAAACCCCACTGGTGTGTGTATATCTTGCTGTAAACCTAGGTCCACAACACTTGCCAGGCACTGATAATTAAGAGCCCGTATATTGAGGTTGCACAACAGATTGTGTAATGCATATAGCATAAGAAGCAGTAGACTCTGAAGACTAGGGACTGAGTCATTGCTGCATATGTCATCAATATGCTGCATTGCTGCAGTATAGTAACTGTTACAGACCAAGCCACAACAATCTCACGTGATGAATTGACAAAATAATTGGGTAATGAGATCCAAAGGAAAGAATGCTACAGGAACAAATATCATGTGATGCCAAGAACATATCAAGGGCATGATGAGGCATATTGCTGATATGCTATGGCATAGTGACACTATGATATAACATATCAAGGATATGTTTAGGAGGACTATATAAGGACGCTCATTTCATGTACTCAAGATAGTTCTTTGCAATCAATAACAGTCTTTTACCATGGGTTACCTTTGACTAGTTTGACTCATTAGCACTTAACCAACAACCCTAGTATATGTACTACAGTTGGCCTTACTTGTCTCTTCATTTAACCTTTCAGAGGATTACTTGTTTATCTGTTGAATGCCTGATAGAGGGCCAATACCCTTACTATATTGTTGATACTCCCAAGGAGAGTATATTGTCTTGTCTGTTGAAGGTTACACTGGGTATAGGAGTCCCAGGTAAGCCTTAAGTATCTTGTAATCAGTTAACTAGTACAGCAGGTTATGAACGAGCGAGGACAGGTTGTGACAGTAACCTTCCACAGGAAGATGAACTTTGCAACAGCAAGAAATATTTAAGGCAGAAATTGCCAACACCATAAAGACTTGAAACATATCCACAGGGCCTTGTGTTTGTGGTGAATAGACCTGATTTATTGCTTCCATATGAGAATGCTCATGAAGAAATGGATAGATAAGGTGAACTGTTCTGAAGTATCTGACTGAGAGTTCAATGGCATGTTCCTTTTGGGGTGGTAGTGATGCTGGTATATTCAGCATTCTAGTCAGGGTCATAGGCACAGAATTATCATTATCATCTATCTTTTTGCTTTTTTTGTTGCCTGTATTCAATAATATGCACCTGGTGACAAAGTAACTGCTAGAAGGCCCAATATAGTGATGCCCTCCACCTGATGACAATTAAATAAGGCCAATCTCATGTCTCTGTTGAGTGTTACTTTGAAGGCGCTCCTGCATAATATATTCATGGGCATTTCACCTATCTGGCTTAGCCAATGGGATGTGTGATAGTCCCAAATCAACATTTATGTGATGGTGTACTTCTGTGTGTGAATCATCAACTAGCATGCTAGATTCATCCAAAGAACCACAAGTAATGTCAACATCAGGACACTTCTCTTGGAGAATAGATTCCAACCATTGCATGTGTCACGGCTCAGAACTCAGCGAAAAAGATAGTAGTGAATAGTATTCTTATCTAATTGCTAGTTGTAGCTACTCGACTAGAATATTCGAACTAAAGAAAAGAGAAAGGAGTGTCACGGCTCGGAACTTAGTGAAAAAGATAGTAGTGAATAGTATTCTTATCTAATTGCTAGTTGTAGCTACTCAACTAGAATATTCAAACTGAAGGAAGAAAGGAAGAAAGGAGAGGAAGAGCCAGTTCCCATACACTCCTTTATAGCCTTGCCAGGTAGTAGTCATTGTCAGCACTCTGCACGCAGCCAGTCAATGTTCATCATCTGCATTGTCAGCCAGGATGTTGTTTGTCTACAAACAACTGTCATCTGCCATCTGTGGATAGGGCAACCATCATCACATGAGGTAGATGTGCATGAAATCACGCGCATCTCAAGTGGTGTAGTTGCAAGAGGCAGGCAGGCCATCACATAACCCCCCTCCTTAGGCTGAGTCTGTCCACAGACTCAATACCATGCTGGCACCAGGGTTATCATCCTCAGTGCTGTCCTCCCACACTCGAAGCCAATGATGAAGTTGTTGTGGTGGGCCAGGATGGCTAGGGTATTGTTGGTGGTAGTCTTGTAGTTGATGGGGGCAATTCTGGAAGTTGACTGCTGGGTACCAGGTATGGTCATCATCATAGCCAATCCATTTCACCTGGTACTGGAGTTGTTGTCAATGGATCCAAGAGGTGAGAATCTGTTCCACCTCCCATTCACGGTCGTTGTCCACAATAATCAGTTCTGGGGGTTCGACAATTTGACCGGGCAGGGGGTCAGTAGCAGCACAGTGTAGTTTGTCAGGAGAGAACACTGGATGGATCCTCATACTATCAGGTAAGTCAAGTCAATAGGAGTGTCCTACTTTTTCAATGATAGGGAATGGTCTGGCCATCTGGCTGTCAAGTTTCTTGCTCAGACAGTTGGTTTGGTAATGGTGTAGTGAAAGCCACACATTGTCTCCAACATTGAAATCCACAGGCTGTTGATGCTTATCAGCTTGTTTCTTCTGGCAATCCTGAGAATGCAAGATGTTATCTCAAACTGCCCTCCAGATCTCCTCCATTCTGCGCGCGGTCTCTTGGGCTTGTAGGTGTCATTCCTGCTCATTTTGTGATAGGGGTTCTTCTTATGGTGACCAGTCAAATAAGGTACAGGGTTCATATCCACAGTCAATGAGGAATGGTGAGGTGCTAGTGGTTTCAGAAGGCAGGGCAGCGGCTGCAAAGTCTATCATCAGCAGAAGTTCAGACCAATTGTCTTGATACTGGTTTGTGAATGGCTGCAGGCAGTTGGCAATATGCTGATTCACAATCTCTGTCTGGCTGTCTGTCTCCCAATGGTAAGCAGTGGAGAGTTTCAGTTGGATCCCCAGGATTCAACAAAATTCATTCCAGAAATCTGACACAAACTGCAGTCCCCAGTCAGACACTATGGTTGATGGTGGACCTTGATGACAGTAGACATGTTCGATGAACATCTGAGCCATGTCCTTTGCCGTGGCTGTCTTGTGGCATGGGATACTGATAGGACATTTGCTGAAACAGTCAACAAAGACTAAGGCAGCATCATAACCTTTCTTGTCCTTTGGGAAGGAACAGAATGTCACAACCTGTCCTTGCTTGTTCATAACCTGCTGTACTAGTTAACTGATTACAAGATACTTAAGGCTTACCTGGGACTCCTATACCCAGTGTAACCTTCAACAGACAAGACAATATACTCTCCTTGGGAGTATCAACAATATAGTAAGGGTATTGGCCCCCTATCAGGCATTCAACAGATAAACAAGTAATCCTCTGAAAGGTTAAACAAAGAGACAAGTAAGGCCAACTGTAGTACATATACTAGGGTTGTTGGTTAAGTGCTAACAAGTTGAACTAGTCAAAGGTAACCCATGGTAAAAGACTGTTATTGATTGTGAAGAACTATCTTGAGTACATGAAATGAGCATCCTTATATAGTCCTCCTAAACATATCCTTGATATGTTATATCATAGCATTGCTATGCCATAGCATATCAACAATATGCCTCATCATGCCCTTGATATGCCTCAACATATCCTTGATATGTTCTTGGCATCATGTGATATTTGTTCCTGTAGCATTCTTTCCTTTGGATCTCATTACCCAATTATTTTGTTGATTCATCACATGAGATTGTTGTGGCTTGGTCTGTAACATTATCTCCCCCTCTTCTAGGCTTTCATCCTTGAAAGTCATAAAGCTGCAGCATCTCAGTAGGTGCCATGTCTGTTTTTCAATTCTTTTCTTATTTTTCCTTCCTTATGCTGACATAATCATGTCCTCAAGGGTTTCCAAGTCAAAGTCTTCTGCTGTTTGAAAGAGTGATCTGTTGCAAAAGATTTCTGATAATGGTTTTATCATGGTCTTTTCTTGTACTCAGTGTGCTTGTTTGGGTAAAACATGTATCAAGTCCAACAATTCTGACTGTTGTAATGAATGTGTCAAGGAGGGTGGTTAATCTTGCTGTGTTGAGATGAAGCCCTCATATTCTGATGCCAAGTGGTGCTGTCTTGTGCGGGTGCAACATTCCATAAAGGATGAAGAAGAGGCTCTGCTGACAAAACTCCTTTGATTGTGAAAGCAAGAGCATTTGCTTAGAGAGTGAGCAAATGAATTCATATCCCATGAATTCCAAGAGATTTCTGAATTAGAAGAGATGGAAGAAAAGGAGTGTCAAGCTTGTGAGGATCAAGAGACCCTTGTGAGGCAGCAAGAAAAGGTGGTTGCTGAATCCTGTCAACTTGCCGCGATGTCAGATGACCCTAGTCTGACTCAAATGATGAATTCTCCTTCCTTCTGGGAGAGTCTTGACCTTTCCACTGGTGATATTCCTTCACCTTGTTGTGACAACCTGTCAAATGCACAATAGGTTCCCAGGTATTTTCTGAGGTACTGTAACCTTTCCATTTAACAAGATAGGATGGTCATCCATTAACACATTTATCCTTCAGAATTTGTTCCACTTCATATTCTTCATTGCTTTCAATTTCAATGTTTTCTGCTGTTTGAGTGTTTTTTGGTGCAGGTTCCAATAGCAATATGTGGAATACTGGGTGTAGGTGTTTCATTGACTCCAGTAGCTTTAGTCAGTAATTCACAGGTCCTAATTTTTCTTCAATCTTGAATGGTCCAATTTTCTGATGATCAAGTTTCTGACTTGGTTGTTTTGTTTTGATATTTCATCATAGTAGGAATACTTTTTCCCCCCTCTTTAAGGTAGGTCTGTCCGCGTGGCCTTTGTTGTAGTAAATTGTGCTTTGTAGACTCATAAAATCAATATCCTTTGATAATTGTTCATGTAAGTTTTTTAGTTTTTTCACTGTCTGTTCTGCTGCTTCAGATATAGAGTCACTTTTTTGTAGTTGTCCATATAACAGTGGATGATATCTGTAATTGGCATAGAACAGTGATACTTTGGTCATTGAATGTTCTGCATTGTTGAATGTGAACTGTGCCATGGGTAAGAATTTATCTCAATCATCCTGTTCATAACTGATATAATGCTGTAGATATTGTTCAATTGTTTGGTTTGTTTGTTTGGTTTGGCTGTTTGCTTGCAGGTGATAAGCCATAGTGAGTCAATGGTCAATTCCCATGAGTTTGGTAAGTGTTTCCCAAAATTTTGACATAAAGAGCTTGTCTCTGTCCAATGTAATCTTTTGTGGCATTCCATGGTTTGTGATGACATGCTTTAGGAATATCTGAGCCATGTCTGCTGCAGTCATAGTTCCTTTAGATGGTACCAAGTGGATGTATTTGGTCAACCTATCTGTGATAACTGTAATAGAATTGTAGTTTCATGCTGGTGGCAGTTGAGTAATGAAATCAACTGTTATCCATTCCCAAGGATATGTCAGTGCATCTGGTGATTGCATTTTGCTGTAGGGTTGATGCCTTGCTGCTTTGTCTCTGATACAGACTTCACAATTTTTGATGTAGTGTCAGACATTCTTTATAAGATTCAGGAAATAGTAGTTTCTCACAATTTGTTCAGCTGTTTTTTCTATTCCAATATGTCCATGCACTGGTGAATTGTGGTGCATGCTGATAATCTCCTGTCTCATACTCTTAGGTATGTAGATGAGGTTATGCATGAAAATGATTCTATTGTTGCTGGTTGTTATTTTGTCATTGTTGATTAATTCCTCAAGCATTTCTTGGATCATTTTATCCTTTTTTGTTTCTTCACTGATTTTCTTTTTGAGAATGTTGTTTTCAATATGGAATGTTGCTGCTAGGATCTGCTGATTGTATCTTATGGATCCATCTTTGTTCAATTTTAATATCACTGGATTCAGTGTTTGTTCCTTGATCTCATAATCAGGTCATCAACTAAGCACATCTGCTTGTCCATTTTTGTTTCCTTTGCAGTGTATGATTCAGAAGTCATACTGTGATAGTACTTCTGCCCATCTAGCTTGTCTTTGTGTCAACTCTTTGGTTGTTGTAAAGAAAGTTAGGTTCTTGTGATCTATTTTCACAAGTACTGTGTGTTGTGCTCCTTCTAGGTAAACTCTCCATACTTTGAATGCTACCATGATAGCTAGCAGTTCTTTGTCATGGATGTTGTAGTTTACTTCTGCTGGAACTAGCTTTCATGAGTGAAAAGCAACCACTTGTGGCTTTCCATCAGTTCCTTGTTGTGTCATTCTCATTCCAATAGTGTAATCCAATGTATCTGTTTTGATTGTTGTTTCTTTTTTTGAATTGAACTGCACAAGAACTGGTGTAGTGGTGATTTTCTCTTTTGCTTGCTGAAAGGCTTTTTCTTGTTCTGTTCTCCAATGGAACTCTTTTTCTTTTTTTATTATTTCAAATAGTGGTGTCATTGTTTTCAAATAATCTTTTATAAATTGTTGATAATAGTTCACAAGTCCTGCAAATTGTTGAACTTCTTTGATGCTTTTTGGTGTAGGCCAATCAAGTATTGCCTTAATCTTGCTTTTTTCCATTTCAATGCCTTTTGTTGTAATCCAGTGTCCCAAGAACTTGGTTTCTTGAACATGGAATTTGCATTTTTTCATTTTTAATTGTAGATTAGCCTCTTCCAGTTTCTTCAACACAGCTCTGATGTGTTGGATGTGCTCTTTGTAGTTGTCTGAGAAGATCAGGATATCATCAAGATAGGCAATGATGAAGATATCTAGGTGCTCTCCAAGTGCCTTATTGATGTATTGTTGAAAAGATGCTGGTGTGTTGGTAAGCCCAAATGGCATAACCAAATATTCATAGTGACCATATTTTGTTCTAAAGGCTGTCTTCCATTCTTTGCCTTTGTTAATTCTTAGTCAATAATATGCATCCATGATGTTGAGTTTTGTAAACCATTTTGCTCCTCTGATTCAATCTTGCATTTTGTTGATTCACAGTAATGGATGTTGATCCTTTATCATAATTGCATTGAGTGGTTGATAATCCATATATAGTTGTAATCCACTGTCTTTCTTTGGTACAAATAGGACTCCATGTCCTGCTGGTGACTTTGATGGTCTAATCATTCCTTTTCATAGTTGTTTGTCAATATATTCCTTTAGTGCTTTTAATTCTTTTTCTGACATAGCATATATTTTCTTGCACGCTGGTTCCTTCCCTTCCATTAGGGGTATTCTGTGGTCATGTGGTCCATATTCTGGTAGTTTGATTTGCTCTGGCTGTTTGAACAAGTGTTGAAACTCTTCATACTCCACTGGTATGGTCAATTGTTCTGTTGCTGCTAGATCCTTATGATCCACTAGCTCCCATGAGTCTAGGTCATGATCTGCTAATCCATTTTGTGAATGATATCCCTCACTATGTAGACTCTTGGGTATATCTTCAATGGTTGAGTACATCTGGTACTTTTCGTCGGTGTCGGGTGCCCATCCCACTAATTCTGTTAGCCAATGTCATTCTGAGGCCCTGGTGGCTGCCAATATAATATTTGTTGCTGTATTGCTTGTCTCATGGCACTTCAGATTGCATCCAGTATAGTCTTGTTTAGACTTTCTCTTCAATCCACCCCTAGATCGCTTCACGTATCTACCAGTTCCGTTGTCTGTAGATTGTGGAAAGGTATCAAGCTCCTGCCTGTTACAGAACAAGTCGCATCGACCTCACGTGATGACGCGGGGTGTAATGGCAGAACCACCAGGCCATGGAAAAGGAGGGATCAGACCTACAAGGGTATGATGGATCACGTGACTCCTACCATGGAATCTACCGGTAAAGGTATACGGATGGTATACGCCCCGACCATCGATATACCATCGGTGGTAGGAAGATGGTAGGAATGGAAGGACTATATAAGGACGCTCATTCATGTACTTAGGTTAGTTCTTCACAATCAATTAAAGTCTTTGAACCATTGGTTACCTTTGACTAGTTCAACTCATTAGCACTTAACCAACAGCCCTAGTATATGTACTTTGGTTGGCCTTTCTTGTCTCTTCATTTAATCTTCAAGAGGATTACTTGTTTATCTGTTGAATGCCTGATAGGGGGCCAATACCCTTACTATATTGTTGAACACTCCTGAGGAGAGTGTATTGTCTTGTCTTGTCAAAGAGTTACACTGGGTATAGGAGTCCCAGGTAAGCTCTAGTATCTCATGATCAGTTAACTAGTACAGCAGGTTACAAACAAGCAAGGACAGGTTGTGACACATTGATCGCCAGTCAAACACAAGTCGGTTACAAGATACATTTTGACTTAAAACTATTCATTATGGCTACAACGCGCCCACTACCACCACCTACCAACCAAGAGTTGCAGAACATGGTGGTGCAACTTCAGGAACATATCACTCAGTTGGAAACAAACCAACCTGTGCAAGCAATAAAAGTTAAGACACTGGATCCATTTGACAGTACATGAAGCAAACTACAATCCTTCATTACACAGTTGGACCTGTACCTATGCATCAACAGGGAAAGGATTAATATGGATGAATATAAGATCCTTTTTGCCTTGACTTATCTGACTGGACTGGCCTTTGATTGGTTTGAACCAAAGTTACACAATTATTAGGAGAATCAACCAAACCAATGAAGTGATGATACTCAAGCTATCTTTGCAAGTTATACAGAGTTCAAGAGACAGCTTGAAGGAACTTTTGGAGACATCAACATTACACACAACACTGAACAAAAACTATGGCAACTTTGACAACACAGATCAGCATCAAAGCTGGTATCCAAATTTCAACAAATTATATCTCATCTAGATTGGGATGAAGATGCATATATCGCCAAGTTTGAAGAAATCCTGAAACCTGAAATCCAGGAAAGGTTAATCTGGATGGAGCGACCGAATTCGCTCAGTGAACTATTCTCGCGAGTAGTCAGGATTGACAACACGCTGTACGACCTACACTCACGCAAAAGAGGAGAACGATCCTGGAACACCTTCAGAGGAAATCCAAGGACCAACAACTATCGATCGAATGATAGACGACCAGCTCAACCTCAAACCTTAGGGTACAAAGATCCCTATGGTCCTCGACCAATGGAGCTGGATGCAACGCAACAGCAACAACAACAACCCTTTGTATCCAAGAAAGAAAGAGAACAAAGAAGGAACGACAAATTATGCTTTACATGTGGAAGACCAGGACACATGTCAAGAGATTGCAGTAGGCAGCAACAAGACACTAGGCCACCACAACAGCAGAATCAACAACAAACAATGAGTGCTACCCAAGAGAGAGGAGCATGCGATACCGCACGAGATGCAATGCCAGAGCTGAGAGCTACCAATGACAATACCTGGCACATGGCTCAAGAGGAGCATGTCGGACCAGAAGAATCCTACAGGAGGATTAGAGGTAAGAAAAGCATGATCCAGCTAAGAAAGCTGATGAAAGAAGAAACAACACTTTCTGATGAAGAAATCAACAAGATCACTGAATCAAGCAAAGAAGACTATTGGCCCGATGAATGGACAACAGGGTCCAACCATGGATACAACAAAGCCCGAGAAAGGACAGATGGGTCTGAAAAAGCCATCAATGAAGACAAGCCTGATCTTGAAGGATCACCCGGCAACCAACATGATGAAGTTCAGAAGGTTATCAATCCTCTTGACAAAGAGTACAGAACTCAGTGGGAGGGCCATGATCCCAACATGGAGGTACCCCATGAGTTACTGGAGACACCTCAGAGTAAAACTCCCTTAGCAAACAAAAACGAGACACAAAATCTGGCAGAAGAAGAGAAGAACAAGAGCTACACAGAATCCAGCGTGTATAGCCCACTATTGAATGCAAGCTCATGGTCCAAGAGCTACAGCAAACAATGAAAACAAGATAACAAAACCAACAAAGACATTGCAGCATATTTCATCGACAATGTGATACTTTCAATCAAGAAAAACCCAAAGAGATTTTCCTCAGGATTCAGAAAGTTAGCACATGAATTCACCCAGTACTGCCCACATTGGAACCTGGAATGTTGGGAGCAGAAAAATGAAACATGGCAAGAACACCTTCAACACTGTGGACACCCAATCAAATGTCCTACTTGCAGAAGAAACAATACAGACTACCACAAGGCATTACACAAAGTATCAAGAAAAATGCCAGACAGCAAGTTTTACCAACAAGAGGTAAGACACAAACATATACCTTGGATAGCATGTCACCACAACAAGTGTGCACAACACAAAGATCAGAAGAACATGGCAAGGTATTACCCACAGAGACCTAAGTGTTTCAATACCACATGTTCATGCTGGGATCCAAACTGCTCATGCATAGGATACCAACAACATCCTTTTCACAATATTATGCATTGGATAAACTGCTACCAAGATGATTGCTGGAAACACAACAAACCATATTATCCACAACCACAAGGAAGGAAGCCAAATTGGAAAGCAAACTTATCAGCAATGCAACAAGGATATCATCTGAAGTTTGAAGGAAAAGTGCTAAATCAATCAGCCAAAGTGATGATTGACTCAGGCGCCATGGGAAACTATATGAACCCAACCTTCAAGGAACAATTGAAGATTCTAGGAATCAAGAAGGCCACGCCAGAGCCTATTTCAGGTCTGAATGGTGAAGACTTGGGAGGTCACCTAACAGACAAGTCGGGATTTGTTCCTATGGCTGTGATGGGTCACTTAGAAAGTATAAACTTTGACATGACACCACTGGGACAATACAACATGGTATTGGGGATTCCTTGGCTCAGGAATCACAATCCAACAATACAATGGAAAACCAGAGAAATCGAATTTAATGAATGCAAATGCCCACAAACACAAACAGCAGGGTCAAGGCAGGAGCTTGACACCTTTCCACAATCTACAGACAAGAGAGCTGGTAGTTACATGAAGCGATCTAGAGGTGGATTGAAGAAAAAGTCTAAGAAAGACAATACTGGATGCAATCTGAAGTGCCATGAATTGAGCAATACAGCAACAAATATTATATTAGCAGCCACCAGGGCCTCAGAACAACATTGGCTGACAGAATTAGCAGGATGGGCACCCAACACTGATGAAAAGTACCGAATGTACTCAATCATCAAAGATATACCCAAGAGACCAACAAGTGAGGGATATCATTCACAAGATGAATTGGCAGATCATGACCTAGACTCATGGGAGCTAGTGGATCATAAGGATCTAGCAGCAACAGAACAATTAGCCATACCAACAGAGTATGAAGAGTTTCAATACTTGTTCAAACAGCCAGAGCAAATTGAACTACCTGAATATGGACCGCACGATCATAAGATACCCCTCATGGAAGGGAAGGAACTGACGTGCAAGAAAATTTACACTATGTCAGAAACAGAATCAAAAGCATTGAAAGAATACATCAACAAACAGCTACAAAAAGGAACAATTAGACCATCAAAGTCACCAGCAGGACACAGAGTGTTATTCATACCCAAGAAAGACAAGGGGTTACAACTATGTGTGGATTACCAACCACTTAACACAATCACAATTAAAGATCAACACCCATTACCATGAATCGACGAAATGCAAGATCGCATCAAAGGAGCAAAATGGTTTATGAAGCTTGACATCACAGACGCATACTATTGACTACAAATCAATGAAGGCGAAGAATGGAAGACAGCCTTTTGAATGAAATATGGACATTATGAATACTTGGTAATGCCATTTGGGCTTACCAACACACTGGCATCATTCCAGAGATTCATCAATGAAGCACTCAGAGAGTACCTAGATATCTTCATCATTGCATATCTTGATGACATTCTAATATTCTCAAGTGAATATGAGGAACATGTGCAACACATCAAGGCAGTTTTGAAGAAACTCAAGCAAGCAACACTACAATTAAAGGAATCAAAATGCAAATTCCACATTCAAGAAACTGAGTTCTTGGGACATTGGATTACAACAAAAGGCATCAAAATGGAAAAAAGCAAGGTTAAGGCAATTTTGGATTGGCCTACACCACAAAACATGAAAGAAGTCCAACAGTTTGCAGGACTTATCAATTATTATTGACAATTTATACAAAATTATTCACAAACAATGACACCATTATTCAAGATAATGAAAAAAGGAAAGGAGTTCCAATGGGGACCAGAACAGCAAGAAGCATTTCAGCAAGCAAAGGAGAAAATTACATCTGCACCAATTCTTGTGCAGTTCAACCCAGAAAAAGAAACAACAATTGAAACCAATGCATCAGATTATGCTATTGGGATGAGGATGACCCAACCAGGACTTGATGGAAAGGCACAAGCAGTTGCTTTCCACTCACAAAAGCTAGTTCCAGCAGAGGTGAACTACAACATTCATGACAAAGAATTGCTAGCCATAGTGGTAGCATTCAAGACATGGAGAGTTTATTTAGAGGGAGCATGACACACAGTACTTGTGAAAACAGATCACAAGAATCTGACCTTCTTCACAACAACCAAAGAGTTGACTAGAAGACAGGCCAGATGGGCAGAAGTGCTATCACAATATGATTTCAGAATCATACATTGCAGAGGAAACAAAAACAGGCAAGCAGATGTGCTTAGCCAACAACCTGATTATGAGATCAGAGAACAAACACCAAATCCAGCAATATTAAAGACAAACAAAGATGGATTGATAGGATACAATCAGCAGATCCTAGCAGTGACATTTCACATTGACAATAAAACACTCAAAAAGCAAATAATCAAAGAAACAAAAGAAAACAAAATAATACAAGACATGATCAAGGATCCAACAAACAGTGATAAGATCATAGAAGAAGGAGGATTAGTGTATATGAACAACCTCATCTACATACCAAAGAGTATGGAAGAAGAGATTATTGCTATGCACCACAATCCACCACTGCATGGACATCTGGGAACAGACCAGACAACAGAACTCATTGCAAGGAATTATTATATTCCAAACCTACAAAAAATGGTCTTACAATATATCACAAAGTGTGAGACATGCGAACAAGACAAGCCAGCAAGGCATAAACCCTGGGGAAAAATGCAATCTGCAGAAGCACCAGAGCACCCATGGGAATGGATTACAGTGGATTTCATTACACAACTGCCAGTATCACAAGGATACAATTCAATTGCAGTATTCACAGATTGATTAACAAAATACATCCACATTGAACCAGCAAAAGGAACCATGACAGCAACAGAAATGGCATGGCTGTTCCTGAAGACTATTATTATGAACCACAGAATTCCAAAGCAAATCACATCAGACAGAGACAAGCTATTCACATCAAAGTTTTGGGATATGCTTACAAAACTCTTAGGAGTTGACCATCAACTCACTACAGCTTATCAACCACAAGCCAATGGCCAGACTGAACAAGCCAACCAGACTATTGAGCAATACCTACAGCACTACATCAATTATGAACAGAATGATTGGATTACATTCTTACCTATGGCACAATTCGCATACAACAATACTGAACATTCGATGACCCAAGAGACGCTGTTTTATGCGAATTATGGATACAACCCAATGTTGATGGGGGAAAAATGAAAAAATGAGTTGAATTTGGATGAAGCAGTCAAAGCTGCAGAAAAATTAAAAACTATACATAAGCAATTGTCACGGGATATTGAATATGCGAACGCAAAATCCGTGATTTATTACAACCAAAGGCACGCGGACGCACCTACCTATGAGAGGGGGGAGAAAGTTTACCTACTACAAAAAAACATCAAAACAAAATGACCAAGTCAGAAACTTGACCATCTGAAGATCAGACCTTTCACAGTTGAAGAGAGGACAGGACCAGTGAATTATTGACTAAGGCTACCTGAATCAATGAAACACCTACACCCAGTATTCCATACGTTGTTGTTGGAACCAGCACCGCAGAACGCCCAACCAGTGGAAAATATTGAAATCAAAAGTGACAACAAGTATGAAGTGGAACGAATTCTAAACAATAAATGCATCAGTGGACAACCATTTTATCTTGTCAAATGGAAAGGTTACAGTACCTCAGAAAACACATGGGAACCTATTGCGCACCTGGCGGGTTGTCATGACAAGGTGAAGGAATATCACCAGTGGAAACATTGAGGTTCTCCCAGAATGAAGGAGAACTCATCATTTGAGTCAGACTAGGATTGTCTGACACAGTGGCAAGTTGAGCAGCCTCTTGTTCATCAGCAAGGTGGTCAAGCTCTTGAAGCTCCTCAGCACTAAGAGGATTTTCTTCATCCAATCACTCCAATACATTGGAATCATGATCCAACATTTTTTCACCACAATCTTTAAGAAATTGTTGTTGCTTGAACAAACAAGCAACTTTCACAGAAATCCAAGCCTGTTTGGCTAAAGCATCTGACAACTGTTGTTGAAGTTGCTTCTCATCACACTTTAAAATATTCCACTCCCTATTATTGTGAAACTGCTTTTCACATTTTCAACCACAACAAGTACATGCAGCACAATTCCGATTTTTCAAGTCCATGACACAGGGGATGCCCTTAAGGAAGCAAAATTTGCAGGAATTCTCAACAATATGACCTTTATCCCAAATTGCATCAGCTTGATGAACACACTCTTTAACACAGTTGTGGGTATCAGAGCAACGAGGCATAACAAAACATTATAAAAAGAAAAAATATGAAAGAGGACACCTACCTGGGGTGTCGCGGCCTTTTAAGTCTTTGGGGACAAAGACCCAGAAGAGGGGAGGATAGTGTTACAGAACAAGTCGCATCGACCTCATGTGATGACGCGGGGTGTAATGGCAGAACCACCAGGCCATGGAAAAGGAGGGATCAGACCTACAAGGGTATGATGGATCACGTGACTCCTACCATGGAATCTACCGGTAAAGGTATACGGATGGTATACACCCCGACCATCGATATACCATTGGTGGTAGGAAGATGGTAGGAATGGAAGGACTATATAAGGACACTCATTCATGTACTTAGGTTAGTTCTTCACAATCAATTAAAGTCTTTGAACCATTGGTTACCTTTGACTAGTTCAACTCATTAGCACTTAACCAACAGCCCTAGTATACATACTTTGGTTGGCCTTTCTTGTCTCTTCATTTAACCTTCAAGAGGATTACTTGTTTATCTGTTGAATGCCTGATAGGGGGCCAATACCCTTACTATATTGTTGAACACTCCTGAGGAGAGTGTATTGTCTTGTCTTGTCAAAGAGTTACACTGGGTATAGGAGTCCCAGGTAAGCTCTAGTATCTCATGATCAGTTAACTAGTACAGCAGGTTACAAACGAGCGAGGACAGGTTGTGACACTGCCTTGATCCTATTGTTTGTTATCATGGGCATTTGCATTCATTGAACATTATTTCTCCAGTTTTCCAATTAATTGTTGGATTGTGATTCCTGAGCCATGGAATCCCCAATACCACATTGTATTGTCCCAGTGGTGTCACATTGAAATTGATGCTTTCTAAGTGACCCATCACAGCCATAGGGACAAATCCCGATTTGTCTGTTAGGTGACCTCCCAAGTCTTCACTGTTCAGACCTGAAATAGGCTCTGGTGTGGCCTTCTTGATTCCTAGAATCTTCAATTACTCCTTGAAGGTTGGATTCATATAATTCCCAGTGGTGCCTGAATCAATCATCACTTTGGCTGATTGACTTAGCACTCTTCCTTCAAGCTTCAAATGATATTCTTGTTGTGTTGTGGATATGTTCATTGTCCAAGTTGGTTTTCAGCCTTGTGGCTTTGAGTAATAGTGCTTGTCATGTACCCAACATCCATCTTCATAACATCCTGTCCAATGTTGACTTTTGTGCCAAGAGTGTCTTTGATACCCTCTACATGAGCACTTTGGATCCCAGCATGGACACATTTCATTAAAACACTTTGGTTTTGTTGGAAAGTATTGTGCCATAAGTTTCTGGGTATAATGGTTTTTGCAGTTTTGGTGGTGACAGGCTATCCAAGGCAATTCTGAATGTAATGCTCCTTGTTGATAGTATTCACTTCCTGGTGTGTGTTTTGCCATACCATGTAGTGCCTTATGGTATTTCTTGTTGTTGTTTCTGCAAGTAGGACATTTGATAAAGTGTTTGCAGTGCTGGATGTGTTGTTCCCAGGTTTCATTTGTTCATTCCCAACATTCCAGGTTCCAATGTGGGCAATACTGCTTAAAGTTGTGATATATCTTTTTGAATCCTGTGGAAAATCTCTTCAGGTTATCCTTGATTGAAAGTATTATGTTGTCAATAAAGTATGCTGCAATATCTTCCTTCATTTTGTTATCTTGTTTTTGTTGTTTGCTGTAGTCTTTGGACCATAGACTAGCATTCAATAGTGGACTGTACACACTGGACCTCATGCAGTCTTCATTTTCTTTTTCTTCTGCCAGATTTTTGTTCAATTGTTCATTTTCTTCTGAGGGAGTTTCATACTGAGATGTTTTGGGTAGCTCATGGGGTACCTCCATGTTGGGATCATGGCCCTCCCACTGAGTTCCAAATTCTTTGTCAAGAGGATCAAAAACCTTATGATCTTTGTCATGTTGGTTGCTGGGTGATCTCTCAAGATCAGGCTCACTGATGGCTTTATCATTGGACCCATCTGTCCTTGTGTGGGCTTTGTTGCATCTGCAGTTGGACCCCATTGTCCATTCCATGGGCCAATAGTCTTCCTCACTTGAAGATGCTATCTTGTTGATTTTGTTGTTGGAAAGTGTTGTTTCTTTCTTCATCAGTTTCCTTAGCTGGCTAGTGCTTGTTTTTGCTGTTATCCTCCTGTAGGATTCTTCTGGATCCACATGCTCCTCTTGAGCCATGTGCCAGGCATCATCATCATCAGTAGCCCGCAGCTCTGGCATCACAATTCCTGTGGTATCATATGCTCCTCTTTCTTGGGTAGCATTTATTGTTTTTCATTGATTGTTTCATCATGGTGGACCAGCAGCATGTCACTGTCCACAATCTTTTGACATGTGTCCCAGTCTGCCACATTCAAAGCACAATTTCTTGTTTTGTCTTTGCTCTCTTTCTCTCTCAGAGACAAAGGATTTCTGTTTTTGTTGTTGTGTTGCATCCAACTCCATTGGTTGAGGACCATAGGGATCTTTGTACCCTTGGTTTTGAGGTTGAGTTGGGCATCTATCATTTGCTCAGTAATGGTTGGTCCTTGGATTTCCTCTAAAGATGTTCCAGGATCTTCCTTTGTCCTGTCATTGTGATTGTAGGTTGTACAATGTATTGTCAATCCTAACTGCTTGTGAAAATAGTTCATTGAGCAAACTTGGTTGCTCCATCCAGATGAGCTTTTCTTGAATTTCTGGTTTCAGGATTTCTTTGAATTTGGCAATGTAGGCATCATCATCCCAGTCTAGATGAGATATAATTTGTTGAAACTTGGATACCAGCTTCAATGCTGATCTGGTCTGTCAAAGTCACCATAGTTTTTGTTCAGTGTTGCATGTAGCATTGATATCTCCAAAAGTTCCTTCAAGCTGTTTCTTGAATTCTGTGTAGTTTGCAAAGATAGCTTGAGTGTTGTCATCCTGTCAATCTGGTTGGTTCTCCTGATAGTCTTGCAAAGTTGGCTCAAACCAATCAAAGGCTGGTCCAGTCAAATAAGTTGAAGTGAAAAGGACTTTGTTGTCTTCTTCAGTGATCCTTTCTCTGTTGAGGTGTAGATAGAGATCCAATTGTGTCGCGAAGGCTTGTAGCTTGTTTTGTGTGCCATTGAATGGTTCTGGAGGTCAAACCTTGACCAATCATACAGATTGTTGTTCCCGCAACATGATGAGTTCTTCCTGAAGTTGCTCCACCATGCCCTGCAACTCTTGGTTGTTGGCCGTGCAAGCTGCTGCCATAATGAATAGTTTTAAGTCAAAATGTGTCTTGTAACCAACTCATGTTGACTGGCGATCAATGTGTCACAATCTGTCCTTGCTTGTTTGTAACCTGCTGTACTAGTTAACTGATTACAAGATACTTAAGGCTTACCTGGGACTCCTATACCCAGTGTAACCTTCAACAGACAAGACAATATACTCTCCTTGGGAGTATCAACAATATAGTAAGGGTATTGGCCCCCTATCAGGCATTCAACAGATAAACAAGTAATCCTCTGAAAGGTTAAACAAAGAGATAAGTAAGGCCAACCATAGTACATATACTAGGGTTGTTGGTTAAGTGCTAACAAGTCAAACTAGTCAAAGGTAACCCATGGTAAAAGACTGTTATTGATTGCAAAGAACTATCTTGAGTACATGAAATGAGCATCCTTATATAGTCCTCCTAAACATATCCTCAATATGTTATATCATAGCGTCGCTATGCCATAGCATATCAGCAATATGCCTCATCATGCCCTTGATATGCCTCAACATATCCTTGATATGTTCTTGGTGTCACGTGATATTTGTTCCCATAGCATTCTTTCCTTTGGATCTCATTACCCAATTATTTTGTCAATTCATCACATGAGATTGTTGTGGCTTGGTCTGTAACAGTAGGCCAAAAGTATTGTGACTTGACTAGTTGTTGGGTCTTGTTTTGGCTGGGATGTGCCATTGACACTTGTCCATGGATTTCATCAAGTAAATGAGTGCATAGTTCCAGGTCATCTTCTGGTACAAAGAGTCAATTGTCTTTGAGCAGTAACCCATCCTGAAATGTCCAACCTCCTCACTCATCCTGGGCCATCTGCTGATAACTTTCTGCTGTTGTCACTTGATTGGCCCTGAGCACTTGATCCACCACATGTAATGCCAGTTTGAGAGCAGCAACAGTTGAGGACTCAACCTGCTCTGGCTTCAACAAGATCTATTGTCAATAATCATCCTTTGTTTGGACTTCTGTGGTTGGTCAGCTGAGTGCATCAGCAAGGGTGTTCTCCTTACCAGGACAGTATTGAATGAGAAAATAGAATTGGGATAGGAATTCGGCCCACTGGGCCTGTCAAGCATTCAACCTTTTTGTTGTCATAAAATACTCTAGGGCTCAATGGTCTGTGAATATGTCAAATTATTCTTGAAGTCATAGTCCTTCCAGCTCTGCATGCCATTCTTAGAGAGAACAGACAATAGCAAGCATCTCTTTGTTGTGTATCTCATAGTTGCACTCTATGTCTGACATACTCTTTGAGTAGTATACAGTAGGGTGCCAGAGGTCATCACTGTGTCATTGTGACAGTACACCTGCCACCACTCTGTCAGAGGTGTCAGTTTCCAGCTTTGTTTCCAGGTCAGGCCAATAATGGCACAATATCAGTGCAGAGGTGAGTCGCTGCTTCAGGTCTCCAAATGCTTGCTGACACTGGTCAGTCCAGGCAAAGGCAGTGTCCTTCCAAGTGAGTTGGTTGAGAGGTTGGGCAATCCAGCTATAGTTCTCAATGAATTGTCGATAAAAGTTGCAAAAACTGAGGAATGACTGGACACCACATACAGTATTTGGTGGCTTCCATTGGTGAATCACAGCTGTTTTCTCAGGATCAACCTCAATCCCATCTGTGCTCAAGATGAAGCCCAGGTACTTTGTTCATGTGACATTGAATTCACACTTCTTGATGCTGGCCTGGAGGCCAGCAGTGTGTAGCTGTTCAAGTACCTTCTTCACATGTATCTCATGTTCTACTGCATTCTGTGAGTAGATCAATAGGTCGTCCACAAAGGCAGTCACAAAGTCATCCAGATAATCCATGAGGGTCTCATTGATGAAACGCTGGAACGCAGCCGGTCCATTGGTGAGACCAAAAGGCACCACCCGATACTTGTACATCCCATAATGAGTGTGGAAGGTAGTCAGGTCTTCTGATTCTGGGCTCAGTCATATCCAATGGAACCCCTGCCAAATATCCAGCTTTGTGAAGATCCTAGCACCACTGAGACACTCCATTAACTCATCCACCAGGGGTATAGGGTAGTGATCCTTCCTGGTGATGGCATTCAGTTTTTGATAGTTAACACAAAACCAGAGACCTCCACCCAGCTTCCAAGCCATCAGTATGGGTGAGGCAAAAGGTGCTGCACTTGGTACTATGAATCCCTTCCCAAGATTGTCAAAGATGTAAGTTCAGGCAGCTTCCAATTCTTCTGCAGTCTGCTTGTACAACAGGCTGTATCCAACCATGGATTCCACAGTCTTCCCTTCCTCCAAGGTGACCTTATAGTCATTCATCCATCAGGGGGGCAACTTATCAGAAGCAGCCTTTGAGAAGACATCAGCATATTCTTGATATTGTTTGGGCAACAACTGTTGCACCATTTCCTCCTCATTAGGTTCTGCCTTTCCCACCTCCTGCTTCTCCTGAATAACACAATCAATCTCAGATAGGCTGGTGATGAAGGCTTCTGAACCCCTTTTTGCCAGGTGTCAATGGAATGGTGCAGCTCCAATCATGGCAATATCCAGGGAACCTGTAGGTTTGCAGGCTGTCTCCATCTTTTTCAGGTTTGTTCTTTGGTCCATCTGTTCTGTTCAATAAAGTCAATAGCCTTGTGGTTCTTGCTCAGCAATCCTCCAATCTTGTCATTCCATGTCCTCCTGGTGATGTGGATCAATCTGTGGCTGTTGCAGGATATGCTTTGGGGCTTCCAGATACTGGTGTTCTGTAATGACATCCATAGGACATTGCTGTTCTGGCCATACCAATCCCTGATTCCAGACATCCAACCAGACATCATGCTTGGCAAACCATCTCCTCCCAATGATCAAGTTGTGCTGGCCCAGGGGTGTGATGAGAAGGGGTTGGTTCAAAAACTGTTGTCCATCAATAAGGAGATGACAAGTGATGGTATGGGTGATGTTTGTTCTGGGTTGGCCATTATAACCCTTTGTACCAATTGTTTTGTTGAGTTGTTTAGTGGAGATGCTAAAGAACTTGGCCATCTCAACTGCTTGCTGAGTGTCTATAAAGAGATATCCATTTGCTCCTGTGTCGGCCAGTGTAGTCATTGAAATACTGATTCCATTGCAAGCTATCTGACTATCCACATTGAATCCTTGTCCACCAATCAGTTGACTGAGATCCAATTTGCCTAGACCAACACCCTCAAAACCCAGGTTGGAGACTTTTTCCTGGGCTAATCTTTTTTTGACTTCTCTCAATCAACAGGTGCTTCTCTCTGTTCCAACTCTTCTAGTTCAGAGATGGCAGCCTTGGCGGCACAGTCTTGTGCAAGTTGACCAGGAGTCTGGCAGTGAAAACACTTGCCTTCCTTCATCAACTGGTTTTGGTTGTTGCGGGCATCGGTTGTCCCAGAAGAGGATCAGGTTGGTGAATCCTCCTTCTTGACCAGGTTGTCAGTTCAGCTGGGAGGCTTGGAGGTATCCCAACTTGAGGCAAAAGCCCTATTCTTCTGCATACAATGGTTGATGACATCAAGTTGGTTTGCAGTCTGGGACACAGCACTGGAGAACTCCTGGAAGTCACCATCCTTGATGCTGTTGGAGATGCACAGCTTCTGGAGTTCAGTGGTGAGCTTGTGGTAAAGCTCATCCTTCCAGTCATCCCCAGCAACTCCTGCTTCTGCTGCCAGAAAGAGAAATTCTGAGAGGAAGTCATGAAACTTATCACTAGCTTTCATGTACAGTTGTCAGAATTGGTGCTTTGCAGTGGTGACTCAGTTTGGGTCACTGTAGATTGTTTTAAGATGGTCAAACATGTCCTTCAAGTTGCTGTAGGGGCTCATGGCATCATTGTGCATCCAGGGGGTGATGTGCTTGCGAGCCTTGCCTTCACATCGACTGGCCACATAGGTGAGACAGAGTTGGCTCATGTCAAAATGATCCACATTGGCAGCCAACTTTTGGGACATCAACAGCAACCAATCATCGAATCGGGGTTCCTTGCCATCAGTGAGCATCAGGGGATCAGGAATCTTTGTGGTCTTGCAGCTTGTAGGTGTAGGAACAGTTGACTGAGGCTGGCTGGAACCCATCATTGCATATCGGGCGATCTGGCTTCCAAAAGCATCTTGTTCCATTCTAACCTCTGCCATTTCTTTCTAGAGAGAGGTGAGCTCCCCCTCCATGGATTTGTTGCAGAGCTTGGCCTCAGCCACCTAGCCCTCTTGATCCTCAGTGGAGAGATGATATCAATTGGCCATGTCCAGAAATTTCTCATAGAGCCATTCAGGTTTTTCAGCAACAAACTGCTTAAACTCCTCCAGAGTCACTTCCCTGTCCTCTTCTCCCTCATCCACATTGAGAAAGATCAAGGATTGTTGGTTGTACCTGGCTGGTCCAGGTTGTTTGGTTTCATCAGTTGCACCCAGGGTGACAGTATTGTTCATTCGGGCCATTATGGCTAGGTCGTCAGTTCAGTTTGTTCTGTTTGGTTCGGTTCATCAATTTTGGAGGGGTGACACTGAATGGTTTATATAATTTAGAATCAAACCAAAGGCAGTGTCAAGAGGTAAAAGAAAGAAGAGAGGAGTTTGAATATTATGTCATGGCTTGGAACTTAGCAAAAAAGATAGTAGTGAATAGTATTCTTATCTAATTGCTAGTTGTAGCTACTTGACTAGAATATTCAAACTGAAGGAAGAAAGAAAGAAAGGAGAGGAAGAGCCAGTTCCTGTATGCTCCTTTATAGCCTCGCCAGGTAGTAGTTGTCATCAGCACTCTGCACACAGCCAGTCAATGTTCATCATCTGCATCATCAGCTGGGATGTCATTTGTCTACAAACAACTGTCATCCACCATCTGCAGATAGGGCAACCATCATCATGTGAGGTAGATGCGCGTGAAATCACGCACATCTTGAGTGGTGTAGTTGCAAGAGGCAGGCAGGCCGTCACAAGGAGAGGAAGAGCCAGTTCTCGTATGCTCCTTTATAGACTCGCTAGGTGGTCGTCGTCAGCTCTCTGCGCGAAGCCGATTGATACCTATCATCTGCATCATCTACTGGGGTGTCGTTTGTCTACAAACGATCACCATCCACCATCTATTCGCAGCTAGGGCAACTACCATCACGTGAGGCACACGCGCATCCCGGGCGATATAGTTGCTAGAGGCAGGCAGGCCGTCACAGCATGTGATTTTCAATGTTGGCCATGTAACTGCCAGTGGGTTAGTATAGGAAATACAAACATCCTGGAAATACAGACAAATGAGAAACCTCCTGCTTCCCATCATCCACACAGTCCACGCCTACCTTCTTGGAAGAACCACACGAGGGAAGAGTTCCATCACACTATTTATTGTACCAGAGTCAGCTTCCTCCTATTCAACACAGGGGACACTAGATGAGGATAGCATACGCGAATCTTTCTTCGCTGACACCTTCGACAAGCAACGCGGTTGCGACTACGCCGGGGCGAGTCCATACAGACTGTTTAATAGATAGATATAGCAGTTAAATATATGCTTATTGATCAGCATTAATTTTGTGAGTGTGTTCAAGGAACAGGATGGGCCCTCGGCGGGATTTCACCGAAAGTGCGGGAAGGTCCCGTGACCCTCTTTCTGCTTGGGAAAAGCAAAACTACTCAACTTACGGATCTCCTATAAATAATTCTAGATGAATACTGTCAATTTCATCTGGAATTCTCCATCTGCTGTCTTGGTCTAGAATTCACTGTGTACCAGTAGCTGTAGCCCTTATTCATAAAATAGTATTCTCAATTATCATTTCTTGCACAGGCATTAATTCAATCACGTTTCTATCAATAATAGCAAGGCTGTGGTCTAATTAAACTCTCTAGGTAGTTGAGTATCGTAAGCTACGTTAGGCCCACACTCTTCTGGGACGCAGAACAGTAGATCGGCATCGAGAAGTCAGAAATATCCTCACAGATCGACTTAAGAGACAGCGCATAGCTAGTTGTGTCGTTCGAGCCACAATGCAAACCTAGAGGAACAAGTGTTGTTCCATCCATTGCCCACACTAAACTGCCGGAGTCGCCATCAACCGCAAACGGCATATCCGGTGCGTCCCATCTGATTTTGAGCACATAAACGAAAACATCAAAACGAGGCTGCTCAACATCTGATAAAATTCCAGTGGTGATACCACTTGCAGCACCGAATTTGTAAACACGAAGTCCGCCTTCGCTTTCGATGATGTCTTTCAACCCCTGAATCTCACTCAACATCGGCGCACGCGACAGAAGTGAACGGTCTTCTTCAACAATGTCAAGATCTTGTGGTTTGGTAAAATGACAGCAGTCAACAGATAGAAAAATACATCGCAAAATTTCATTCGGTATGCTTTGCTCGAGGAGACAGGCTTGGTTCAGGGAAACTGGACCAGGAACATCTTGCTTTCCCAGTCTATACTGGGGCACACCAAGGAAGCGCTTGAATTGCTGGACGACTTCTGTATTGTATGTCTTGCCGTCAGTGTCATGAATTAGAATAAATGGTGCTTCGTCAGTAACATGGCCGGTGGTAACAAGGACATGTCTCTGGGGACCAAGATTTTCTATGGTCCCGACAAATCCTAGGGTTCCAAACGAGAAATTTCCATCTAACCTCAGGGAAGCAGTTTCAGGGATCGAAATCTTACATCCTGGATGTATACAGGCATTTGGACGGATATCAGCCGGAGGCTCTTCGACATAGCTCACATTGGGGAGGTTTCGCAGCGGGGTGGGTATAAGTTCTTGATCTATTTTGTGAAAAGAAAACACATAGATATGATGCCGGACTGCAGAGACATCAGATAGACGACTTTTAAAAAGGACCCTGGTATACAAAAAGTCAGTAATGTACTTTATAGGTGAAGCAGTAGGTATACAGTAAAGACACTCACGCAGGAATATGACGAAAAAAATTCAGGATAATGGACTTTTCTAATACCAATCGCGCAGACTGGTCATTAACAACGGCTGTCTCAAATGTCCCGGGAACATATTTGAACAGCATCTCCGATGTCCAATGGACCCCTTCGTTGTTTTCATTGTTATAAATGTAAAGGAGAATGTCACGAAGCTCTTCTGGGCTTAGCTGAATGCTCTTGGTCAAACGCCCACGTCTTTGCAGACGGTCTCGAATACCGTTACGCCCCGGACGGTCTAAAGGTGTGCTCAATGTAGGGCATCCTGCCGGCACGGAAGCGTTGGAATACGGTGTCATGCTGGTCGCTGCAGATCCGATGGAGACTTGTGTCCCTGACGAGGAATTTGATTCGTCAGATGAGTTTAATTCCCGTCGGCCCCGCATCTCGCGAAGAGGTAGTATACACGTTTTCGATAAGGCAACTGTAACTGAGAGTGATGCTTGTCCTTTTAGTAAATAGTATAACTAATACTCTGTATATAGGAGAAACTTACATCACTTCACTATTGTGAGAGGATGGGTGTGTTGAAAAGGTAGTATTGCAGTGGAGAGGAAAACTTCCAAGGGCACCGCTTTTAATACCGCCTGCTAAATAGATATCGTGATCAGCAGAATACTTTATAGGAGCAGCGGCATGTGATCAGATATGTACTGAATCGCTGACCTCGCTGCTAGGAACACTATCCTGAAGCCAGGGAAGTAGGGTAGAAGAATCACCTGTCTCCAGGCACCGGGAGGCAAAGGAAACGGATAATTAATAGATGTAAAATGATGGCTATCTAACGCATAGAAACACTCCGAGAGAGAACCGTGAGGAAGGTGGAGGGCCCTGACCGGGTAGAAAGGCCGCTCGGCACGTGATCCACATGTGACTCATACCCCTTGAAAGGTGAAAGGGATTAGTGGGGGGAGACCGGAGGTTCTAATAGTCCGATTGCACGAGGCTAATCCGTTCTGGTAGAACCAATGAGAATAGAGGGATTTGCTGAATATTATTTGTATTTATTCCCCTAAAGAATTGCGATTTGCTATTTCGCTGCCATTTTCGGCGGCAGATGACGCCGGAAATGGCCGCCTTTCAGCAACTTCCATCTGCTACGCTCCCGCACCATTTGACCACGCACCTACTGACCCGCTCCTGCCTCAGGCCATGAAAACGGAGCGCCTACATCCTTTGTTTCCTGAGGGGGCCTCATCACACGCTTCATCGTCGCTTACTGAACCCTCATGGGAGCGCCGAAAATGGCCTCCTTCAATACCCCAGCAGCTGGAGTCTGGCTAGTGCTCAGCTGCCATGGCTATAAGTGCACTTCCCCCAACTATCGTTTGTCCAACTTTCTGTCTCCTTTTCAACTGCAACCACCACTTCAGAGCTGTATCTACGTCTCTTATTTTCCTTTCATGCTGCTTCCATTCAATCGCCCTTTGATATGTCCCAAGGTTACTGGCAATCTCCTCACACGGTCAGTACCAGTTCCTGATCATGCATTGATGGAGACAATTCAATGTCAGCAACCACAAAATCACAAGCGGATCCTCTTGTACCTCTTCTGCCGATACAGACAATGCTAGACTGCTCGATTCCAGCTCTGAGACAGATTTCACTGAGCCGGAGTGCTCCCCCCCCCTTCTCCCCCTGGCAGTTGGAAAGAGCACTCAGAGAAAGTTGAGTCCAAGCACTGAAATACATCAACTGTCACAAGCAAATGTGTCCAATGTGGAACTTATACATCAGGCCTGCTACCAAGATCCAGCTGATGACACAGATGAGGATCTGTCTAAGGTACCAGAGGATTACAGCTGATCCAAAAATACTAAGAAGCTGAACCTTTGATTGAAGGAACACTGGGCTTGGTATGTGACTAGGCTTCATTCAAATCTTATCAAGTTGTGATCAACTGACTGATATGCTCTCATCTCAGGTACTGACTGCTAAACCAAAGCAATTGAGCCATCTGCTGATCCAAAGTGGGAGGATGCAGAAGATGCACTGTGCAAGGCATCTCCAAATGACATGCATTGGTTTCTGAATTGGTGCCTGAAGCTGGAATATAATCCTGATGGTCACTGTCTGAAGGACTATATGAAGACCAGCTCCCTCAATGTGGATTGGAAGTACTTTTGAATTTACTACACACAGGTTACCAAACATGAGATGAGCAAAGAGATGGGCCAGGCAGTATGCACAGTATGCTCTCTAATCTTATATGCCATCTCCACAAGGCTTGTCTGACAGAAATGGCAGGGTGTGAGACACCTGGTTGATAAACATGGCCTGGACAAACAGCCGCGCGTAAATATTCCAGTTTATATTGAAGATATGGTCCCATTTAATGAGACAATCCTCCAAACCTGAGAGAAGCAATTCCACCTGGGGTTTCAACAGATTCTTCTATGTTTATATATGTAACAACCGCGCTGCCACCAGCATTACACCATCGTGCATGAAGCAATAGCGGGGGAATTACGCGTACAATAGTATAAAGAAGTAGGCTTGACCTCTCTATTAAGAGGCAAGCGATTTGTTTTTTCAAAAAGGACAGATGCCTAATTGCAGAATTGAACCTATCTTTTGCACTGCTACTGACTCAACAGCTAGTTGCTGTCTCCCTGATAGAAACAGTAATATCTCTCTTATATAGTCTCCTCGCAGCCTACACACAGGCTACCTGCTAGTTCTAACTATCCTACCCCTTATACATACACGACCGCCCATCGACGGCGTCTCGCTATCTACGGAGACCCTCCCCTAGGATACATCCCACCGAGTATCCTTACAGTTGACAACCATCGATTCTTGCCTTATTGATCAGGCATCAACGGTCCAGCAAGAGGTCAAACAAGCAAACGACAACCGGCAGTCTACGCAGGAGATGATAGATAAAGAACGGCAGACTACATACTATTGACGGGACGGGATAAAGGATAGTCAGCTATATAAAGGCGTAGAGGGGGGGCGTTCTTCTTCTTCTTCTTCTTCCTCTCTAGATCGTTTATTCCGTCCTAGGGCTACAGATAGTTTTAGGTAGGAATTCATTCCCTATTACCTCTACGATTCTCCGAGCCGTGACAATGTCAACCAGTGGGCAAGGGTGGCTTTATAGCACAACACCAGTAAAGACTCATTTACTGTTATCACCCTGAGCAGGAAGATTTTGTGGTCATTGGCTCCACAACCTAGGTAGTGTCACATGGCTGGCTGCTCCTGGGGGGGTTCAGGCTCCTAGGAGCTATGGCCTGGATCCTAAGACAGCCAATCCTGGTCTTGAGAGCTAGAAGCACACTCCCCAGGCAAAGAGTGATCTCTGGAGCAAATTGAGCCTTCATGGGTGCTTAGTTTACCCCCACTCTGGCATGGCAAGAAACAGAGCAGAGGGAATAATGACCTCAATTGCCTGTTCCATTGATGGCATCATTGCTATTCTGAGGGGGCTGAGGGGATGACAGTGGAAAGTGGTACAAAGGAAAGTGGACACTGGTGGAACTAGCATGGTGCATTTTATTGAGGTTCCTATACTCAGACTGCTCACCCCTTGGCTCAGGCCCTGCTCAGTGATCAGCTCAGGGCGCTCAGAGTGTGCTCAGATCTACTCAGTGAGCAAAGGATGAGCACTAAAACGGAAAGAGCAAGCCTTCAATGTGTCTAGAAAATCAATCACGTATGTAAATGCACCCACCCATTGGCTATGCGAGACGTGACGAAGTGAGCGTGCATTCCTCTCCAGTTCCCCGCATGCCCGGGGTATCAGATCTATACAAAAATGCCACTATCGTTGTGGTCAGGGTTTTCTCTTTTTCTTTCATGGGGAAGTCCATCGAGTCCATCCAGACGGGGTTGAAAACCGGACCAAAAAGGAAAAAGAAAAATAGCGGATCGTCATATACTCTTTTCACACTGTTTTCGCATGCATGGCATAACGAAACTAGTATTTATCCATCGAGCCCCATGACCTGCAATTCAAAATGCAATAGGTCGAATATGGTATTTTATTCGTTTTTCTGCGTAAAAGCCGGGTGAGAAGGAAAGAGGTTTGCTTCAGCCACCTTTTCGCATCGACTCATCAGCCGGAAGTGGTTCTCCACCGTTGTGAGCACCACTGGCGGTCGTTGACCTACCACTACCTTTCTTTTGCTTCTTCTTAGAGGTCTGCCAGCCACCAGTGGCATGGTTGCCGTGACCACCCGAGTCGTGGATCGCCGTGTTGACCCCGTTGGGCTTTCGGGACGAATGGTGATCAGCATGCCGTTGATTGTCTCCTGCAGAAGAATGATGATGAGATGCATCGTGGCGATTCCCCTTGGGCTTCGACTTGTGGTGGTGGTTCGCCCCATTGACCTTTTCGGACGCTTGGACCCCATTTGGTTGACGACGTCGCGGATGGTGCGTGGAGGTAGAGGACTCCGTTCCTGTTGCCGACGAACCCTTCTCTGCAACGGAAGCAGGCTGTCGTGAGTTATTGGGAGGAGGAATCTCTTTGACGGCAGTCTGGTTTTGAGATGGTATCCCTTTGGATCGCTCTTGCCCGGGTCTATTCGAGTCGGTGGTCCCCTTTTCGTTATTCGAGAGGTGGAGGTTTTGCAATCGACTTGAAAGAGACCCCGGCTTCGGGTAATTATTCCCGTTCACCAAAGGCTCAGCAGCAGCTTTAGTGTCGGGTTGTGAGCGCGGCGGATATAAGGATGAGGCATTGTCGATATCGACGGAACTGCTGTCTTGGTAGTCCTGCGAAAAGGTATCCGAAGCACTAGCCGGGGTGTCGGTGTTCGGGTCGTCCGACGAATTGGCATTATAATGGCTCCACGATGCGTAGGGGTCTATGGTCTCAATGGGATAAATAGGGCGGGGTTCACTCGGAGGCACAGATCCGTCGACAATCAAAGGACCGCGGTCGCCAGATGCCGCTGCTCGGGGTGTGGAGCGCTGGGACTGTGGTTGCTCCTGAGGTGGTGACTGCGGAGCCTGTGACGTTGATATCTTGGTATTTGACGACGTCGGAGTGGTCCTAGACGACAACGTATAAGTGTCATTGGAAGGAGACGACGACGAAGACGTTGCTGCCATGTAATCCTGCGGGTTTACAATGGGAATGAAGCCACCGTTTTGCAGAGCGAGCCCGACAGGAGCCGCTGGTAAAGAGGATATCATGTTTTGATGATAGGCCTGCAATTGCTGCGAGGTGGCCAGATAATATCCCATGTACTCGCTAGGCCGATTTTCATCCAGGTACGCGGACCGGAAACCATTGGGTAGGCTGCCGGGCGTCAACGTATGATCGTCAATCCCTTGGGTCGACCTTCCTGCGAACCACCTGAGCCTTGGCGCGGTTTCGAGGCGTGGGACCCGTCCGTGTGTTGTTGTGAGAGGGCATATAACGGTGCCAATGACGGAAGCGCAGAAGAATTCAGTGACCGGGCCGGCTGCGACTGTGCGCGTAGCGATCCTCCTGGTGACCCACTGGCTACCGATGATCGACGAGGGTTACGCCGAAGATCAGGCATAGCCACAGCGGTAGATGGTGAGGGAGGGTTGGCTGTTCCCGGGGCCCCGGCGGCCACAGTCATAGGAAGATATGCGGGATTGTAGTAAAATTGCGGACGAACCCCGGCGGGCTGGTTACTGTTCGTGGTCGAGCCCGTGGCCGACCCTGCACGCGAATTCTCGTCACCGGACGATGACGGTGGCGGCGGGGATGACGGGTCTTGTTGCGACGGCTGCTGTTGTGACGTGGGGGCTTGCTGTTGCTGCGACTGGCCTTGTTGTTGTTGTTGCTGCTGCTGAGGAAGGGGAAACTGGATGAACGGTTGGCGAACCAGCACAGGAGGTGGGCGGCCGGTGAGCAGAGCCTGGTTCTGTAGCTGGAGGCGCAATTCCTGTTCCTGGGCTTGGAGGATCTGGATTTGCTGGTAAAGATGATCATGCAACAGGTACTGGGCATGTTGCGCCTGCAGCGAGATCTCCGATGGGCTCATGCCGGCGTTGGCATTGCGGAAATGATTGGCCTTGTTCGGAGTATTGGACGTTCTTCGACCTGTGTGACCACCACGGCCAAACTGGCTCGGATTTCGACCTCCTCGGCCACCACCGCGGCCACCGCGCGCGGCATTGGAAGGGGCGGCTGAGAGAACAGGTCGGGGTTGAGGCGGAGGTCGCTCCCACGTGCGTTCCTCCTCCGGAGGGTACTCGTACTGTTCACAGCAATCGGCCAGATTCCCGTCGGAGACGAACTTGAACGCACGACGCAATTCGACGTGAATGCCACGGAAGGACGTGTCGTCGGCCGTGTTACCCAAATTCCTCGAAGTATTAAACGGTTCCTCGACACAGAGACGGTTATTTTGCAGCAGATGCCAACCTTTGCCCTCTTTCGAGACCAATTTCCCTTCGCGCACGGAGATGACGTATTTTTCATAATTCAGATCATGAGCATAGTACCGGAAGAACTGAAAGAACAGCTCGCCTAACGACTGCTTGTTTTTCTTGCCATAGCCAGACAATGCATTCAGATCATCATCAAAAGAGCACATCAGGCCCTCTGGCGTTGTCCGTGTCCTGTGAGGGCGTGCTTGGAGGCTGGGAAGGATGGGAGGATCTCGGGTTTGGAAAAAGTTGATGATCAAACAGATCCATGTATATGAGCTTAATGTTCCACCCAGACCTAAAAAAATTAGTAAGACACTAAATGTTGAAAAAGAAAGAAAGAAAAAAAAAAGGATGAAGATAGGGGGAGGTAATACCCGCATCATTCAAGATCCTCCGTTTGGTCCAATGTTTGATCATCATGGCCAGAGGCCTCACACGTTCATCGATCTCGACATAGGTCCTAACCATGCGGGTATTTTCCAGAGCCAAAGTGTTGTTGACGTTCATGTCACAAGCCAGCCGGAGTTCTGGATCCCAGATCTTCACGATGGGAACCTTGGCGTGCGATATACAGACGACCCGTTCCATACCGTCTGTTTCGAGGAGAGTCAGAGTAAAACCGGAGATGAAGAGGCAAGCGGGGGAGAGAGGGACGTACGGCGCGCGAGAACTTCTGCTAACAGGCACACATGCTCGAGTTCTTTATATGTTGTTGTTATACATATATCCACTAGAAGGGGAAAAAAAAAAAAAAAAAACCAATAGAGAGTCAGTGTTGTTGCTCATTCATGCATGCATGCAGCAAGCAGGGACACCACGCACCGTCCGAATCGCTGGAGCAAAGCTTATTCCCGGAAGAACCAAACACATTGACCTTGATGTTGTGGCCAGGCCATTGATCGTTGAACAGTTTTTCGAGTTTGTTGACGAGTTGACGGCGTCTGTCGTCGCTCTCCGCGGAAGGTAATAATCGATCGTAGACGTCCGTGATGTCGGTAGTCAATTTTTGTTCCTCCTCGGGGTCCAGCTTCTCCTTGAGACCGTCCTTCTCTTCTGGTAATAAGTCTGTCCCGATAGTATACGGCATGCGTCTCCGGAAGAAAGCCATGGCAGTCTCATACTTGCAGCCGGCGAACGGTTTGCGTAATGAGAGCGGGATATGGGTGGTCTCTGAGTGTGTCGAACGGGGGGAGGTATTGCCATGACGGGGCGAAGGTGATCGGGAATGGAAGGAGAGGTTGCGCGCATGCTGGTAGGGGGTAGAGGGAAGAGAATTCGACTGATGGGAGTTCAACGGGGGTCGAACAGGAGGCTCAGCCGCCGTAGGAGGATCGTTCGGGGACGGGTTCCACGCCATGGAGTCGGAGGGCTTCACGGAGGCTATTGGTGAGGAGCGATCACCAGGGAGGGCTGAAGAGTTAACGTTTCCATGAGTATCGTCTGCGAGCATATAGCGAGGAATCCAACGTTGTATAGGGACAACGTTGGTCTCCGGGAGTGGGATCCTTTAATTTTTAATTTTATTTTCTTTGAAACGGAGAGGTATAGGGGGTTAGGAATTATAACGAGGATCGGGGGGGGAGAGGAGTCGTAGGGGAGGCTTTTTGGTGTGCCGAACCACCACCCACAAGACTTTGGGAGGAACGAGGACTATCGGTGGCGATGGAGACAGAGGTGAGCAGTGGAGGAGAGAAGAGGCGACGGAGGTCAATTGGGGGTCGAAAGAGATGAGAGGCGGAGAGGAATGGAGAGAAGAATCGAGGAAGAGAGAAAGGAAGAGAGTCCGAGAGTCAGAGTAAGAGTAAGAGCGTAAGAGTAGGGGAGGGAAGCAGGTGCGTCGGAGAAACCACGCAGGAGGAATTGCCGCCCGCGAGGGAGAGCAGAGAACGGGTTGCTGGAGGGACTGGAGAGAGAGAGAGAGAGAGAGAGTGAGTGAGAGAAGGAATATTGATGAATGGAAGAATTAGGGGAATGAATCAAAAAGAAAAGAAAACGCAGGAATGAATGCAGAGAGAAAAGGAGAAACGAAGCAGAATTGAAGATTGAAGTTCGGGGGAATGCGCCTTTGCTGCTTGCTGCTTGCCGCTGCTGCTGCTGCGGTCGATCCGCCGTTGCCCACGTTCGCGTTTCTGGGTCAATTAAAACAATAATAATATCCAAGGATGAACTGAGTCAAGAAGGATCTAGAGAAGACTGCACAGAGTACTCTTTTACTCTTTCTCTCTCTCTCTCCCCGGGATATACAAAGCAGTAATACTCCGTGGTCTGAAGCGTTTTGATAAGACGCGGTCCTGAAAGAAGCTCTTACCTACCCCGGTCAGGGCATATAAAGAACAGGTGCAGATACAGAATGAGAATCTGGCCTGGCGGAGAATCTGACACGCTCTATGGCGCTGGCCGGCTCGTATTTGTCCAATTGATCTGGGTTCTATTGTTGTAGGAGTCTGGGTAGAGTTTTTGGAGAGTTCCAGGGGTATGCACTACGCTTCCCCTCCGGGGTATAAAGAGAGAAGAGAGGCTCACTAGGACTGAGGTCAAGCATACCGGACAGCAATTGAGTCTGCAATGGAACCAATTGAATATAAGCGTACGGCGTATAATCGAGTATAGAGTATAGTGACGAGGACCTTGACTCTGTATGGCAGTGATAGCAGTTATAGCAGCCCCGCCTCCTGAGGACCGATGAAGAGGGTAGCCCGGTATAGCAGCCAGAACGGAGGCATAGGACATAAATACGGAATAGTCATAGCCATAGCAATAGCACTGAAGGATCCTGTTCCCAGGTCCTGCTCCTATGCCCTGCTCCTATGTCTGTCCTTGTCCATCCATTGTTGAACCTCCGTCTATATACTCCGTACCGTACGGAGTAACCTCCGAGTACACCTATCCTCACCTACACCACACACTCAACTCTGGCGCGTCCATCCATACAGCTAGCTATCTTCCAATCTATTCTGTACTACGTATAGTCATAAATACTCTGTATTCTATCCTGTATAATCATAACTCTTAACACACCCGGAACAAACCGCACGGTACACTCCGACCCGAGTCCTTTTTTTTTTTTAATTTTCCCTCCCACTTTTCCTCCTTCGCTCCACTGTTCATATTTTTTTTCTCCCGGTGGAATTCGAATTGCATCTTTTTTCTCATTTCCTTCCCCTCTCCTTCTGGCGCCCCCCCGTTTTCTTTTCTTCCAAGGTTGCTTTTCTGCTTCCTTTTCTGCTTTCTCTTCTCTTTCCCTCCTCCTCTTCCTCCTCTTTCCTCTTCTCTACCTTTTCCCCTCTTCCTCCTCTTCCTCCTTTTTCTTTGGTCTGATTGGTCCCTCCCAATCCGTCCCATCTCTGCCTCGTTGACTCGTGGTAGCTTCCTGAGGGCTTTACTCCTTTTCGGTACGTATACAGACACACATACATACACACGCACACGCACCCAACAGACACACATTTATCAATCAACGATTATCCACGATTATATTCTACACGCCATTTCATAGACACAATCTGCCTTTGTATCTCTGTCTCTCTGGAAAAAGAGACCAGAGATATCATGAGACTCTATACGCCTTTTCCGGTCTTCCCGTTCCCCTCTCCCAATCCCGACATCCAGTCGCCTTCATAATCATACATATATCCCTGAGGCCCTCAAATGTCGGCAAATTTGAACTTCCCTGCCTAAATTCGCCATCTGCCTCTCCTTCCCTCCCTCCCTCTCTCTTTCCTATCCTCTTGGCGCTTGTGTCATATTGCTTCGGATCTATTTATTACTGCTGCTGTCAGTGGTCAGCTATCTGGCCATTCATTCCGGCTCCGTTCCACGCTGACGTTGATTTTCCTATATTCTCCTCTCTCCAGACTTCTTCTTCCATCCTTCTTCATCTCTCCAACTCTGTTTCGCGACTCGTCCATGACTATGTCGTACTACGAACCTCAGGGGTGGCAGGCCCCCGCCGCGCGCCAGGTCTCCTGGGAACAGCCTGTCCCTCCCTCGCGGTCAGGTAGGTCATCATTATACCGTCAGTCCGGCTGCAGATTCTGATTACCTTTTGTTCCTCTCCAGGCTCGAGTTCCGTTTCCCAGCGCGAGGATACTCCAGCTTTTTCCTCGCAGTTTGATGGTATGCCTTCCGATCCCGAATCTTAACCGCCGGTGGTTGCAAGAGGCGGAAACAACGGGTTTTCTACGAATGCCAAAAAAAAAAAAAAAAAAAAAAAGAGGCTAACGTGGCTCTTAAAAGAGGTCGACCGGGCGATTGACAACCTCGTCAAGAGCGGCAAACTGTGGGCTGCTCCGCGGAGGGACTCGATGCCCCTGATGATGGGTCGTCCTCCTTATCCCGACTACGGTATGCTTAATTCGGTCCGACTGATGGCCTTATCCATATTCTAAACGTTTTCTCGCTCCATAGCAGACTCCCGCCTCGCCAGCGCCATGGCCCAACGTCACCACTCCATCAGCGAGTTCGACGGCTCCCGCGTTCACTCCAGCCCCAACGCTCAGGGCTTCTACGCCTCCCAACGGTTCCAAAATCGCCCCAATGAAGTAGAGCAGATGATGCAGGCAAAGCGTCGGATGGCGGCACAGCGTGAGAGGGAACTCCGCAACTATCATCAGGAGCAGCAGTACAACCGAAGTACGTGGTAGCGTTTGTCATCATCATCATCATTATCATCTTTGGTTCTTTCTTGATTCCCCATGATTTTTCCCATGCATTTATGTATCCGGTTGCCTTGTATAATACATTTTGTGTGTGTGTGTGTGTGTGTGTGATTCGACATCATCTCGTCTCATCGTGCTTCTCTTTCTCTCTCTCTCTCTCTCTTCCTGCCGTTGGTCCTCTTCGTGAACATGGTTTTAATTTACTTCTGTCTTCCAAAGGCCTGCTATCCGAAATGTCTGGCAACACCAAGCCCGATCGCTCCGTCAGCCCGGCCGCGGTCAGTGAAGAAAGCCGTCGAGATCTGCTGGCTCGCCAGCACCGGGCTTTGTACGGCAATGAAAGCCCCGCTTTCTTCCCGGCCGCTGGTTTCGATGATGCCTCGCGACCTGACAGTCAAGGCGGCGCCGGTACTCCATCCTCGGCCACCGGGGTCAGGGGCCAGTCACCACGCGGTATTGATCCTTTCGGCCTAACCCACACCCCCGGTCCTGGCAGCTCGGATGGCAATGCGCACATCCCCACCGCCGCTTCCGCGCTGCATTCTCCGACACACGTCAACAGTGCCTCGTCTCCTAGCTCCGGCATCAACCCGGTCTTCGGCAAGTACGGTGACGCTACCGACCCGCCGGTCACGTCCACTTCGTCGCCCGGTGGAGCAGCCGACTCGCCGTCTTCCCGACAAGCCCCATCTAAGCCCAGCACAGGCCCGATTGGCTCGGTGGGTCCCATTGGTTCGCGTCCGATTTCAACAAGCGCCATGACAAACCCGGCTTTGACCAAGCGTTCCACCACGCCCTTGCCCTCCCCATTGGGCTTTGGCTTCACCGCCGGTGAGGCAGTGCCTGACCGTACGGTCACGTCAGCCGCTCACCCTCCCGCATCAGCCGCGACGGGTACCCCGGGGATCAAGGATCCTACCGGCCCTGTTGGTCTGAACTGGGGTAACGGTAGTGGAGTTTGGGGATCGAAAAATGGCCTTGGCGTTCAAGCTTCGGTTTGGGGTTAACGGCATTCTTTTTTCCTTTTTCAACGTGATTTTTTTCAGCATTCCGTTCGTTTCAACTCGAGTTCGTTTTCCGCACGGTGGCGTTGTGTGAGATATGGGGTTCATCCGACTGATTTTTTCGACGTTTTATGTTTCACTTTCACATATCGAGCATGATACATTACGATCGGGTGATGGGGTGTTGGCCAGGTCTTCTTACATTTCCTATAGAAGATTTGACCACCTTCTGATCCATATGTGAAAACGGCTTTTCTAATCTACAGTACAGTACAGTACATGGGTTTTGGGTATACTGACGATGGGAACACGGTGACTTTTTTTTTTTGGGCCAGTTGGTTTTCTGGAGTCGGTATTCCTTGTCTCTGATTTGTGTGGTTATTTGCATGATATTTCGTCTTTACTACTTACTATCCTCCCTTGTGCTTGCCTGTTTGCACACCTACCTGTCTTATTCAGCCTTGGATTTTTCGCTGTTTATCACTCTTCTTGTTTTCTCAGTCTGTCTGTGTTGCACAGTGGATTGGTCGGTGTCTGTCTGTCTTTTTTTGCTTGGGGGCCTTGGGGGGGCACACGGTTTTCGGTGTTTCTTTTTGTTCGGTTCATTTTACTTTGGGGATCTCTGGGAAAGAGTACAACTCACTCTTTTGGTTAGCCAGGAGCAGGTACAAAAGGAATGGCTGGCGTATTTTTTTTTATTCATTGAAGATATAGCGAAGTGTATGTGTGTGGGTGTTGGGAGAGCGTGTGTTTATATCTATCCTAAATATGATAAAAGTCTCTACACAGCAGTATCTTCCCCACCGGGACTACGACTGGCAATCTTCCTTCTAGCCGTAAACACGCCAGCAACGCCGCGCTCCTGATCATTCCCCAACCAAGGCTTCCGAGCCTCGCCCAGCACCCTCCGCCCGAGGTAATACACCAACTGGCCGAGGATAATACACACAAACGCAATCGGGTACATCCAATGGATATGATATCCAAAGACCTCGACGCCGATGACCACGCTCCAGAAATTCATCGTCAACATGCTAATGTTGAAGAACGCCGCGCTGGCGAGCCGGAACAGCAGCGGCGCGAGACAGTAGAACAACGTTAGGCAGAGCGTGTAGCCGGCGAGATAGCCGCCTGTTTGGCCGTTCCACTGGTCAGCGGTGTCGCGGATCGAGGCACGGTCGAAGATGGCGGCTTGCGTGCCGTTGATGATGAGTCCGTACAGCGACATCTGCCCGAGCACTTCGTAGACGGGCCGTTTGCTGACGAAGTATTCCTCCGCGGTGTTGGTGAGGCCGTAGAAGGTGGCGCCTAGGAGCGCGAACAGGTCGCCTTTTACTTGGTCCGGCGCGTTGCCGCCGTTGCTGCCCGTGATGTGGTCGGACGCGATGAGGATGCCCATGCCGCCGATGCAGATCAGGATACCGGCGATTTGGGATATGTGGTACCGCACGCGCAGGAAGATGAACGATACGATGACCACCATGGCGATGGCCCAGAAGTTGATGAGCGATGTGCTGAGCATCGTGGTGTATTGGTACGAGAGCACGATGAAGTAGTTGCCTTCAACGTCGCAGAATGCGAGGATAATATCTATATCTGTTAGCATCATCTACTCCGGCGTAGGCATAGTGCTAAGAGAAGAGGGGGAGGGGTACATTTCCAGCAATCACGGTAGATCAGCCGCAGCCACTTCTTGAAGCCATAGCGGTAAATCGTATAAGGTGTGAAGATGAGGGTCAACAGGATGTAGTTGAAGAAGGTCTGGAAGGCCGGGATTTTGACGTTATTTTGCTCGAGGAGGCTGCTGAGCGTGCTCGTTGCCGTATTTGTGATCGCGAGCACTTGTCTACGATACGCTCATATCAGTATGGACCCTTTTTATTGCTTCTCGCCCGCGCCGTCAACACACCCTAGCAATAACGTGATATAAAACTCCTTGGTCGTGAAGTATGCCAGAAAGCCCTTCTTCTGCGTATCGAGTTGATCGCCTGTAGTTGCTTCTCCATCTCCCGGTCCGTCTCGTTCCCGTTCCTGTTCTTGTCCCTGTGCTTGTTGTTCTCGTCCGGTCTCTGTGACAAACACCGCTGCATTTTTCGTTTGCGACTGCGACGGCGAGGGAGCAGGGAGGGGATCTGTCGAGGAAGTCTGGACCGTGATCTGACCCTTCGAGTCTGGGCTTGCCATTGCACGAGCTAAGATCAGCAGTACTGTCGTCTCGTAGATATGGATCGGATGAATCAAAGAAGCCCGCGATGCATAAGCCCCAGTAGCAGGACAGACACCGGATCGTACTGTTGCAATCCCTCCAGAGGAGGGGAAGACTGGAAAAAGAAAGAATCCGACCTCCAGCGCCCGAAGTGGGAATCATCAAGGATGGAGCCGCGTGGAGCCGCTCGGACCAATTACAGATGGTAGACGGTCTCGGCGTGCGGGAGGAGCCGCCCGCCAATAAATTGAGCTGAGTCATCTTGATGCCTTGGTTAAATGGCACCAAGACACGATATGGCAAGGATGCACGCAAGGAGTCTCTGCAATGGCAATCACAGTTGATGTGTCCTTATTGTGGAAGGGTATAGAGGATAGTAGCCGGGCTTGGGTTACCGTGCTTGTGTCCTCCTATTCCTATCCTATCTGAAGAGAGTACACAGCACAGAGTACTCTGTACATATATACGCGTATTCTGTAGAGGATACATTTAGCATTAGCTGAACAAAGGTTTGATAACATTGAAACTGGGTTCAGGATGGGCGGAAGACATTGCAACGGGCCTTTATGGAAGCGTGTGTTGTCGACTGGAAAGGTTAATTAACCATTATTTATGCTGTTAAATTTCTTTGCCTTGAGAGCAAGAGCTTCCTGCAGGGGAAAATAAGGGCTATCTTCCCGCCTGCAATGTTATCATCGCTGGCAAATGCAGAGATCTAACGAAAGGAATTAAAAATTAAAGCCCGGTCGAGCGCGTGCTGAATGGACGGTTAGCTGTGGGGTAGAGTTGGCCTGGCACTATGAATAGTAAATCTGCCCTTGCCAGGTAGGCCAGTCGCATGCCGGCTTGCCTAGGTCAGACCGATAGCTAGGCTGCCACCTAGCCAATCAAGCATACTTGCCAACTCAAAATGACAAATGACGGACGGTCATCTTTCTCTGCCGATGAGCACTCTGTAGTTACTCCGTACTCTGGCATGTTTCATCGTGCATCTTGAAGTGGGTCAGGGATCCGGGAGTCGATAGTATGTCAACTGTACGACGGCCGTATTTGGAAGGACTAGATAACAAAGGATAGACCGATTGCAATTGACGAAGGGAGCGTACTATGGCTTCTGCTGGCTAGCGAGGGCTTGCTCTAACTATCAACTTCATCCTCCGGGCCAACTATTCTCCGACTTATCATATCACTGCGCACCTGGTCTCTGTGACCACTGTACTCGTACTCGTAGACCCCTGTGGGCCGGGGCACATGCTGTGTGGGGCCACGCATCGTGGAGACACAGCCTCATCACGTAATCCATACTAAAGAAATTTCCCCTAGTTACAGAATCTTATCACGTATGCAGGAGTATGAGGAGCCCTCTGTGTGGCCTCTACAAGTACACGGATAATACGGAGTACTTATAATGGTTCACGACTCATATCCAACAGAGAATAACCCCCCATATTTAGTGCCACTGGTCCGTCCTAAGATGTAACCCTAACTCCCAACCAGACTTGACTTTTTATTCCTTCCGTCCAGAATAATGACGTTCCGCTGTGGATAATTCACTGAAAATGATTTCCCTGTTTTTTGCGCCGGTGTCTACTCCGATCGTATTAGGGGTAGAGCACGGAATACGGAGTCCAGAGTAATACTCTGTAACTTTAAGTACTCGTAAACGTGCTACTAGTACTCCGTACTGAACCTAAAAATATATTATGGAGATTGCCCGTTCCTGAACATTTCGCGTATGGACCTTTTTAATACCTTGATCTCAGTTTAACCCAAACCACATCCACATTCACACTCGTCCCACCATTGCCACGAGGAAAATGGTGAGACCGAGTGTGCTGGCTGCCTTTGCGGCCTGTCTGGCCGGACAGACAGCATGCGCGAAGATTTCGTTGAAGGTCACCAGCGGAGAAGGGAATCAGTCAACTCCACTCCTTTATGGCGCGATGTTTGAGGTATGGTTTCCTTTCCTTTCTGTATGCCAGTTAGCAGATGGAATTGATGCATTGTCATAGGAAATGGACCATTCCGGCGACGGCGGAATCCACGGCCAACTGCTCCAAAACAACGGCTTCCAAGGCTCTGATCCCTCCTTAACCGCCTATAAGGCCATCGGCGACGTCGATATCTCCCGCGACACCGATCACCCTGTCAGTCACGCTATCACTTCATCCCTGCAGGTGAGCGTGAACAATGCGAAGGGATTCGTCGGGTTTGCGAACACGGGATACGGGGGGGTTCCGGTTCAGAAAGCGACGTATCAAACCTCGTTCTGGATGCGGGGCGAGTATTCCGGGACTGTGACGGTGCAGTTGGTGGGATCGGAAAGTGGGAGTGTGTATGCGGTGCACAACATGAGCGTCAACAGCGAGGCAGGCCAATTTAAGCAATTTGAGTCGCAGTTCGAGTCTGACGCGGCGCCGGATGGGAATAACGAGTGGAGGGTGTTGGTTGATGCGGACAAGGTTCGGGGGACTGGGAATTCCGGGTCGGTGAATTTTGGGTTGGTCCAGTTGTTTCCGCCAACCTTTATGAATAGGTATGAGATACCCTGCAGAGATTGACGATGGATGTCGTAATCCTAACTACTGCAGAACCAATGGCCTGCGCGATGACGCCGCCAAGTTTCTTACAGAGACGAAGCCTACTTTCCTGCGGTTTCCTGGGGGAAATAACCTGTATGTCGCCCGGTCTGCCCTTTGTACAAAAGGGATTGGCTAATGCATCGCAGAGAAGGTCTTAGTATTCCCCAACGATGGATTTGGAATCAGACAATTGGACCCGTAGTCGAACGACCGGGGCGACAAGGTAATAGTGCTTCATCATGAATTCTCGGAATATAGCTGGATGCTGACTCGCATAGGTGACTGGTTCTACCCGAATACTGATGCTCTGGGCCTTGATGAATTCCTGTGGTGGTGCCACGATATGAACATGACGGCCTTGCTGGCTGTCTGGGCCGGCAAGTCCTATGGACAGATTGTCTCCGGAACGGGACTGACGCCTTATGTCGATGATATCATGAATGAACTTGAGGTATGCCAATGCCATTGCTTTGGCAAAATTGTAGAGGGGGTTAACGAACTGACACTAAATCATAGTACCTCCTCGGCCCCCCAAACAGCACCTTGGGTAGTGTCCGCGCAAAAAACGGTCGCCACGACCCGTGGGACATCAAGTACGTCGAAATTGGCAACGAGGACTACCTAACCGGCGGCTGCGCGACCTACCCAGAGCGGTTCACCCAGATCTACGACGCCATCCACGGCACATACCCCGATCTCACCCTCGTCGCGTCCACGATTGAGCAGGACTGTCTGCCATCGCCGTTACCTGCGAATGTGCTGGTCGATGTGCACTATTACAGCTCCCCGGACGTTTTGGTTAGCAAGTTCGATCAGTACGACAATGTCCCACGAGACCGGGGAGTCATTGTGGGTGAATGGGGATGTCGCAATACAACTGCTGAACGGGGACAGTTCTGGGGATTCATGCAGGGCAGTTGCAGTGAAGCAGTCCACATGATTGGTTTTGAACGGAATAGTGATGTGATCAAGATGACAACATATGCGCCCTTGTTGCAGAATTTTGCGTTTACGCAGTGGTCGGTACGTATACCATCGCCAAAGCCTAGCGTCATTGTGCCCAAAGGAATACTCGTACTAATCAACATAGCCAACCCTCTTCGGCTTAGACTCAAGTCCCGGATCCCTCACGCCCTCTACCTCCTACTTCGTGCAGAAGATGTTCGCTGAAAACAGAGGCCACACCATCCTCCCCATGTACTCCTCTGTCGACTTCGGCCCGCTGTACTGGGTTGCCTCAAAGAACGACACGAATATGCAAATGAAACTGGTCAACTATGGTGAGGACACTCACCAGCTGAACATCAGCATGCCGGACACGAGGTCCGGGGTCTTGGAAATACTTTCCGGGGGGCAATACCAGGGCAATACGCCGCATAATGTTGGGATTGTGCCGACGAGGCAAGAGATCAAGAGCACGAATGAAAATGGGGGTGTGTATGAGGTTGAAATTCCGCCGTGGTCGGTTGCGGTATTGGCTGCTGAGTGAGTCCTCCATACATGCCAATGCTCTTGAACTATTCTAAACTGACAAACTACGCAGTTATCAAGCAAACCTGAACGATGTGTGGGAGTCGAAGGCTTCAGCACTCAGCTCCCACCAGGTGATTATGCTGGCAGCGTCTCTGCTCATCGGGCTCTGGCTGAGTTGAGCGAAAGCACCTCTCTCAATAGGAATAGAACGAGGCCATACGGAGTTGTGAATAAACCGGGATCACTGATATAGATGTGTTTTGTTTTGTACAGATTTAATGTCTATAGGTGGATTGTTTAGAACATATTCCCGCCGATATCACGGAGCATATTATAATACATTACATACATTATATTGTACACGAAACAACTTTGATTCTTTGGCAGCCTCATATAGATATAAACTACCCGGCCCAGAGGCCTTGACAGCAGCGCAATCCTGGACCGGTGATCTCCTCAGAGAGCTCAAAGAATAGCAGGAGCAATACAAAGGTCGGTACGCTAGTGGTGCATTTTATTGAGACCATCTTATTCTGAGCCAAACGCAATGAGGAGCGAGCACCAAAATGGGAAGAGAATGGCTTCAACCTATCTGGTCCGTACATGTATAAGCGAATTGATTTTCTGCAAGTCCTGTCTAGTAGCCCGATGCAGGTGTCGCTGCTCTTATGAGGGCAACATGTGAGAGATCCTAGAGCGCTTTAGACCACTCCTTGAGCACTCACTGAGCATGCATCAACCACCCAGGCAGCCTCCAGATTAGATGGGCAGTGGTGCAGGCAGCTAAGCAGGTGATCTAGACCAGGCATTTCCTCTATGCCATTGGCAAAGGGTCCATCTATTGTGAAGCACTGACCATCATCTATAAGGATAATCAGGGAGCCACCAAAGTTGCTGATAATCTGGTCAACCCCATACCACTTTTTTCTCAATCGCAAAAACTCACTGAATGTACTTTAAAAGCAGACCTTTTCACAAGACTGACTCAGCTACAGCGGAGGTGCACACACTACAGTGCTGCTGGTTGTTCAGTGTTGATCATTGGTAAGCATCTTATGAGAAAAGACAGCCATGACTAAATCTTAACCTGGACGATCCTTAGTTTAAATGCATCCTTCGCGCTTGTCTCGTCAAGAAAAATGTGACCATTCAGCTGAACTGCATTGATAATGACTTTGCCCGTCGTGTCGCCCGCGCTATCAGCACCGAAGAACCCAACCTTCTGCCACGACAAGACCATCAACGTCAGCACCTTTGGCAGAAAGTCCATAACCACCACCACCATCCCCTCCCCTACATGGCCCTTGCCACCAGTCTACAATCCTGCTAGCAGCAAGGGTCAAACCATTGAGTCAGCTTCTATGCCTCCTAAGCCATGCTGCCAATTGATCTCTGGGTCCATATGTCCCAGTACGAAATGGAGTTGTTGTAACCACCAGATCTTGCTGCAGATGACTTTCCCAACTCTCCAGACTTGCAGCTCAACACATCACCCAGATCTACCTCTGAGTTTGTCCCCGCATGTCTGGAATGGCATTTAAGGAAAGAAATACCGCTGTCCACGGAAAGTAGCATTCTTAGCGACATTCAGTTTTTGCGAAGATGACAAGTTGACCACTTCACAGCAAGTAAAATAACTAGTATGTACAGAAAAGATAAGCGATAAACAACGGAGCAAGGATCGGTCAGTCGGTCAGATAGTCCGATGACGTGAGCGTATCGAGGTGGTAATTAGGTAAATAATCACAGGCTGCTCACCTGTCAGTTCACCCTCTGTTCAGTGATCCGCTCAGTCCGCTCAGGACATGCCTAGGTTTACTCAGTGAGCGAAAAGCAGCGGGGAAGCACCAAGATGGAAAGGGAAAGCCTTCAATGTGTCTGGAAAATCTAGTACTCTGTACAAGTACATACTCCGAATGTACAAAGTATTAAGGCGTCGTGAGGTCAGGCTATATTTAGCATGAAGCTTAACAAAGCTTGGACAACAATGAGCGCAACGATCCTTAACCGAACCATAACCAGACCACAGGCATAAATTAGTTAAGGTAAGCCCGATAAGGCCCCGGCTTCAACCAAAGGACAGCGAAACTTCCGCGCTTGCAGATCGGGTGGAAATAAGGAGCCATGCAGTAGAAGTGTTCTCGAAAAGCATTGAAAGGATAATATTTGAGATTGAATTTGGGTGCAGTCAGTAGTCGGTACTAGTATGGACAAGGCGATCGATTCTGTCGCGTGTCCTGTCTGTCCGTTTGTCCCTACATGAAAAATCCACCCGCTGCCGAGGCCGTCAGGTGGTCCGGCCGCAACTGGTTCTTCCGCTCCTCTCTCTCTCTCTCTCTCTCTCGCTCTGTCTCTCTTCATCACCACCTCCAGCATCATCATCATAAGACACCCTCACTTGAACGTCATCCTTCCTCTTCCTCTTCCTCATCGATAGCATAATCGTCTTTTCACCAGACTCCCTCCGACATCGCATCCCAATAATAAGCTTCCTCATATCCGCATCCTCTCGCATCGCCACTTGTGCCTTTTTTCGCTCCGCCGTACCGCCCGCCACTCTCCCTTTTAGCTCTCTCGCACTGGTACACCCATACGCAAACTCACGTTCGCATAAGCTCGCTCAAGCACATTCTCATTGCGCACCGGTGACTTCGCTGCTTAGACTCGTGCTGGAGTCGCCAGGTCGAGTCGCCACCTTTCCTCTGCCGGATCATGGCGCTGGAGCTACCTCCTACCAGCGATCGCAAGCGGGTCAAGGTCTACGAACTTAGGGATAATGACTGGTTTGATCGCGGCACTGGATTCTGTCTAGGCCATGTTCTGGATGTATGCGTCGCCTTGTGTTTTCTGCCACGCGCGACAAGATTGGTCGCCGCGGGCGCGCTTGTTTATGTGGCCTGTTTTGACGGGGAATAAATGACCAACCAGTCGCTGACCTATCTTCTTAATTTCCCAACAGAATGAACCGCGATTATACGTCGAATCCGAAGATGAACCCGGTCGGGTGCTGTTGGAGACAAGAATTATCAGGGACGATGGATATCAGAAGCAACAAGGTCCGTGGTGTCTTTTTCTTCTTCCGTCGACGCTGACGCGGGTCGCTCTACGGGACCGTAGTTACTGATGGTTCTGCGATCGCACAGACACATTAATTATATGGACGGAGCCCAATGGGACAGACATGGCGCTGAGTTTTCAGGAACCGGAGGGTTGTGCAGCGATTTGGTGAATCTTGACTGGTCGATCACGGTACACGGACTGAGCGCTGACACCTTGCCAGGGAATTCGTTAGTAGTGTCCAGCATCAAATGAATTTGGCAACAGCAGGTATGATTCAACATCCGCATTTCTTTTCTGTTGCTATTGTTGCCGGTGGAATGGTGTGACTGATGTCGAGGTGGCCAGATGATGCCTTATCAGACGAGCTGGAGAGTTACCACCACAGTGTCATGCTACCCTCACCTGAACTGGGGAATTTACCAGAAATTGAACATATCATGAGAAATGCGAGTATGTCGCAAGTTGGCCGGGACACGTTATCCAAGATTGTCATTCGCGACGATTACGTGGCCAAGTTGCTGCCTCTCGTCGGCGTCGCAGAGGACCTCGAGAGCCTTACCGACTTACATCGCCTTTGCAATATCATGAAATTCCTTATACTCCTTAACGATAACACCATTATCGAAAACGTCGTCACCGATCCGTTGATTCTTGGGGTCGTCGGAGCCTTGGAATGTGCGTGCTTCACAGCTTTGTTTGTTCGCCAACCGGTCCAGATTATATACTGACTTGATGTAGATGACCCTGAGTTCCCGACCCATAAAGCAAACCATCGGCAGTACCTCGCAGACGAATCGCGCTTCAAACAAGTCGTTCCGATCAAAGACCCCGTTATCCGCAGGAAGATCCGCTGTACTTGGCGATTACAATATCTGAAGGACGTGGTCCTGGCACGGATTCTGGACGACCCCACATTCTCCGTTCTCAACTCTTTGATTTTCTTCAACCAGGTTGAGATCGTGAACCATATCCAGTCGAATGCCGTCTTTCTGAAGGAGCTTTTTTCGGTCTTCGATCCAAGGAACCCCGATGCGAGGCGAAAAGACGATGCAGTGCAGTTCCTCCACCAATGCGCGGCAATCGCAAAGAACCTACAGGCACCGGCGCGTGCAAATCTCTACGCCAATTTTATCAGTCACGGACTTTTCGCTGTAATAGCCTTCGCCGTAAAACACCCCAGGCCTGCCGTGAGAACGACCGGTATCGACCTTTTGGTAGCGCTTCTCGACCACGACCCGATCATGATGCGCGGATACATGCTCAAGGCCGTCAACGAGAAGAAAACGCCGCTCACGGATACCTTGATTGACCTGCTCCACGCGGAAACCGACCTTGGCGTGAAGAACCAACTGGCGGATGCCGTCAAGGTTCTCCTTGATCCTCATGTTGCGCTGCAGGACGCGATGGTTCGGGCTGGACCCGATCACTTTGCCAAAGTCCGCACGAATAATATTCTTTCCGAAGCATTTGTCCAACACCACTTTGAGGAGTCGTCTAAGAGGTTATTCATGCCTTTAGCACGGCTCGAGAACCGTCCTACTCGTAGGTTTTCATTTATTGCATTTATTGGAATCCGCTAAACTAACGAATCTCTAGTTAATGACCTTACGATTCATGATGTTGCCCTCTTTGCCCACCTTGTCGATATCCTCGGTTTCTTTGTCCGTCAGCACGCGTTCCGGGGTCGCGTTGTCATTCACAATGAATCTCTTGCGCCTAGAATAGCGCAATTGCTCACAGTCCCCCAGAAACACCTCAAATTGAGTAAGTACTTTGGCATAATCGCCTGGGGTAGCGCATCCTAACGGTCTTTTTCCTTTTAGCTGCGTTGAAATTCTTTCGCGGATTGATTGGTGTCCAAGATACCTTCTTCCAAGCACTATTAACGCACAGCAACAATATTTTCGGACTGATTCTCGACATTGTCTGCCAAACCATGCCTCGCGACAACCTTCTTAATTCGGCCTGCCTTGAACTGTTCGAGTTCATCCGGCGCGAAAACATCAAGCCGCTTGTTGTCCACGTCGTTGAAACATACCGCGAAAGGCTCCTGAACATCACATATGTCGATACATTCCACAACTTGGTCAACCGCTACGAGCAGATGCAAGGCTATGGGGCTGAAGCCATGGCCGCAGTGATAGCCGAGGATGAACAGGCGCAGGCACAGGCGCAAGCACAAGCACGAATGCAGCGAATTCGCGTTAATGGACAACATTGGCAAGGGATTAGGGAGATGGAGGCTGCGGAAGAGGCGTACTTCAATACGGACGATGACGAAGAGGTGAGTTTGTTCTCTAACCCGTATTATTATGGTCAGTCCATGCTAATCGGGACTTACAGCAGACCCAATCCACTGGCATGCAAAATGGGACTGACCTCCCGACCTCCAAGCCATTGGTTGACTACCCGGATGATGACGATGACGACGCCATGGATACAAAAATTGATCCCACACAAGCCCAAGCCCAAGCCCAGGCCCAGGCCCAGGCCCAGGGGCAAGGCAAACAAGAAACGCCCGCTCCCACAACACCACCAGCACAAACCGCCCAATCCCCTCCGGAACGGTTGTCAGAGAAGCGCCGCCGCGAGGAAGAAGACGAAGATGAACTAGTTAAGTTGACCTCGGGCGGACCGAAACGACGAAGCTCCACAAGCGGTAACTCCGGGAGTGCTGGGTTATTACGACGAAAAAGGAGCATGTCCGGTGCGGATAAGACAGCGGCACCGAACTCGGGCGCCGGTGCACCACCTAAAAAGATCTCCATCAATATCGGGTCGACGACGGGGAAATCGTCGAGTCCAGCGGTAACGACGGAAAAAGAGAATCGAGGAAAATAACGGCGTTTCTTTTCTTTTCTTTTTTGGTTCATGTATGGCGGTTGATTATGGCGTATTTCTCTTCCTCTTTTCCTCATCCTTCTTCCTCCCTTACCTCCTTCTCGGCATCCTCTCTCTGCTTTTTGAATGGCGTGGCATGGCATCCATACATAACGGCGTTAATCATTTGCACAAACTCGGTTCAGTTCCCGGCAGCGAAAATCACTTGAGATTTCCAGTTGTTTATCAGGATACCAGCAGTGTCTTCTTAATTTTCTTTCTATTTTCTCTTCTGGCCTAGCTTGCCTGCTTTCTATTCTGCCTGTGCTGTGGGTTTACGACTGTTCTGCGTTTATCTTAGATACCAGGTACCAGATACCAGGTGGAGTGATGGTGTTTCTCCTTTTCTCTTTTTGCTTATTCGAGCAGATCTGATCTTCGCCGATAAACGTTATTTACTCCCTAAAGGCTTAGGGTCGACGTGCATTCAACCTCTTCTCTTCGGTTCACATAATCTGTAAACTTATAACTCAGCATCTTGCAGGCTGCCTTCTTTTTCCACCCTCTCCTATTCCATGTTTTGTATCTACCCTGCTGATGGGGCTATTCATGTTCCTATTTGGGTCCTTGTGGTGTTGGAATACCCTAGTATCAGTGAAGGATCACCCTACGGGATTACAAGGTGGCATAGGTTGTTTTTAGAACATAGTCGGTATGTTTTATACATGAAGACTTAGTGATGGATACGCGGCAATGGATATGCTGCTTGACCTTGTTCTCAAATTTGACAAGGTCTATATTAGACTCGCAAGGCTGCTCCTCCTTGTTCATTAGAATCGCTGCCTGGTATGGTGGATCCCTTCTTTTCATGACTTGTACAATATCAGTCATCTGTATATCATTAGGGAATCGAATGACTGTCATTTCATGACTTAGTAGGCGAAATATCACGTGCTGCACTTGATCCACCCAACAAGCTTAACCCTATTCGGCATCCATATTCATGCTCGGTCCAGCTGTACTCTTCTAGTCACTATCAACCATCAAAAAAGGAGAACCAGACGAAGAGAGAGGAGATAAAAGAACACAATGTCACTCATAACTCCCAATTATTTCATCCATACTCCCGAGGGTCCCCCAACCGATGAATCACCCATCACTATCTTCTTCATTACTGGCAACCCAGGTCTAATCGGCTACTATCATACCTTTCTTTCTCTTTTGTCTTCGAAACTGGCCGCGTTCATCCCTGATACTCGGTTTCAGATTTATGGTCATAGCCTGTCTGGCTTTGAACTTGATGATTCTACTTTGGGAACGACTCAGGCGCCGAAGGCCGAATTGGAGACTCCTGAAACAAAGGGGAGCGATGACTACTATGATGTCGATGGACAGATATCTTTCGTGCATAGACGATTGGATGAGTTCTTGATTACCCATAGTGACGGTAGTAAGGCCGGAAAGCGACCTAAAGTTATCCTGATGGGACACTCGTTGGGCACGTATATCGCCATGGAGGTATTACGACGACATCGCGAGAGGCAGAAAGCTGCAGCTGCAACCGCAACCTCAGCAACAGCAGAAGTGGAATTCGATATTATCGGCGGTATCATGCTCTTTCCTACTGTCGTGGATATTGCAAAGTCGCCATCTGGACGGAAATTGAATGTCTGTTGCCTACAACCTGTGCATATGAAGGCCTGACTAGCTGATACTATCTTGCAGATACTACTTTATCTCATCCCGCAACTCGCTCTCGTAGTGAGCCTCTTTGCGCGGGTTTTGACGGCCTTGCTACCGGCGAGTATTCTGCGTGCATTGGTCGCGACATTCATGCGATTCAGGTCCGCATCAGAGCCAGATGATACAGTCCTCGATACGACGTGTGGCTTCTTGCAAAGTAAACGTGGCGTCAGACAAGCTGTGTACGTCTTGTCCCCATTTACTTATCCTTCTACTCCATACTAACGGAACAGCCACCTGGCTACCTCCGAAATGCAAACCATCACATCCGACAAGTGGGCCGATGATGTCTGGGGCATCCCAAAAGTGCGGGAGCCGCTGGCGAAATTGTTCTTCTACTTTGGCCGGAATGATCATTGGGTTGCGGAGCGGACGAGGGATGAGATTATCGCTGCGCGTGGGAGGTCTGATGGGCCAACCATGGTTGTTTGTGAGGAGGGGCTGCCGCATGCTTTTTGTTTGAGTGAGTTCTCTTCTTTTGTTTTTCTCTGGGGTTGCGGAGGCTAATCTGCTGCTTGTAGGGCATAATGGGGTCATGGCAAGAAAGGCGGCAGATATGATTCAGGGGATTGTGGAGGGTCGAAAGTAGAAATATAGAGTATAGAAATAGGGAGTTCCAGCTCATGTACAGCATACAGTGTACTATTATGGGTATCTCAGCGTAACTCGACTCTACTTCCTAGAATGAGACTTCTAGAATCATTGCCCTTGGTATGCTAACCCTGCCCTCCGGAACAAATCTCCCAGAACATCCTGCTGTGGCTGCGCCTGCGGTTGCGGTTGTGCAGCTGGAGACATCCCCATTCCAATTTCCATTGGTGGCAGCGCCGGCGGCGGTGGGTGCTGCCAATCCCCGATGTTGGGATTGAGATGATGTGCTCTCGTTGTCCACCCATCATCCTGCGCCCTCTGCTGTCCAAAGAGGTCCTTCAGAGAAACCTGTCTGCCCATCGGCACACTCGCTTGAACCTCCTCCAACGGAACCGCCGTGGTTGTGGCTGCCTGCGCGGCCATGTGTAATCCATTCTGGCGGAAAGCTTCCAGCCGCTCGCGCGCGAGCCGGAGACTATTTCCGGCGTGGACTGCGCATTCGCGAATCGTCTGAGCGTTGATAGCGCGTGTTTGGGCGGTTGAATTCGGGGGTGGTTCAGAGTAGATCCAGATGCCGTAGATCCGGACGTCTGAGGGACTCTTGTTGTTGCCCGCAGGGTTATTATTGCTGCCATTCTGATCATTCTCCAATCCCTTTTCCATATCACTCTTCAGAATGACATATTCCTCCGTGAGCTCCACATTCTCCCCATCTGTTAGGGGGATATCGAAGTTATTCAGTCCCCGCCGATTCAACACAAACGCACTATACCGTTCCTCCCCCAGGCCTCCCTGCGACAGGCTGCAGACGAATAACGTCCCCTCAGCACCACTCTTCTCCCATTGCCGCGAGCTCGGATTAAACACGTAGACGACCGCATACGGTGCCAGAGACACAATTGAGTTTATGCATGGGTTGTGTCGACGGAGGACGGCCAGGTTGAGGTCCTCGTTGGAGCGTAGAGGTGGAGGGATGGGGAGCTCAGGTTCTTGCTGCTGCGCGGCGTCAGAGAGGTAGTTTGGATAATCGGATTCGTAATCCGAGGTGAGTTGATTGTTGTTGTAGTTGTGGTGGTTGTTGTGACTATGACGGGCTTGGTTATTGTTCGGTCGGCGAGGTTTACGAGACGCCATTGTGAGATGAGATATTTCGTATTCCTAAGAAGGAGGTCGAGAATGGTAGAAGATTAAGACAGACCGTAGGAAAGGAGACGCTGCGCCAGAAAAGCGAGATCGCGGCTGTCGAGGATAAAGACAAGGTCAGGCTAGAGGAAGTTGGAGACGAAAGCAGAAGACGCAGAGCCCCGCCGGAGAGGGACCTCATCCGGTCTTCGTCTACTCCACACAGCCCTTGCGCTCTTCTACTCTTCAATTTAGACATTCAATGCTCATAACTAATGATTTATTCTTGCTCTTCTGTACTACGCTTACTCGCCAGTCCTCGTCTTTTGCCCACACATCGCCTCTCGCGCCATCCCTCCTGTCGTCATCGCTGTCTCTCCCTTCCCTCGTCGCCGCGCCACCACCACCCATTGTCACTCGTACACGCCTCCTCTAAAAACGCTCTTGGATCTTGTTTGCGATCATGACCGCTGAAATTTAAGCCGTTATCCTGTCTGATACCACCCGTGCGCCTGGCTTATTGCTCGTTGCGGTGCAGTACCGTCGGTTGTATATATACCTCCTGGCCGCTGAACGTCATTTAAGAATTCTATTGATGAGAGCGATTCGCAAAGACACAACTGTTTAATTCGAAAAGAACCTCGAGACCTGCGTCAACATCACATTGAGAATATGAGCTCTCACGAGGAGCAACAGCCGACCACGTCTACGAACGGTGGAGGATACACTTCGGACAGTGAAAGGAGCGCAGTTTCGGTATCTGGAGACGACACCTTAGATCCGTTTTCGCTCTCGCGGGCTGTTGGAGCTCGAAAAGCAGAATACACACGGCAGGAAACGATCAGGATCAAGGTCGCTACGTGGAATGTTGCTGCGATTCACGGGACAGAGGAGGATATAGGCAAGTGGTTTGTGAGTCGTAGGGGTGTTAGTGAGAAGCTAGCGGGGATACGAATCTCAGAGGATAAGGCGAATCCCGGAGAGGAACAGGAAGAAAGAAAGGGAAACGGCGAAGTTGATGGCTCGGGAGAAGAAAGAGGGTCATCTTCGGATAGTTACAGAAAACGTCAGGCATCGGTCCCTTCGTCCGACTTCGATTCCGATGAGGTTGGTCTCTACGTCCTTGGCCTGCAGGAAGTTGTCGACGTTTCGTCGGCGACAGAGGCTCTAAAGCCCTACAGTGATCCGGCACCGGCAAACAAATGGAAGGCGGCGGTTCAGAAGGCTTTGCCTCGTGGCTACCAGCTGGTTTCCGAGACGCACTTGCTGGGACTACTGCTCCTCATATATGCGGCGCCTCGAGTGGTTGAAAACGTCTCGTCTGTCAGCAGCACCACTGTGGGTACCGGTTTGTTGGGGTACATGGGCAACAAAGGTGCCGTCTCAACACGTCTGGTACTCGGTGAGACGACGTCCATGGTCTTCATAAACTCGCATCTAGCAGCAGGATCCGACAAAAGCAGCTTGGAAAGACGAAACTGGGATGCTGCTCAGATTCTCAGCCGTACGAAATTTGGCCCTGTCGATCCGGAGAAAGGCTCGTCGGATTACATTGGGAAAGAGGATTTCGCGTTCTGGTTTGGCGACCTTAACTATCGACTTGGAGATATCCCAGGAGGTGATGTACGGCAGGTTTTGGCTCGACACGCGGATAATGAATATGACCAACGACATCAGTCCGCCCATATGCTCGACGATCGACCTTCTTCTCCGCGTGTCGTGGTGCAAGAAGATGATGAAATAGACCCGATAGGGAGCAGTGCAAGCAAAGGTCTCCCAGCACTGTCTGACAAAGAAATAGATTCGCATACAGATCCGATGTCACTGCAAACCACTATCGCGTCTCTCCTCCCTCATGATCAACTACGCATACAACAACAGACTGGAAAAGCCTTCCATGAGGGATGGCGCGAAGGCGAGATTACATTCCTACCGACTTATAAATACGACCTAGGGAGCGTGGCTAGGTTTGACTCGAGTGAAAAGCACCGAGGACCTAGCTGGTGTGATCGGATCCTGTATCGGACACGTCAGGATAAGCTCAAGCATGAGCGACTCGATCGGGAGCTTGCAGATTCCAGAAAGAAAGATGAGGAAATGAAGGCTCGGGGCCTGGATAAGACTGATGACAATGTGCTCTTTGATTACGACCCAGAGGTCGACGGCGCAGACAGCGATGAATATGACCCATCTAAAGATCGATCTAGCGACAGTGCGTCGTCGCATTCACAGGAAGATCTGGACAGTCCAATTCGACTTGAGTATTATTTATCTCACCAGGGCATTCTTTCCTCTGATCACAAACCCTTAGATGCCGGCTTCACATTGAAATTCGAATCTGTGATCCCCGAGCTGAAAGCCAAGGTGCATCAAGAGGTTGTGCGGGAACTGGATAAAGCTGAGAATGAGGCTCGTCCAGCCCTCACCGTCGTGGTAGACACATATGAGGAAGGGCCTCGGAATAGCGAGGCCAACAAGGACCCGAATGCACTGGATTTTGGCAACATAGAATTTGACGTACCCGTCGTTCGTTCTCTGACCGTGGCCAACACCTGTGGCGTACCCGCGACATTCACTTTTGACAAGCCCAATCCTGAAGACAGGTCATTTTGCTGGCTGGACTACAGCATCAACCTTCCATCGGAGTCCAAGCAGGGCTCTGATAAACCTAAGGCCCCTCCACGGGAACGTACCTTGGACCCTGGAGAACTGGCCAATATCGAGGTTACAGCACATGTGCAAGATATTCCATCTGCTCGTTTACTGAATCGCAACCACGCCAATTTGGAGGAAATTTTGATTCTCCGTGTATCTGGCGGGCCGGATCATTTCATCTGCGCTTCTGGAAAATGGCTTCCCACATGCTTTGGCCGCAGTGTGGTCGAATTAACTCGTATGCCGGAGGCGGGGGCACGCAGCCTAGAAGTTGCGCCGCCATTGAGCAATACCAAAGACGATAATGGAATTCGCCTTTCAGCTCCTCGCGAGCTGTTCCGACTAACGGAAACGATATCAGAATTGGCTGAACGTGCCGTTGCAGAATGGGGCATGACACAAGGCAACTCTGGAGGAAACACACCTCCATGGGTGAGAGAGCCCAACGGGCCTGGGTGGCCATTCAATCCAGAGACATGGACGCTGCGAGACCATGAAGAACGCTCGCCCTTATTAACATGCGTTCGGAGAGCCTTGGACACCAACGAATCCCTTACGGCCACCTTCGAGCCTGAGGTCTCCTCACTCCAGCGTCTGGAAATCATTAGCGAAACATTAATGGTCTTCCTCCGTTCGCTGGACGATGGAATCATAACTGCCGACGTCTGGAAGAGTATGAACTCACAGATTGTGGCGCGCGAAAAGGCTAAACAACCCCCTCTATCCTGGGAGGAGACGCAGGCGTGGGTTCTGGAGTGTCTGTCATATTCACCCGCCCACAGCGTCTCCTTTACCTTTGTGACCTTTATGCTTGCTCGTATTGCCAACGAGGTTGCTCCTGCTGCATCGTCCATGCCTTCTGCCTCTTCAGTTCACTCCCACCACTTACATTCTAAGAAACCATCTGATGATAGAAAGCGACGGCACTCGATAATCAACGAAGAACAGACACAACCCGCTTCCAGCGATGATAATCCTTCCTTCCCCACACCCCCAACACCAGCCTCTTCAGCTGCCTTCATCTCAGCTGGAAGTTTTCGCCGCAAATCCCGCTCGTTAACGACATCCTCTGTGTCATCATCATCATCCTCCTCCTCCGACGGCAAGAAGCGTAATAGTATCAGCGCTAATAATAACGCCCTTGCTTCTCACCGGCAAGCAGTCGAATCTGCCTTCGCCAGCATCTTTTCCAGCTTCCTCATCTCCGCGGACGTGCCCATTCCGTCGAAGGACAAGGAGAGAAGAGCAGTCGATGAACGGAAGAAGGGTGTTGTTGAACCGTTTCTGAAGATCCTCGGGGTGGATAGTCGGGGGCCTTCGGGGAGTGGATGATTTTTCATGTATTTGCTTTTCTAGGGTTCATTTGAGATCTGGGTATGATGTTATGAGGGTCTTATACAGGAGTCACTGATATTACGGTCACTGTTATTGCGGCATAATTTATACATGTATGTGTATTATATAGACTTGGGGATGGATATAAATTAGTCCCTTTTTTCTGTTTGTTGGTCTTTATCTGGTGGTACGTGATACGGATGATGGAAGGCTAAAGGTACACGATAGATGAGAATTGTTACTTGGTTTAGACTCACCTTCATTATATGACTCGAGTTTCTTTTTGGTCTTTGTCATTATGTCCAAGTATGGCTCACGGAATGAAAGAACAATAGTATCTCTCACATCGGAGACAATCGGAACAATGGCCAATTTCTTGCATTAGAATATATAAGAGGGGTTAGATATCCAACATTTATTATCCACAAGCATGCCAACAAAAGAAAATTGCATAGAAAGCGAGAAATAGAAGAAGGAAGAGTTCAATATTCCTGAATCGTCTTCAAACTCGTCCCCGTCCCCGTCCCCGTGGTGCCGCCAGGTTCTACGAACCCAACTTGAGAACTCTTCTTACGAGAGCTTCTCTGTGATGGCGAAATACGTCGTCGATCGGGTTGTGGCATCTTCCCCTTCGCACGACTAGTCGCCTGCGGTGGTGAAGTTGATGACAAAGGCGACGACGGCCCGATGAAAGTCCCTTTGAAAAACTCCAAGCACCTCGCCACAACGCGAAAGGGCAGCATGATCAGCGACAGGAAAATTTGAACGGGTATCAACAGAATCGTGTAGAACGACTCGAAGATAAGGAAGACTGCTGCGAAATGGCGGTGTAAGTGAGCACCACCACCACTTCCACTCGAGCGCTGCGCCGTGGCAGCTAGCGCGACAGCATCCCGGACCTGCGTTTCTAGACTGCGGAGTCTGGAGTCTGTTTCGAAGGCGTTAAGAGCGCTGCGTTTTTCGTAGCGCCGGACAGCGCGATTTAGGGCGTCGATGTCGGGTTGGAAGCTTTGGTGGACTTCAGTGATTGTTTGCGATACGAGGGAATGGGGGCCGTCGTCCTGTTCTGGTGACGTTGTTGATTGATTTCGAGCAGGTGATGGTTGTGACTCGTTGGAGAGACGCGCGGTGGCTGCTTCTGCGACGTGAGACTCAAGTTCTTCGAGTCGCTTGGTGATGTCCAGGATCTTGTGGGCGTCGATTTTGTCTATGTCGTCGGGATCATCGTGAGATAACGAGCGGACGGTCCGTTGGAGGTGAAGAGTACGCGCTTGCACCATCCGTAGCAGATGGGCAAATGGCCGGATTTCTGACGCCAGCAGGAATATGGTCAGGTTATAATTCGACACCAGACCTTCCGATGGACGGGATAGTTTGGACCGGATAGTGTGTAGGAGCCATGTCCCTATCATGGGGAAGATAAAGCAAGACGCGAGAGCTGCGAGCTCATGGATTTGCAGTTCCTTGGTCGCTGCGTGAGTGAGAACGGATGCTCGTCGAGCGTCCACTTTTGCTTCAGTGTCTGGCGATGACTTTTCAGCCGTATCCTCCTCTTCCGACCGCAGGGGGTTGGCATAGTCTTGGTCTTGCCCTTGCTGGCGGACGATCTGGGCGGAGCGATACCAATCCCTGGACAGGTCAGATACATGAATAACACAGAGATTTATACAGGAGAGTATCCTACCATGGCAGCCTGACGGACCAATTAAGGAAGATGGCCGCCAAAATCAGCAAGGTGATATCCGTGACGACGGCACCACCATTCTGAAAGAACACCCCCGCGATCGCGGGTAACAAAGCTAGTCCCAGCGGCGAGGATTGCCAATGCGATTCATCGTGCAAATCAGCATCATTTGGTCCAGACACACGAGGCAGCAACAAGTCGTCCGTCGAAGATCGGATCGAGTTGCGGGCCTCGGAAACCGAATCCGATAATGTGGAATTGCGCCGGGGATTCTCGTGACTCGGGGCGTCTTCTGCTGCGAAATTCGCAGCACGCCATAAACCGCGATGGCGGAGACCGGGACTTATTTCCTTTTCTTTCTCTTTATTCCTAATAATCTCGTTATCGGGACCGTTGTTCGTGAACGAGGTCCGGGGTGAGAGCGACGATGGCCGAGGCTGCTCCGTCATGGTCGATAGGAGGTCCCTGCAGGACAAAAAAGATCCGATCTGATTAATCCATCTATCTAAAGCCGGGGAAATTGGAAACGAACCATAAGATATGCACCTAAGACGTATATACATGAACACGAGTTCCTAACTGTGCCTGAAGTTTCGTGCAGGCTACTTTCAGGTGGGAGGAAGAAGCATACCTAGCTATGACGCCACCCGATGCCAGCCGCACGGCGGTGATTATGTCAATGTCAGCAACCAGGGTTTGTTCACGATCTTAGTCATTTGACCGCGACGGGTTATTGGAGGAGCCAAGGGGACCGTAGAACCCTGCTTACTCCGTATGGCCGGAATGGGCGTCTTGCCCTGCCAACTTCCAAGATGGTGTCCCAGAGGTATAGAGACCTTGGGCCATCCCTACCATTCAAGTCTGGTTATAGCCTTGAATGAATGCATGTCCTAGCAACCATCGCGGGTCTTTTCCCCCGGCCCTAAGTCAGGACCGGCCTCTAGCAAACCCTGCTGGTGACAGGACAACAAGCGTGTCAAAAACCGCTCAACCGTAACTATTAGACAGGCTGATCTGCAGTTCTGTTCCATGGATTGCAACCGGCCGTCTCGGTCCATCCGCTGTCACAGCCATGACTGTTTTGGGGGGTCAATAAGCCATGCGGCTGTTCCTCAATAGGAATCCTTATTGACACCCCAATGCGGTAAGGCACGAATATCACCTCCAACAGCGACAACAACCACAACGAGACACTTTCAAAACTCATTTCTTTCAGCTCGCTTTCACTTTTCTTTATTCTCTTTATTCAACCGCTTGGGATTGTGATCGATCAATGCGTCGATTCTCTATTCATCCTTATTCCCAGCGGTTCGACAGGTGATGTATTTGACTCGTCTAGTCTGGGGGGTTCAGATTCAATATGGATTGCGCTTCCCATTTTCGATGTGGGTTGTTGGCACTATTAGCGATTCCGATATCAAGGTCGCAACCTGGTCTCAAGTGAATACTTTTTATCCGGATTGATTCTGGTATTGCTCTATTGCCATCAATAAGACATCCTTGGGGCGATTGTCTGTGTCTCTCTTCTTCTGGGCCTCTCTACCTTCTTGTCCTGATGCATTTTCTTTAAGAGATAGTGCTAGTACATTGCTTTTCGTCTTTCCATATCTCTTTACTTCGTTGAACTTGCTGGCGTCGAAGACCTGAGGACTCATAATTCTATATTTTAACATTTCAAAAGCCCCAATCTGCCTATCATGGAGTCGCCAACGAAGATCCACCCTCAAGCGGTGGTTATTCCACTTCTCTCTATTATTTCTATTATAATCGTGATTGTCCCATTGATCCTGCACGCACAGAACAGGAACTTCCCGGCCGCCAGTATCCTCTGCTGGTTCATACTCCTCAATATATTCAACATAATAAACGCCTTCATCTGGCCCAACGATGACGTCGAGTCGTGGTGGGACGGCGCAGGTCTCTGCGATATCGAAGCCAAGATCATGATTGCTAGTTATGTCGCCGTGCCCGGGTCATTGCTGTGTGTGTTCCGCAGTCTGGCCCGCGTGTTGGATACCAGATGTGCCATTCTCGTGCCCAGCAAGGCACAGCGCTGGCGCAACCGGAGCATGTCGATCTTGTTCTGCGTAGTGGTTCCGGTGGTGGCTATGGCGGATCACATTGTATACCAGAAGAGTCGGTACATGATCTTCTCCATTTCAGGTTGTATCAACGATTTCGACGAAAGCCCCATGTCGTTTGCATTGTCGTTCATCTGGCCACCGGTGATCTGTGTGATTGCGAGTTATTACTGCGGCAAGTCTAGTTTTTACCCTCGCCTGAATTTCATAGTTAACATGACATGCCCTAGGTCTCGTTCTCTTCCGTCTCAAAAAATATCGCAGCCAATTCATCCAGGTCCTCCACGCCTCCAACAGCAACTATAATAAATCCCGTTTTCTCCGTCTCTTCTTCCTCAGTTTCACCATGCTCCTCATCATCCTCCCTGTTCAATGCTTTGTCGTTTACTACAACACGATACTCTCTATGCCGTGGCACGCCTACTCTTGGAGCAGACTCCACACAGGTTCACGATGGAGCACTATAGTCAAGGTGCCAACATATGGGCATGCCTTCTTCGACCGCTGGATACCCATAGCGGCGAGCTTCCTCGTTTTCATCTTCTTTGGGAGCGGGAAGGATGCTAATGATTTGTATCTGTCTTTCCTGCGGTTCTTGGGGCTTGGAAGGTGCTTCGTGTGTCTGATGCCGGGATATTCGAGAAGGACGAGTATGGTGGGATCGACGACAAGTAGGGTTAAGCTGTTATTCCATAAGAGGTGGTCATCTGCGACTCGGTACATTGCCCCCTCTTCCTACTCTTAACTTTTCCCAAGACACAGTACTGACAAACCCAGAACCTACGTCAACAACACGGTCCAATCGTCTAGCAACATCGAAAAGGGTCTAGCCCACTCATCCCAACCCAACGACCATCAGAACCAGCCCCAACAACAACAACGTACCTGGCGTCACCTCGCCTGGTCTCTTTTTCGCCGTCCGCTAGCCCCACCACACTACCACCAGCGCCAACAAAAACACCTTGACTACGATGGCATACACCCAGGGACAACGGTGCACACAAACGCGTGGGCGGGCATGAGCAGGAGCCGGCCGAGTGCGGAGATCACGCCGCCAGCGCCGTCGAGGAAGGATTTCATCCGTGTAAGGCAGGAGATTAGCCAGGAGAGTGAGATGCAGGAGGTTGTTTGAGCTTAGGGGTGGTGGGTGATATGGAGGGCGAGCGTTGCACGTTGGGCTTGTCATAGAAGGTTGGTGTATTCTTCTTGTTTTGCTTTATTGGTTTGAAGTCTAGCAAACTGTAATTATTAGATATTAATGCACTGCGCGAGATGACATAACTATGGAAGCAATTGGCTTCTATGGTGTGCCATTGTCCCTTCGGGTACAGTCCAAAAACTCGTGATTTATGGACAGGCAGTAGCCACACGAATACGCACGGAAGGTCCTAGAAACACAAATGTCACCAAACCATATATAATAATTTTGCGTAGAAACGTGGTAAGAGGAGTATAACTAATAGTACAAATGGATAAAAGACAAAATGAAAGCAGAAACCCAGACACCCTTGTTAACATCACATCACTTCACATGAAACAGCCCCATAAACTCGGGTATCCGTAAAACAAAAAACAATTCAGGTTATCAGAGCTCATATCCATAGCATTTCTCCGTTCTAACTTGAATGAAAAGTTTACTCGCTGGGGGTCTCATTCTCGAGGCCAGAGGGGACAGAGTCGGGGTTGAAAGGACGCTTGAGAACCTCGATATTCCCTAAAAGGAATCGCATCAGCTTCAGCTTCTGGTTCTGGGTCAAATACACTGGATCATTGTAGGCACTTACGCTGGGTAAGGTTCAGGTTCGACTGCTTCTTGCCTTCGGCATCCTCGTAGGTACGCAGAGCAGCGTCAGCCTCGACGTAAACGAGGGTGCTAAACACGATTAGCAACCGCACACGCACATACACACATACATATATATATATATACGCAACCAAATCAGTATTAAGCCAGGGGTTGACTCACCCCTTCTGTAAACCAAGCAGGAAATCCCTCTGGTTACCCTCGGTCTGGAACGAGGCCACACGGAACCAACTCGTCCGGCGGTCCTGCTGCCGGCCGTGCGAGCAACCAACCGAGTACCGCACAATCTCCTGGCCTGCAGCGGTAGCCTGCAATTCGGGCTCCGCGCCCAGACGGCCGGTCAGGATCATCTTCGAGACGGCGCGCGGCGAGGAGGTGCTGAAGGTGCGGCCGTAACCACCGGCGGCGACGCTGCGGAGGGAGGGGCGGAGAGAGTTCATGATGGCCGACATGGTGACTAGGTTGCGTTGGTTGACGGAGGGGTCGATTGACAAGGAATTGGAGGTTGGGTTTTGGAGGTGACGGAGGGACGGTTGGTTCTGATGGAGGTGAAGATTTGCACAAACAGAGCGGGAGGATTGGCGCGTGTATCTCACGTGACGTCACGTGAAATCATTCGCATCGAGGGGCATATAGAGTTGAGATGGCCTGAAGTAGACCGACAATTGGGCATATGAATATGCATCAGGAAGACTGCTGGGATCACAGGATACTTGGCGGTGCATACATTTGCCCGATATATATCCTGAGGACGGTTTTGCAGCGTCTGTGGACTAGGGAAAGAAAATTTGTGTGAGATATCATAATCTACTGTGGACATTCGACGTTGTCAGCATGACAGTCCTTGTTGTTTTTATTTTATTTTTACTTTTTGCTTTTTCACCCCTGGTGTCGTGCAGATTGCTATTGGCATCCACCTGCTGAGTACGTACTGGGAATCAAGCAGCATTGCCTTGGCAAGCGGCAATGTCAACTACGCTGGCTCTTCCGCTATTTTACCACCCACTCCCGCGAAAAGACCTGCATAGTGAAGACTGATCCTCAGACATGGATGAAGAGTCGAGCTTATCCCAGCCCTCTGGCGGGTCAAGGAATGCCGGATAATCATCTTGCTTGGGTTGCTCATGATTCTAAAGGCGGCACTTGACTGCGACGTTGCTTGCCTTGTTCATTGTGTGCCGATCATATAATTGTAGCCTCCTGGTGAGTAATCTATGAGAGCATATCGATTTGAGCAACTTTGAAGAAACTCATTTTCGTGAGCACGTTCGCAATGGAAGAAGCAATAAGCCAACATCGATATTAGATGCCATGGGAACATCTCACTATCTGACCGCTTCAGATCTCCAAAGAAAGACACTAATGACAGACACTGTTATACGTCAGATCGCACCAGTCATTCGTTGAGGACCAAACTACCTACCTAATAATAATAATAATATGCGAAGACCCGACATATTTGTTGTCCTGCGCTGGATCTGCACAATTGGCTCGACAGGAACATGAGGCACCTCTGTTTTATCTCAAATCATAACCACAATAAAATACTGGTTAGCGAATAAACTTCAGCCATGCCCGAATTCAAATTCCCCGAGGCCCTAATATTGGTCAATAATCGGCGCCACCGAACTCTGCCCTGGCTGGAGATCGGTAGAAAATATCGGTGGCCGGGAGCCGTCAATCCATATCCTTGCCTCGCGTGGCTTGCTTTAGTCTTGCTGTTGTTGTCAATTGCCATGCTCTACTCCGTACCGGGACAGTTCTCTGTGCAGAGAATAGAGCCCATTCTCAATTGACAGAATTGGTTCAAATGAGACTGGAATGTAGGATAGGTACCTGTCTACACCCGATTAATGCTCTACATACACTCCGACAAGCCCAGGATTGTGCCTTATTCCTCTTCCCCCCGTACCCTGGTATACATATCGATTCTCGCAACTCAACCTTATGCAACCCCAATCCAGGACCCATCGGTTTATGTCGCGTACTTCTGCTTCCAATGAAGCGGTGACCATGCTTCCCATTCATGTACCACAGGTGGGCCGGCCAGGGTCTGTCCCGAGCCGGATGACAGAATGCAGCTAAGCTATTTACTATGCGCCGCGAAGTAATAGGAATGTCGTGTACGAAGTGCCATGGGGGAATGACCAGTCTGGCAGTCTGGAGTGACGAGCCCCTGTTAATAGCTCTTATTTGGCAGGTGTCCCTCTCTTCCTTCTGCTGTCTGTCTGTCTTCTGGCTCCGTCGCCTGTCACGTTGGCGTCGTGCATCCTACCGGTTATTTCTGCCTTTCGTCCTGTGGAAATTGACACTGCTACTTCCTAAGTATTGCCGGTGTCACTACTAATATCTATATCTATATCTACTTATCTACTTACAACGTGGATGCAGAATGTCTGAACAGCAATAGAAAAGTGAACAAGCTGCATCATCTCAGGCACCGTTGCAACGCTCATTGTGCAACCTTGCGACATTCATACCTTCTCCCCATTGTATACATACATACAACACAACATGCATCTACATTCTCCGCTAGCATTTCTGGTCCTTCTGGTACCCAGCTTGATCGCACTAGCAGCAGCAGAAAGAGCACACTATGATTCACGTCAGGGAATCGAACCATCGGCCATCTTGAGAGTCAGAGAGGAACAAGAACCTACAGGGACTGCCACTGCGGCTGGATATACATCGAACACGAGCGCGGCAGCCACAGCTACCACAAGCAATGGCAGTGATTCGAGTACGACCACGGCTGAAACGACTGCTTCTATGACAACTGCGTCTCTGGATGCAACGAGTACATCAAGCAGTGAGTGATCATCCGGGACGGTTGGGGCAATGCTGCATATGCTAACACGTGGAAGATGAGACGGATGAAGAATCTCCCAGACCAGATGAACTCCCGTTCAAGCCGTCGATTACGCCCGCAATGGGCGTTGGTGGTTTTATCTTGATAGTCCTAGGTGCAATCCTGGCTTTGATTGGGATTAGGAATCTATGGTATGAGAGATCTTGTACTGCAAACGCTGCATTTACTTACCAGAGAATGGAAAATAGGGTCCAAGTCTTCCTATCTGCGGGCTTCCTCACCAGCCTAGGGGTAGTGGTAAGTCATTCACCACCAAGTTCTGTGCGCACCTCACTCCGTACACCAATCCTAACCCCAGAACAGGTTCTAATCATCTATGTAATGAGTCCCCCAGTGACCAATGCTGTCCAAGGCGCCTACCTTGTCGCCGTCTTTTCCACGGGCCTCACCTTTGGCGCGCTAGCCATCGTCTTCAAAGAACTAACCGAAGGCCTGGGCTGCCTTTTCGGCGGCTTTTGCTTCAGCATGTGGCTGCTGACCCTGAAACCGGGTGGCCTTCTAACAGAAACCAGTCCAAAGAGTGGGTTTATCGCTGCTATTTCGGTAGCATTTTATGCGCTGTCATTCAATCATCATACGCGGCCGTATGGGTTGATCGTTTCGACCGGGTTTGCGGGGGGTACGGCTGTTGCGCTGGGGGTTGATTGCTTTAGTCGCGCGGGCTTGAAGGAATTTTGGCTGTATATTTGGGGTAAGCTTTTTGTCGGTCTTAAATTAGTACTGAGGGAAAGCAGCTAACTGAAAGTACAGCATTGAATGATAAAGTCTTCCCCCTCAACACAAGGACTTATCCCATCACTCGCAACATCCGCGTCGAACTAGCTGTTACCGTGATCGTGGCTCTGCTGGGCATCATATCCCAGCTTCGTCTGTGGAAGACGATCCGCCAACGCCGTCGTGATGGGGCCAAAGTGCGCGAAGAAGAAAAGCGGAAACACGAGGAGGCTGAGTTAGAGGCTGGCAGACAGCTCGAGGAGACCAACGCTCGGGAACGAATGGAATGGGAGGCTAGGTACGGTGGTAACTCTCATGCTCAGCATCTCGAAGAAGTCAAGTCCATGAGTATCCAGGAACTTCCCGCCGAGGAGGGGGAAAGTGACGATGAGAAATCGATTGACCTAGAGGCGGTCGAAGGAGTTGAAAGCGTGGTAGTATCTGAGAGGTCCTACCGTTGCGAGGACTGTAAGACCAGGGAAGCGAATGGTGAAGACGCATATGTCGCATCGCAGACACCAGATGACAAGCACCGCAACGAAGGAGAACTCGAGCCCACCTCAGACCAAGCACCCGAAAATGAAACGCAACTCCCACTATTTAACGGCGCAGCAGCCGCTCGTGAGGCCGAAGACGACGACGACCAATCAGCCGTTAGCGCGGTCGTCGGTTCTGAAACGGAAACGATGCGCTCGGAACGCTTCTCCGGTGCATCGTTTGTGCGACGAAGGTCTGGACAAAGTAAACTGAGACTCTCGTCGCGGGCACAGCAAGGGTTTGTTCAGACCGGCGATGATGCTGGCCTTGCTTCGAATTCGTCGGCAGAGGGTGTGGTTGACGAGGATAGTATTTTGGAGTCTCGTCGGTCTAGTATGGTGTCTGCTGATGAAAGGCAGCATGTCCAAGAAACAGAGGCAATTGACAACGCCAGCTCTGACTCCAAGGAGCACCATGACAAGACACCTGCGGCTGAGAATATTACTGAGCAAGAGTGTACCGAGCCCAAGGCCGAGGAAATGCAAGGAATGCAAGACCAGTCCAAAGAGCAAGAGTTGGATAAGAAGCAGGAGTTCGACGACAAGGCTGGACAGAAGTCGGAACAAGGTTCCCTCGAGGATGGCTCAGTGCAAAATTCAGGGAGCCCTGCTGAGGGTACCGAGAGAGAAGCGGCAATTGCAGAGCAAAAGCAGGAGGCATCAGAGTCTCAACTAGAGCAGCAGGATCACGCTGCAATGCCAGTCCTAAGGGGAGGCTATTCGGAAGATGAGCCAGGATCACCTCAAGAGGCTGAGCAAAGACCGTCAGAAGAAGAACTCAGTAGCGCGTCTGCTGTGTCGGACCGGGATGCAGAAACGTCTGCACAAATATCTCAGAAACCGAGCATAGACGCTTTAAAGAGCCCTGATTCTGAACCTTCACAGGCCGAACACCACGATGGAAAACCTCAATCCAATCCATCAACGAGATCTAAGTCCAAGTACTCTGATGAGCACAAGCAGACTTCAAATGCTAACGCAGAAGCCAACCCGAAGAAAGAGAAGCCCACCCTAAACGAGGACACGGTCAAGGACCTCCCTCAACGAGCATCCAGGATAATCCAGTCCTATCGCACAAACGAGTGGGCAAAGCACCTCGACGATGCAGAGAACCCTGAACCACCACCAATCCAGCCGATTGAAGAAGAACAACCAGAGCTCCCAGTGGAAACCAGTGGGAAAGAACCAGCAGCACCGGTTAATGTCCAAGAATTGTTGCAAACGCCGTTGAATGCGCAGCCGCCGCCTGTTGTAGAACGGAAGGAACCGCGCAGTTCAAACGAGAGCCATCGTCGAGAATCGCACGAGTCCCAGTCAAGGCAAACGGATGTAGCTCATTCCACTTCGAGGGTGGATCAGTCGCTGGATATCACGTCAAATGCGAATCCTCGTCCCTTGCTTCATGCAGCCCAGCCAGCACGGCCAAAGGAGCATGACAACGGCTCGAAACCGCCTAAATGGAAGGGCCCGCCTCCGCTCCTGGCCATGCGAGAGGATCTGGTGCGCAATCGGCTCTCCTCGACTTCATTATCGGTTGATCCCTGGCTTGCTTCTCGAAATAACCCTCGCCAATCAATCCTCTCAACGTCCACCCTCTCCCCGACCCAAGCCATCCCAGAAGAAGGAGAGGATGATCTACCTTTATCCCAACGACGTGCTATGCTGCAGCAACAGCAGCCAACGCAATTACCTATACAATCACCACGAGCGACCTCCGTACCAACCAATTTTCCGGGCCCCAAACCTGGCCAGAAAGACAACAACAGCAGCAACGACAATAATAATAATGATAATAATAAAAATAATGCGCAGGCTATCATGGCTGCCTGGCGAAACTCCGTCCGTGAAGATCTCCGGGGGATGCGAGACCCGCTGGGAACCAGGGGACTTGGAACCAATAGTGCCATCCTGGCCGAACGGACCTCATCCTCGTCGCTGCCGACAGAACAGTTTGGATTTGGACAGTCGTCGCAAGATCGGTCTTCTGCCGTGAATCTTCATATCGAAAATGTGATTGCGCAGGGGATGCAGAGGAGAGATATGAATGATTTGCACCGCGAGGCCATGCGGCGGTTGCAGGCCTCTGCCACGAGGAGGGCTGAGTAGACATGCGAGTTTGAGATTTGCTTGGGTCATGCGTGTTTCATATAGAGATTCCCCTTTTGAGTTATGTTTAGTCTTGTGTATACTATTTGATCTGGAGTTTGGATATAGCTACAGAGGAGGTGATTGTTATATACCATCCCGTTGAACAACCACACATGCTATGGTACTACTGTAGTCCTCGCATTAGCCAGGGAGCACCGTCGATAATAGCAATAATCGAATGGATCGGCCCAGCAACGGCAATCCAGGGCGTATCAGATCTGAAGCAGGATTACTTTCCCTGTTAAGTTTCGGATGGACTTGAAAGTTGGAGCCTTACTTGGGGCTATTGGTTTTGGAGGCAGTTCCAGGGCACGGAATGGCCGGTTCATGACGTTTCTTTTCCTGTGCGTCTTGATTTCCGTCTTTTTTAATCCTCTGTCTCTTCTTCTCGTACGTTCTCTCGTCCTCTGTTGCAGCGACTCTCGTTGAAGCTCTTGTATACTTCGTTCCCTCACTCTCTACAATCATCTACACTCGACACTCTACACTCGTTACATTTATACACTCTCTGCACTCTTTAACCAACACTTCGATCGCCTCTCGTTCCTTCTCATTGCTTTTCAATCTGTATTCTGTACAACTTAGTTCTTGTGCTCTACCTTGAATGCTCCCCCTTTCTGCCTCTCCTCCGCCAATCACCGCTGGCTCCACTGTTCGTCCGATTCCTGCCTATCCTCATACCCTCACCAAATCTCATTTCTTTCCTTTAATTTTTTCCCTTTCACCTTCACCATCACGGCAGACATCACGAATTTCTTTTCTTCTCCCTCGAAAACGGCGACCTCGACTGCCGTCAATTCCTCATTTTTACCGTCGTTTCAGGCTCAGAAGAACCAAACCCCGCCTGGCCACCACCACCACCACCGTCAGCAACCGTCCGATTTGACGGAGGCGACGTCCTCGTCTGCGCCTTTTAATCGCCAGAACCGACAAGCACAGACCTCCGGCGTTAACTACGATACCAGAAAGGAGAGAAGAACTAACACAGCGAGCACGGCCCAACACCAACGTTGTATCTTACGACCACCCGCAGTTCGTCTCGCAAACCCCGTCAACTACGTCCCCCGGATTACCCCCATCGCCGTTCCGCATCCGTGGCAAATATCAGACGAAGCGCAGCGCGACGCCTATCCGTTGCTGACTATTTCCGAGCGCCGTCGCAGCCAGTTGCCCTCTCCGTCCAGCCTGGTCGTCGAGCACAGTCAGGGGGAGATCGAGAGTTGGCGCTCGAGTATCGCAGTGCCTCCCGGGCAGAGGCATAGTTTCCGTGGCAGTCGCGAACACGGCAGAGACGACGTGTTCGGGCCAGAAATGGCAGCAGCAACAGCAGCAACGACAACAACGACTGTGGAGGGTGCAGCGGCAGATAATTTACGACCTCCCGAGCAGGCCTATCTGGGCCAGAACGCGGGATCAGCCGACTCTCAGCAGCCCCGTCGTGTCCCGTCCCAGGTATCGCTCCGGCCACAGTCGCAGATCGCGTCCATCCCGTCCAATACGGGCCAGCAACAGGCAGATGTGACGGAGGAATTAGCCTGGGGGCCGGCACATCCATGTTTTCCGCATATCAACCCGCATGTGCCTATCGGGTCGCAGGAGTACGTGACAACACGAATTATCCGGATTCGACGCGACTGGATGATCAAGGGGGATCTAGCACCGACATTTTCCAATCTCTACCCGGAAATTCTTGACCCATTACTGTCAGAGCAGGAGTTCCGCAAGATCATAGCCACAGTCAACGATGAGCTCACCAAGGCATTCGACCCATTCCGGTTTCAAAATTGGATTGACGGGGCGTTGGGCCTGGTGACCGGCTGGCTCTGGGAGGACCTGGGGGCTCCAGCTATCAAGCGACACCTGCAGCGTGTGGAGGCTTGGATCGAGAAATGGAACCGTGAGGTCGGGGCCAAGGACGGTGTCCATATTTGGAGTCTCCGACGGACAGCGTACATGTCGTTGGATATCCAGATCCCAGATCCCAGAGTCGGGATTATCCCCAACGAGGATTCACTTCCTGGGACGAGGCCAAGTACGGGATTCGGTGGACGTTGAACCGCGTCTTCTCCTTTCTTTCTTTCTTTTTTATCTTCTCTAGTATTATTTTTGAACTACCTTTTTAATCGTCTACGACACCGCATCCGATGCTCGATCCCCTGGTGTCAGCTCTCCTTTTCCCTGTCTCCCATTCTTATTCTCATGATATTACGCTTGATCACCTTGATACCACCTATGTTACTGGGGAATAACCCTGACTCTGAACGGCAAATGCCGAGGATTTGTGTATATCCATGGTTATTGTATTTTAGTAATGCTAGAATTGAAAGCAGCGCAATCCACATAATAATACACTCCTGAATCATAAAAACTAAACTGTCGCCGTGTATCGCGCCTCGTGCAGAAGATCTCCTTTCCCCACGCTGAGAGCTTCGCCGACAATCACTTCCCTTGAATTTCTTCCCCCGACGGCAACTTTCTCTTCACCTCCCTCTTTTCATCCTAATCCTCTCCACTCCTCACGCATAAAATATAGTATATTCCAGAGAGAGAAAAATAAAAAAAAAAAAGCACAATGCTCTCCGGCATCCTCATCTTCAACCAGAAAGGCGAAAACCTCATTTTCCGCGCCTTCCGCAACGACTGCGCCCCCGACTCGCCGACATCTTCCGCATCCAAGTCGTCTCCAACCCACAAGTGCGCTCGCCCATTCTCACCCTGGGCTCGACAACGTTCAGCCATGTGAAGCATGAGAATATCTACCTGGTAGCAGTGACCAAAAGCAATGCTAATGCGGCGCTGGTGTTTGAGTTTCTGTATCGGTTGGTGGTTTTGGGGAAGGGGTATTTTGGGAAGTTTGATGAGGAGGCTGTGAAGAATAATTTTGTTTTGATTTATGAATTGCTGGATGGTACGCTTCTCATGACTACGATGATGGTGGTGATGACGATGTTGCTAACTTGATTGTTATAGAAGTCCTTGACTTCGGGTACCCCCAAAACACCGAAACAGACACCCTCAAGATGTACATCACGACAGAAGGCGTCAAATCGGCCATCACTAATAACCCAACTGACTCCTCCCGCATCACAATGCAAGCCACCGGGGCGCTCTCCTGGCGCCGCTCCGATGTCAAATACCGCAAGAATGAAGCCTTCGTGGACGTGATCGAAGATGTCAACCTCCTCATGTCCGCCGCAGGCACCGTCCTCCGCGCCGACGTCAACGGCCAGATTGTCATGCGCGCCTATCTCTCTGGCACGCCTGAATGCAAGTTTGGTCTGAACGACCGCCTCCTGCTGGACAGCGACGCGGCGCAGTCGTCTGCCCCGGGGAACCGTGATGGGACTATGAAAGCGACCCGAGCGGCGGCAGGGTCTGTCACATTGGAGGACTGCCAGTTCCACCAATGCGTAAAGCTGGGGCGGTTTGACGCGGACCGTATCATCTCGTTTGTGCCGCCGGACGGCGAGTTCGAGTTAATGCGGTATCGGGCCACGGAGAACGTCAACCTCCCGTTCAAGGTGCACCCGATCGTCCGCGAAATCGGCACCACGAAGGTCGAATACAGCGTGGCCATCAAGGCCAACTACAGCTCGAAGCTCTTCGCAACCAACGTTGTTGTTCGCATCCCCACGCCGCTCAACACCGCTTCTACCACCGAACGCACCTCGCAGGGCCGCGCCAAGTATGAGCCCGAACACAACAACATCGTCTGGAAGATCGCGCGGTTCTCGGGTCAGAGCGAGTACGTGCTCACGGCCGAGGCGACGCTGACGAGCATGACGCATCAGAAGGCGTGGAGTCGGCCGCCGTTGAGTCTATCGTTCAGTCTACTCATGTTCACCAGTTCGGGACTGCTGGTGCGGTATCTGAAGGTGTTTGAGAAGAATAATTACAGCAGCGTCAAGTGGGTACGGTACATGACAAGGGCGGGTAGTTATGAAATTCGGTTCTAGCCTACTCCCTTTTTCGTTCTGCAGATTGGATGGATGGTGTTTGGCGTTTGTACCTACTTTGGCTTACTTTTAGTTGGATATATCCCGATACATTGGTCATGCAGACTCTTAATAATAGATGCATTGAAGTACATACCTACTGGATTTTCCAGACCCATTGAAGGCTTTTCCTTTCAGTTTTGGTGCTCACCCCTCGCTGCTTGTCACTCCTGAGCATGCCCTGGGCAGACTGGGCTGATCACCAAGCAGAGGGTGAGCTGGCAAGTGAGCAGCCTGAGGCCTCTTGCTTTTGTTGATCTCACATCGGGTCTCAATACTGAGTAAATTATGCAGTCACTGTCTAAGGAGAGACTTGGTGGCTGTTGCCTTCCCACATCGGCAATGGCAATCCTCCCCACCCAGATTCCTCTCCTTTGTCTTCTCCTTCCTCAACATGAAATTCTCATGAAACAAGATGGCCCTTTGCAATTGTGATGCTGTCACTGGTGCGCCACCATAAGAGTAAGATATCCACAAGAGTTTCGAAAGCAGTCTTGCTGGTGCAGTATTTCTACAGACACACCATCAAAAAGCTCAACACTACGGACTTTCCCCATTGTTGCTGGCATATGAAAAGGTTAAGAAGGTAACCTATAAAAAGCACCATGCTTGTGTGGCAACCTGTATTGCCCCTAGCCACTATTCCTTCTTATACCCTTGATCAAGCAGTGTCCAGTTTGGGTATTGCTTCGCTGACGCGGGACAAAAGAATATGGCCACAATTGACTGCGTCAGATTGGTGATGCTCATGACCATCTTATTACCGCAGCTGGAAACCGCTTACCTCTCCAGAGTCGATGGATTTATCCAAGCTTTACGAATGAGCTTCTTATCAAAGCTATCAAAGAAGCCAAGGCCCTTCGAAAGGAAAAGAAACAGAAGGTTAAGTTTACAAATGTTGAAATAATGATAAGATGTCAGGCCTCACTATGCCCGTCCCTTAGAACCACCACCTCTGAGCCTCAGGGAACGCGACCTGGGGTGGATTACAATTCCAACTAGTGGAGAAGCAGCAGCTGCCGCACATGAGCTTTCGATCTCCAGGATCTTCGCGCGCGCTGGCACGGTAGAAGGCGGCGAGCTTAAAGACCGGGGAAGCGGTTTAAGATGCACTTGAGTGATGGCTATATCGGAACACTGTGGTGGTGCTGGGTTGGTCTGGAGGGTGATGATCTCAAGGATAACCCTCTCCATGCATTGCAGGAGTTTCCCACTGATCCAAACAACTGGGCTTTGGTTGAAGGTCCACCCGAGTTGGAATTCAAGGATTGTTCAGGTCGGGTTGAGTTTGAAGTTGAATGAATCTTTTAGTACTATCTTTAAGTGAATACGCCGGCGTATGTTGTCGACAGCAGCAGGGCTGTTTGCTCAAAACTGCATTGTAGGACACTCCAAAGGAAGCCCTAGGAAAGACGGAAAGACTGCTGGAAACCGGGAAGAGAAAAGACTTTACACAACCAAATAATTCCTTATAAGCAAGAGCTTGAAACGCGTCCAGTAAACTAGTTATGGATCTGACTAGATTCAATGTACAATCCTTTTTATTACATTGGGCTCCAAGAAGACCTTAGAAATATCAATACATGATCCAATCTGATGTAAAGTAGAATACAGGTATACAAGTACATGAGACTATGGCAGATGGACGTAATCACAAGAAACCAAAGAGTAGTAATAAAATACACGAGCCAGTATGATACCAAATAGACAGGTGATACCACGGATAGCACAAAGATTCCATAAGAAGACACATAGAGAAAGGGAGGAAAAAAGATAACGAAGACATGAAAGAAGAAGACTGATAGTGACAATAGTAAACCGACTGAAAGGGATATAATAAATCTGCACATAAAGAATCAAGCATGAATCCATGACATAGCATACATGAGCACAACATGAAGAAAAAAGAAAAAGGATAGACAAAGAAAGGATTATAATAGAACAGTTGGCGAGACGATCACTGCCACATTTCATTGATGCGACCACGGATCATCCGTCGTCCACGACGAAGGCCAACATTGCCTTCTCCGACGAGGGCCTGCCATCGTCGCCCGACACTGGCATGGTCCTTGCCTACGCGCTGTGCGCATTCGTCCCAATCTTGTTGGGACAGTTGGAATTTTTCCAGGACAACTTCCACGAGGCGCTGATCGTCCTCTGCTGTCCATGATGTGGAGTCTGAGTTGTTAGATGCGCCTGCTTCTTCTACCGAAGGAAGCGCGGCGTCGGGGTCATGTGGTCGTTGTTGTGGTGGTTGTGGTTGCGCAGAAGACTGGCGCTGATGACGAGACGGCGATGGAGGAGATGCCGTGATGGGCGGGGAGTTTAGAGAGTAGAAGTCTGACTGTGACAGGCCCAAAGGAAGGTCGTAAGGCACATGACGGCGACGCTTGGGCGTGGAAAATCGACCGCGCGATGCGACGCGATCGTTCATATCCAGGTCGCGAATATTTCGGCCACCGTTGTGATAATCAGAGTCTGCTTCAAAACTGCTGCGCCTTCGCTTGTTAACACCGCGCGTGCGCGGTTGTTGTCGTGGCGGCGGTGGTGTTTGTTTTGGCGACGACGGTGTTGCCAGGTTCCGCGACTGGGCGAAAGTCGGCGTCGACCGAATACGAAGAGGACTTTGCAGGCGCGATGATTTCGATCGCCGCGGCGAGGGCGCAGGAGCCCCATTGAGAAGAGATTGTAATGCGCGACAGGTCCCCATCAAGCCGTTGCCCGAGGGGACGTCGTCGTCGGATGGGGGAGGAGTTGAGAGTAAGCGAGTGGCAGCGAAGCGCGACGGCCGTCGCACGTCGCATGAGAGCGCGGACGGGAGTAGCATGTTGCGCAGCTAGAGAAATATTTGTACTAAAAGGCGTGAAAGCCGGTTGATCGAAGGATAGACGACAGTTGGATCGGTGGTGGTGGGTTGAGGTAGCCGTGAGATTTGTTGTGCGGTGCGCGACGGCGACTGTTTTGCGCCGGAAAGCGTCTCGAGGAGCAAAAGGAATGAGAGCAGGGTAAAAGTCCAACGAGTATAGAGAGAGCGATACGCGATTCAACGCGAACGTGGACCGAAAGATGCGATGAAGTAATGAAATGGCAAACGGCAGAAAGGATGGAGGTAGAGCGAGAGAGTGGTGAGATGGAGAAAGAGAGGAAGCGAGAAATGAGGAAGAAGAACAAAACGGCGGGGAGCGCGATAAGAAGCCGGAAAAGGAGTGGGCAGCCGGATCGGGTTTAGCGCGGGTTGCCGAAAGCGGAAGCGCAGTCCTGCAGAAATAGCAACGACAATGACAACATCAACAACCTCTGCACAACCAGACGAAAAAAGAACAAAGATATGAAAGAGTGATAGCAGATCAAAAGAATGAAGGATGTACTTCCTGCAACTGGGACACTGTGCTACTCCTGACAAAGAAGAATCTGCCCTTCGAGGGTTACTCTTGGGAACCGGGGGGGTGATCCTTTTTTGAAGGCCTACAAGGTCGCCTCAAACAAGTTCGAGGAACTCCTACTACAGGGTCCCTACGATCGTATTGCTACACTGGTGTCTCACTGATTGAGGAGGGGATAAGGAGCAACAACAAGGAGCCAAAGGACTGAGAAGGAGGGGAGCGATGGATATGATGCAAGGGCATCCGTTGAGCAGCTCTACGGCCCGACAACGTTCACGAGACAAGTGCCCTTTTCTTTGATCATCGTATAGAATGGAGTAATATCTCCGCCCTTTCTTCATTTGACATTGGTCCAAATCGTGATGGAGGGGATGAAACTCGCCGTGATCGCCCCGCGACATCTTTCTTGTCCGGTTCCCACCTCCTGTCAGGGGACTTTCGCCTTGTCTCTTGTGTGATCGAAGCTGCCAATATTGCAGGTTCCTGCAGTTTGCTTGAATGACGTGCAGCGCACTTCGATGGACTTGGTTCTACTTTGGTATGACGACAAGGCGGGCTTCGCGGCTTTCTACTTCGTATTCCGTTTTCTTCTGGTGTCTAGGGATTATCTCCTTTCTACCCTATTCAGTAATTACATCGTTTCGTTGAGTGCTATCCATCTAGTCTGTCTATCCCCTCATCCGTATGATATAAGACCCTGCTGCATCCTAGCATCCTATCCGGTTCTCCCGCCTCGAGGCTCGAAATATCCAGACCTTAATCACCTTTGGCAAGTTCTTGCGTCATCTCATTTCCGTTAATATTCCTCATACAAAAGCTCACTGGCGCTGACGTTGACCGTCGCGAACGCGTCGCGTCTTACGCGAAACGCGCGCTTTACGCGTACCCACGCGTCCCTAATATTACTATATCAGGAAATGTGATTGTCGCGGGAAAATCGCCGTTGGGACAACTGCCAAATCCGTGGATCTCCCGGAGAATCAACGTTCTCGTGCGCGCGGATATATGCCTCAGGCCTGTATGGATGCCCTGCATCGCATTATCTCGGAGATCTCTGCTTCGTATGTACAAGTATGTACTTTACTCTGTACACCTCAGTATGGACATAGCACGGACATATTATTATAGCAGCTGTTATGAAACACCCTCCATTTGATTGCAACAATTCAACCTACACCACTGTGTCTGACCACCATCCTCTGGATAAAGAACAATGTCCGGCCACTGTATAACTAACTCTGACATCGTAGACGAATTGAGCTGGTTGGCCAGTCGTAGGTAACAAAGTGCCTTTTCCAGGCTCGTTGCGTGAATTTTTCGAGGCTCGCCTCAAATGGCCTTGATACCCAGTACCAGGTTGAAAGACCTCAGGCTAGGTCCTGAAATGGTTCATGTGATTTCACATTAGCATGCGTCGGCTCCCTATTGTATAGACAGAGAACCATAGATTGACAAATAAGTACAAAGTACTCTTTAGTTATTGGCCTAACCCAACCCAGTAGGGCCAGGTTTTCCTAAGGAGGGATTATATGCCTATGCGATATATGTCGTACGCAAGACTGAAAGAGGCCACTGCCCTAAGATCTGTTTAGAACTACTCTAGAAAGACTCCCTAATCACTCTAGATATACACTTTCTTGCCTTTGATACATTCATTCTAAGGGCCCCCTCAACGTTTCCACAGGAATGTTTGACCCGTATATCAACTGGTGGCGCTTGCCAGTCGCCACATTATCAACTTCTTCATACACTTCGTCCTGAAGTATATCCCATATATTGCGCGTATGCTTCCTAATTGGCACCGCAGGGTTGTTTTTCAGAGGAGACTGAAAATCTTTTTCTCTATTTCTATTCCTCGGACCGCCTGCGTGCTGGTGGAGCGCAGGCATCATCTGGTTCGGTGGATGAAGAACTGTATGAAGCCCCGAGTCCCATTGTTTCTGCTCGGACATTGTCAACCAATGCGCACTTTCCTGGTCAGTGTTTCTTTTCCCGGCCTTGTTGTGCTTTGGCAGTTCCGGATCTGAGAGGGTGGGCGAAATTTCTCGTCCATAAGTTGTTACGTCGTCAAAGGGCGACGAATGTTGGGAATAGTCGTCTGACAATTCTAGTGACTGAGACAACAACGCGTTGTTTCCTCTGTGCTGTTGACTATTGGCCGCAGAAGCATGGACTGGCCCGCAAGCTGGCATGAGACTACACAGATCAACTATCAACGGTCCCCGATGCTCGCGAGGCTTCCAATCCTTAGTCGACCGCCTGTAAAGCGCCTCAAACTCGCACTTGTGGGCTCGGTTCGTGAACCACGAATGGCATAGCGCCTGCTTCGTGGTCATTCGCTTGCTTTCGTCAAGGAGCAAAAGTTGGCGGACAAAGTCCCTGGCCCGTGGCCCGATGTTGTGCCATTCTATGCTTCTCTCAAGCCTTTCAAAGTCGCTGTTTTTCGGTAAGTGCGCCGGCTGGTTTAAGGCCGGATCACGAAACGGAGAGTCGCCTGTGAGGAGGATGGCGGTAACACAGCCAAGTGACCAGAGGTCCACTGCCTTTGTATAACCGCCTCGGCTAGACCGGAGCACTTCTCTGTGTCTGTTCAGCCTGGCATCCCCTTTATGAGCATTGCATGCATACTCACGGAGCACTGTATTCAAATGTTCCAATCATTGTCGACATTCTTTCAATTGTAGGCTTCACAAGTCTGGCGCATCCGAAATCAGTAAGGACAACTCTGTCTCCATCTGCTAGGGACGTCATGAGAATATTGTCCGGTTTGAGATCTCGATGCACAATGTCCCGTTCATGGAGGTAGTCCAGCGCCATCAGCACTTGTCGAACTATAACAGCCGATTCAATATCCCCTAGCCTGCCACCTTTATATTGGATAAATGAAAATAGGTCACCTGCTGTCACAAGGTCTTGAAAGAGGTATCTGTTCTCATTAGTTTGGACAACAGGGCGGTAAGCTATGCACCCACATAGTATTGCTGGAGTTGATCACTTTTTCCATACTAATGATATTTGGCTACCCCATGGTTAGTATATTTGCCAGGCGCAGCTTTCTGTCAACTCACATGGTTGAGGCTCTCCAAAACCCTAGCCTCACGATGGTACACATCCAACTTAACTTGTATCTTCTTTGAGAGATAGTCATCCACTCCACGAACAGCAACGACCTCAGACCCTTTATCACGGCTACCTCTAGTCATGCACTCCTGCCACTTGTTTCTGAAGAACTTCGACTTTTGTTCTTCAATCTCCTTCGCGGCCCTGTCTCTTAAGGCCCGGAGGTCGACGACTTTACATGCAAGTTGCTGACCATTCTCTTTGCTGTATGCCATATGCACCTGCCCATATGCGCCAGAACCCAGTCTGCGCCCAGTGATAATGTATTGCTCTTGAAACACCTTTTGCCGGTCAGCAAAAGCAGGTATCTCGCGACCTAAAAGCCTCGGCCAGAGGGCTTACCTTCATCTCCACTGTCTGCAACATATCAAACCCCTCTCCTTCTATACGATCTCCACATTGGAATAGAAGATAGATGTCCGGTGCCAACTTTAATATATCCCCATGACTCAAAAGGAAGCTTCCGCTCAATTTACCCATCGGATAACCATTCCACATTGTCCCATTCATCGAGAGATCCCGAGCGTAAACCAAGGGTGGTACCTCGTCTGGATTCTCCCGATCGAAGATGATAGTATAGATTCGGAGGTGCTTATTCGAGATGGAAGGGTCGTCGATGACATATTGGCTAGATTGAGAATCTAGCAGTCAACGCTGGGTTTATTCAGAGAATGCGGATAGGGATATATGCTTACCATCGCTTTCCGTCGCGTCCGATGTAGATCTCTTTATCTATTTCAATGTCGATTGAATAGCTGGTTTGGCCTGTTTGTGGATCCCATCTGGCCAGCGTTCCGGCGACGCTGTTTAGGGTTGGGGATGACATATTGAGAGTCACTACAGCTGTCAGTGGCACGTCTTACAGAGGAGGGCACGCCAATAGGAATAATAAGATGCAACGTAAGTGTATAGCGGTGATTAGAAATGAGGGTGGTGTTAGAAAGGTGATTCATGTTACGCGTTGGGTTGAGATTAGCCCAAAAGAGCAAGTCAAGTGATATCACAAGATACTCAAAAGCTGTCCAAGAGAGGTCATGCTAAGTTATAGTACAATAATTTATTGTAATCTATTCATTGTTAAGCTTCCAGGTTTTGTACAGATGTTTTAAGACGAGGTCATGACGACACCAAGACCTTCAGCATTCACAGACGATGAAACTCTTAGGCCCAGATTATACAATCACTTCACTTCCCCTGCATCCTCCGAATCCGCTCCTCAGCTGCCCTCGCGCGACGCTCTCTTTCCAATCTCATCCTCATCTCCGGGGTCATCCCGCGCATCTCCTCTTCTCTCTTCTCGGCAGGCGTCTTCTCCAAAGCTCCTCCCAATGATCGACCACCGGTTCTCTTGGGTTGCGCTTGCGCTGCCCGTTCCGCCTCTTCTCGCTTTAGACGGTCCAGCTCGGCCTTTCGTCTGCTGGTCTCTTCCTCTTCAGCGGACTTACGCTCCCTTTCTGCTCTGCTATCCGCCTCGGATTTTGAGATCCCTGATGGAACTTTGGCAGTATCCCAGTCCCATTTGGTTTCTCCCAGGTCGTGGCGGGCTATGCGGAAGGCGTCGCGAGTGCCCCGATTCCCTGCTAGTTCAAACGGTGTTTTCCCTTCGCCGTTCACGGTCGTGGGGTCCGTGTCGGCTTTTGTAAGAAGAGCCAGGACGACAGATGGTGAATCCGAGTTTGCTGCTAGATGAAGCGGCGTGGGACATCGAAAGTTTTGTTGTGAATCGGATGGTAGGAAGGTGAAGGACGGGGGTATCGAGTTGTTGGACATATAAGATAACAACGCTGGTATCTTTGAGCGGCGAATGAAGGCCTGGATCTGGGACGTGTGTAGCAGTGCTTCTTCTTCCTCCTTCGATATTTTTGGCTTCTGTTGTTTCTGTGGCTGTGGTGTCGATACTCTCGCTGCTTCATCCTGGTGCTGTTTGGCTTCGGCCGCAGCGAGAGCCGCTTCATCAACTTGGCTCACTTTGACGCGGGTGAGTTCCTTGAAGCATCTCATGAGCTCGCCCTGAGTAGGTCGGCGAGTGCTAAATGGAAATCCTCTCAACCTCGGGTCGTTTTGCTTCAGAAACTGTCCCTCGTACTGGCCAAATAGAATCCTCCGGTTGGTGCTTCCTGTAGCCCGAATGAACAGCAACTGAGCGTCGTCAATCATCTGCTTCCAATCCTGCATTAATTCTCTAATCTCTTTTTCTAGTGCAGCTTCGTTGTACCGTCTCAAGCTGGAACCTGCCGAATGCGCCGCTCCTCTCGACGCATCGCTGGCAGACTGTGAGCCACCCTGCTTCCGACGTGTGGTATAACGATGGAATGTCTTATGCGCAATCACGCGGGCTTGTCTATCTTCCACCCCACCTTGTCTGCGATGAATTTCAGGTGCGAGAGAAACCAGCATTGCCGCAAAGTGGCCGCCACCGATCATACACATGAAGATATGAGGGCTCGGTTTTGACTGAGACGCGGGGTTCTGCGAGGGAGCACCGTTACCGCGTTGTGGGTTAGTCGGTACCAGTTGCTTTTTGCGCAGCGAATCAACAAGATATCCAGGCTCATCTTGTTCAGCGTTGGAGAAGAGAGCTCTGTAGACGCCGAGGGACGTGTTGGAAGGGAGATTGGAGCTTGAAAACCACAACAACGGGTTCTTTCCGGTGCTCCTCTTTTTCGGAGACGCTTCCTCATCTTCATCCTCATCCGCTCGGGATAGTTTGGCTTGCTTCTTCAACAAAGCCGTGAGCGTTGGCTGCGACGCATCTCCTTCGTCCTCTTCCTCTGACGACGACTCTGACCCGGATATAGATTCATCCAACTCACCAACGGCTTTAGTAAACTGCGTCTCGTCAAGTGTTGGATTCCCCCGTACTTGCGCCTTGAGGTTATATCGGTGGTGATCCGATCGGGCGTGGTCTCGTTGCTCTTGCACGTTCAAGAGTGATACCTTACAAAGAGCGCATGATGAAGCCGTCGCAATCGTGTATTCTTGTTCTGCAGCATCTGTGTTCGCCTGATCACCTTCAGTATTCCGCTCGACAGCTATGGCTTGATTCTCATTTTTCGCGCTTAAAGTCGAAAGAATTTCCTGAGGAAGATCATACACTTTTAAATTGTGTCAGCAATAATACTGTTGACGTTAGAAAATCACCTTGCGCGCTAACCATATAAAGGTCTCTTAAGGAGCTCTTCAGGAGATGCTGTGCCTGTGGCCATCGTAGCACTCTGTAAAGGTTGTTGTTCTCTGGCAGCGATAGGATATTGAAAAAGATGAGAATGTGGCGTCACAGCCGACACCCCTCAGTAAGGCAGTAAGGCAAACATACGGGCTTTGAGTCACCGCTGTGGAACTGTACAGCATAGACGATAACGCTCTGCTGGTTAGGGCACAGGTCAATTAAGACCAAACAGGTACTGGGACTACCTTTAGAGAGACATACAAAAGCTCCTTTTTATTTTCTGTCTCCCTCATACAGGAAGTTCGATAGTTACTCAATCCAGCTTACAACGCAAATATGCAAACACATAAGCCCCGATTATGTAGCCTAGAGTGAGGAGATGTCTATACAGAATTAGGCTGACCGCCTTGTGTTGTGCACCAACCGTATGTACGGAATACTCCGTACTTATAGTACTCTGGAGTACAGAGTACGGTGTAGACCGTGATGTCATTTACTTCCCCTGGGACTGTTTCCACCGCTATTGTCCGGGCAGGAAGGAGTGTGGTGAAAGTACGGAGTAGTTATGGAGTCTACATTAGTATCCAATAGGGATAGGAATAGTAATGAAGAGATGCAAAATACTTCATAGAGACCACAGAGTATGTACTCCGGGATAGATTCTCTTGACAGTGGTTCTTGAACTTCAGCTTCCACCAAAAGCAAATATTCCTTCTGCTATCTTTTGTGTTAATCATGTGACTTCCCGCATGATCGGCTCTCCACGGTCGGCGACTAAAGGCCATAGGCGTCCAATGGCTGAAGGACCACGTGGATTCAGTTAGTATCTCTAGAGGTTCGTTTGCGCAGTCCTAGAGGATCAGAAACTATATCCATCAAGTACTCGTGGTAGAAAACGGCAATGGAAACATCGGAACGAAAACAGGTCCAAAAATTTCAGATAAAAAAAGCTTCACCTCCAGTTTTTCTTTTTAGTAAGCGCAGCGCAGATCAGTCCGGACGTCTTCGCCGTGCGCGTTACTAATAATCAAAGACTGCAGCTGACTCTAGCTACCTTCTTCCTTCGTGCTTGTTTTGCTTCTTCTGTTCCTCACTGCAGTCCAAAGGGATCAGGGATTTTGGATTCACGGTCGTGCAGCAGTGAAGGAATATGACCGATAGCAGTTCTCAGAGGGTCCTGGGAGATTCGTACCCAGGATCATTCCAGCTATCATCGAGCGCCGATTCGGACTTGTTTCAATCTCAGCACCTACAGGCCTTTTGCGGAGATATTGAAGGATGGCGGCCAATAAGCCCATTCAGGTTTGACCTGACGCCGTGTTTTTTGGATATAGGAGTGGCTGTCGTCGCGGGATGGGGACTGTTGATGGGAGCTGGTGCTATTTGGTTCCTGCTCAAGAAGCGTATTCCTCAACCAGTGTCGAAGAACTGGCATTTCTACGCCAAACTGGTGAGTCTCTACCACTGCTCTCGATGCATTGCCCTCATTCCGTGTGAACCGGAGAGACTAATACGTGGGTGGCGATTTAGGTCGTTTTAGCCGCTTTGATACTTGCGACGGGTCTTCAAGCCGCCCTTCAAGTCGAAACGTTTCGCAACACCTGGTGGGCTGATTTTCGCTTTTGGAGTTCGATTTTGACCCTCGCGTCACTGGGTGTTATTTTTGCAGTTCAATACCTTGAGCACTGGCGCAGTCGGCAACCCAACGGTGTCGTCCTCTTTTACTGGGTCTTCTTCATCATCGTTTACGGAATCAGATTGCGTTCGCTCGTTTCTCGGCAGGCCTACAAAGACCGACTTCCATACTTCGTCACATTTAACGTGAGCCTGGGCTTAGCACTGCTCGAGTTCGTGTTGGAATATTTGATTCCGAAGAAACAAAGTGCCTACGAGGCATTGGGCGATGAAGATGAATGCCCCTACGAATATGCGGACATATTCTCCGTCTTCACATTCAGCTGGTTGACTCCAATGATGAAATATGGGTATAAGCACTATCTCACCCAGGACGATCTCTGGAATCTACGCAAAGGCGACACGACCCGTGCGACTGTACAGACTCTGGAGGATAACTGGCAGCAAGAACTGCGGAAGAAGAAGCCATCTTTGTGGATCGCGCTTATTAAATCCTTTGGTGGGTCTTATTTAATTGGTGCCCTTATCAAATGTATTAGTGATGCTCTTGCCTTTGTCCAACCGCAACTCCTGAGGGCCTTGATTAAATTCATGGACTCGTACCGGACAGATGAACCACAGCCGATTATTCAAGGCGTTGCAATAGCTCTCGCCATGTTTCTAGTATCAGTTGGCCAAACAATGTCTCTTCACCAATACTTCCAGCGTGCTTTTGATGCTGGCATGCGGGTTAAGTCGTCTCTGACAGCTATGATTTATAGCAAATCTTTGAAGCTGTCAAGCGAGGGTCGTTCTTCAAAGACTTCTGGCGACATCGTTAACCATATGGCCGTTGACCAGCAACGTTTGTCTGACCTGGCCCAATTTGGAGCTCAGCTTTGGTCTGCTCCATTTCAAATTCTCCTCTGCATGATTTCTCTCTTTAATCTTGTTGGAGTTAGCATGTTTGCTGGTATCGCTGTCATGATCATCATGATTCCATTGAATGGCATGATCGCCCGGATGATGAAACGTCTTCAGATTTCGCAAATGGCAAATAAGGATTCCAGGTCAAGACTAATGACAGAGATTCTAAACAACATCAAGAGTATCAAACTTTATGCTTGGAACACAGCCTTCATGAACAAACTCAGCCATATTCGGAATGATCTGGAATTGAACACACTTCGCAAAATTGGTGCAACTCAGTCTGTTGCAAATTTCACATGGCAGTCAACACCATTTCTTGTGTCTTGCTCTACGTTCACTGTTTTTCTCTTGACAAACGATCGGCCCTTGAGCACAGACGTAGTGTTCCCTGCTTTGACGCTTTTCAACATTCTTACTTTCCCACTTTCCATCTTGCCAATTGTCATCACGGCGGTGATTGAATCATCGGTGGCCGTCAGACGTTTGACCGAGTACTTCTCTGCTGAGGAGTTGCAGACCGATGCTGTTTCGTACGAGGACTCTGTGTCCCATGCTGGTGATGAGTCTGTCGGAATTCGCGATGCTGCCTTTACCTGGAATAGGTATCAGCAAATTCCAGTGCTGGAAAACATCAATTTCAGCGCTCGCAAAGGCGAGCTCAGTTGTATAGTTGGCCGGGTCGGTTCTGGAAAATCTTCTTTGCTCCAGTGTATTCTTGGCGATCTATGGAAGATGGAAGGCGATGTTGTCGTCCGCGGCCGTGTTGCCTACGTTGCGCAAGCACCATGGGTGATGAACGCCACTGTTCGTGAGAATATCGTTTTTGGGCACCGATGGGATCCTGAATTCTATGACCTGACTGTTGAAGCTTGCGCTTTGGTTGATGACTTCAAAAACATTCCTGATGGTGACCAGACCGAAGTTGGAGAAAGAGGAATCTCGCTTTCCGGTGGACAAAAAGCTCGTTTGACTCTTGCAAGAGCCGTTTATGCCCGTGCAGACATCTATGTTCTTGACGATATTCTGTCTGCAGTTGATCAACACGTTGGGCGTCATTTAATCAACAGAGTGCTCGGGAAGGATGGGATTCTTAGCAGCAAAACTCGAATTCTTGCAACGAATGCCATTCCAGTCCTCAAGTCGGCAGAATTCATTGGCTTGCTGCGTGACAAGACCTTGATTGAGAAGGGCACCTATGAGCAACTGCTTGCGATGAAGGGCGAAATTGCACATCTTGTGCGCACCACGATGAATGATTCGGATGATGAAAGTGATCGCCTTGCTAGCCCAGAGAGCTCCGATTCGGCCACTATAATTGACAACCAGGAGACTGATATCTCTGATGCGGATGAGACGGAACAGGAAGTTGGCAGTCTTCTACCCATCAGAACCAGCGCTCAAACTCGACGGTTGAGTATGGCTACTCTACGACGCGCTAGCACGGCAAGCTGGAACGGCCCCCGGCGCAAGATAGCGGATGAGGAAAATGCCCTGAAGAGCAAGCAAACCAAGGAAACCGCGCAACAGGGCAAGGTGAGCTGGAGTGTCTACTTCGAGTACGCTAAGAACAGCAATATTATCGCGGTCTGCTTCTACTTGTTTGCTCTTCTGGCTGCGCAAACATTGCAGGTCTCTGGTAGTTATTGGCTGAAGAACTTTTCCGAGCAGAACGAAAGGAGTGATGGCAACTCGAATGTGGGCAAATTCATTGGTATCTACCTGGCTCTCGGCTTTGGTTCGTCTCTACTGGTTATTGTTCAGAACCTCATTTTGTGGATTTTCTGCTCTATTGAGGTAGGACTCCTGTCTACTTGGCTATTCTGATTAGATATCTAACGGTCCTCACAGGCTTCGAGAAAGATGCATGAAAGGATGGCATTCTCCATCTTCCGTTCTCCTATGAGCTTTTTCGAAACTACCCCGTCTGGCCGAATCCTCAACCGATTCTCAAGGTACGTACCATATTTTGGAAACCTGGGATGCTTGGATTGTCCGAACTAATACAATTCTTCTTTTAGTGATATATACCGTATCGACGAAGTCCTTGCTCGTACATTCAATATGGTATGTGTGGAAATCCATTGCTATATGAAGGACGCCGTTAATTCTGTAATAGCTGTTTGGAAATACTGCGAAGGCTCTCTTCACGATGATTGTCATCACGTCGTCAACGCCAGCATTCCTCCTGGTAGCTTTTCCTTTGGGCTATATTTATTACATTTACCAGAAGTACTACCTGCGGACTTCCCGTGAGTTGAAGCGGCTGGACAGTGTTACCCGGAGTCCAATCTACGCGCACTTCCAGGAGTCGCTCGGTGGTGTGTCAACCATTCGAGCATATAAGCAAGAGAACAGATTTACTCTTGAGAATGAGTGGCGCATGGATGCCAACCTTCGCGCATACTTTCCGTCTGTTGGTGTCAACAGATGGCTAGCTGTGCGTCTTGAATTTATCGGTTCCGTCGTCATTCTGACCGCTGCTGGGCTTTCGATTGTCTCTGTTGCAACTCACAGTGGTCTCTCTGCGGGTATGGTCGGTCTGGCCATGTCGTACGCCCTCCAGATTACCCAGTCTCTGAATTGGATCGTTCGCCAGACAGTGGAGGTGGAAACCAACATTGTTTCCGTCGAGCGAGTGCTGGAATATGCTGAACTACCCAACGAGGCGCCAGAGGTGATTTTCAAGAATCGTCCAGCAATTGGCTGGCCAGGACAGGGCGCTGTGTCATTCAACAAATATAGTACACGGTACCGACCGGGACTCGACTTAGTGCTTAAGGACATCAACCTCGATATCAAACCTCATGAGAAGATCGGTGTTGTGGGACGAACGGGTGCTGGAAAGAGTTCCCTTACTCTAGCCTTGTTCCGTATCATTGAGCCGGATAGTGGCAGTATAAGGTATGCGTGTCTTGTCAATATTCACTTGCAGTCTACTCTAACATGGCTCCAGCATTGACGGGCTGAATGTGTCTACAATTGGTCTATTCGACCTTCGCGGCCGTCTTGCAATTATTCCCCAAGATCCTGCTATGTTTGAAGGCACACTGCGCGACAACCTCGACCCTCGACATGTCCACGGTGATATGGAGCTCTGGAGTGTCCTTGGTACGTTAATTACAAGAGAATTCCCCTAACCGCAATACGCTGACTTTTTTTTTTTAAGACCATGCCAAATTGAAAGATCATGTGGCCACTATGGAAGGTCAACTGGACGCACAAATCCAAGAAGGGGGTACGTCGTTTTCTTTTTTCTTTTTTCTTCTTTTTTCTTCCTTTTTTTGTTTTTTTGGGGGGGCGCTTTTCTCTCTTTTCGCGCCAAATCCCAAAAAGTCAAGGAGGGCACCTCTAACGAGCAATAGGATCGAACCTCAGTCAGGGACAGCGTCAGCTGGTTTCGCTTGCGCGGGCGTTACTTACTCCCAGCAACATTCTTGTGCTGGATGAGGCGACGGTAAGTCAGCGTTGGAAATCGTTTCTACCGCCTTCTTTAGGCTAATGCATCTGATTAGGCGGCCGTCGATGTGGAAACGGACGCACTGCTCCAACGGACTTTACGTAGCAGCATCTTCCAAGACCGCACTATAATCACCATAGCCCATCGCATCAATACAATCATTGACTCGGATCGAATCATTGTGCTGGATCAGGGTCGAGTGGCCGAATTTGACACGCCGGCGGAGCTCATCAAGCAGCGCGGGAAATTTTACGACTTGGCCAAGGAAGCCGGTTTGTTGGACAACAACGACGGTCTCGCGCTTCTGCACTAGTGAATCATTGATTTTGTTTGATTAGTGAGGGGCAGGGCAAGGCGGACAGGCTGGCAGACTGGCAAAGCAGGTAAGTTGTGTGGTTTCGGCCCACGGATCCATGCGGACCCTTGACGAAGGGCAAAGAATCTGAAGCAACGCGTTCAAGCGTTTGAGTGGCTCGGGGAAAAGCGGTATTGCGTTTGTCTGTGGCCGTGATCCGCCGTCGCTGACTCGCGGATCGAATCAGATTGACGGTTCTGCTGGTGGCGCTTGTCACAGATGTTCATGTCAGGTGGCTGACAGGGATGTGCCCGCGAGCATGGTGCATGGGCGCATGGCATAGGCCAAAGTTGTCCTCTTTTCCAGGTGATGCGATCGATTTCCTCGATCTGCTGGGGTCCCACTTGCCCTTCCCTCACTATTATTGTTATTGTCATTATTATCACTCTACATACGAGATGCACGTACACACAGTGCATTCCTATGTCAAAGTACATACTAATGCGGTTCTTCACTTTCTCGCCTGGCTTTTTTCCTTTCTTTTTCTTGGTTTTTTTCTAAATCTAGAATGTGGCGAGAACAAAAGTTAAGCTCAAGCGTTGCTGTACATAATAACAGTCATATCTGAAAAATATATTTTTACCTTCCTCCCTTCGCAAGTCCTGTTTGCCAGGCTATTGCCATGGCCCATCTGGCCCACTATAATTAGAGCCCACATGGACTACGGAAGGAGACCCGGACGAGGGTTCCCTGACACTCCGGACGCCCCGACCCTGGAGACTCGAGGATCTGAAAGAGATCAAAGCACCACCAAACGAACACCCAAGATAATGCCAGCCTTCTCCGGGGATCAGGCAAGGTAAAGCAAGCAAGGCAAGGCACGGACAAAGGGACATAAAATACAGTTGATAGATCCAGCAATAGCGGAACAAATCTGCGAGCTTGCGTACGAACCACGAACTCAACTCAACATCCTCGTCGAAGTCAGATCAGAGGCAAGCGGAATCTGCATTCATCCGTTCCATCCGTCCGGCATCCTGTTCATCCCGGTCCATGAATCTGGTCGTTCATCCGTACTTACCTCGGGAGAAGAGAGAGGGGATCTCATGGCATTGCATCTGGTTCTAGTGCAAGGGTATATGGCACATAATTCCGGTGCCCGGTTCCAAACAATCGCAAAGCCAGCGAAGCGGATGTGGATGTGGATGTTTCCGTCCCATCCGACGGATCATGCGCAATGGTTTGGAGTTTATTTGATTGTATAGGGTTCGTGCTCTGTAGGTATCCTGTTCGTCCCAGCTCCTCTTCCTTTGCTTCCGCTGAAGTTAGCTAGGGTGGCTAGTGAGATAGTCGGAGATATGTAGGTGCAAGTGCGTCAGTTCTGTGTATGCTATCTGAGTGTTGAGTGGGCACTGTATGTATATGTGCAGACGTGCATATAAGAGGAGAAAGTCTAAGTAGATATATATATATATATATATATTTATTTATTTTTCGCTATCCCCGCAAGACAAACCTTAAACGAAAGCCGGAAATGTTCTAACCATCCAATCACAGGCCGAAGATAGACATCAAGACGAATCCCTTGAATCCCTTGAAGAACCAGGACTAGTTAACTTTGTTCGGGGAAAGCGGACGACACGTCTTGCTGGGTCGGAAGCAAAGTTTATTCTGATGTCAATGCGGAAATGGGTGGGCGGCAACTATCGAGAGGATCGTAGATAATAAGGGAGGGCTCCCCTTGCTGCAGCTGTACGCTTGCCGTGGTTCTTTTTGGATCTGAACTTACGGTGTACTCCGTACTGGAGCTTGTATGTATGTGAGAATGCATATGTATGGAGTACCTACGGAGGATTTTCCCGATTCGTGCTGTTCCACTATCCACGCGACAATTTGTAGATACCCGTGGAGTACAGAGTATACACTATATTCTGTGCAGAGTGTCTTCTCGAGTGGAATATGGAGCATAGGACGCGTTCTATGCACTGATATGGAATGAAACATCGGGGAAGCTCGTAGAGAACCGCACAAATACTTTTTTACTACTAACAGTGTTCCATGGTGCCGAGCACACTGGTGCAAAAGAGGTTAAACAACCGAGATCTTGCATGACAGCATATCCTGGTCCCTGGATCCGTTTCCACTTCTTCCTTGCCTCTGACTTTTGTAGATGGGCTGGAATGGACTATGGAGCTGCGGCTGGCGGGCGACATTCGAGATCTGAGCACAGTTTTATGCTTTCCTTCCGAGGCCCGCGTCCAATTGTCGTGTGTCCATATGCTGCTCAAGGTTAAAGATTGCCGAGTTTAAGGGTCAGCGGACTGCCCCGACGGGCCATTCTTCCCTGAAGCATGGCGCACGAAGTACCAAGCATGTACAGATTCGATTTCCAAGGACGACTGCCGCCGAAGCTTTGTCCTGTCCCATTTAGCTGCCGGAATCACAGTAGCTTTTCTTTCTGCTTAAGACCTACGCCATATCGGGTATTCCGTTCTCCGTTTCCGCCCCGAGTAAGAACGATATAAGTCCTTGCGTTTATAATTGGTCGATCAGCCGATAAAACACTGTATGTGGACAAATTCCCGCGTACGCCGTCCTCTCCAGAGATCAAGACGATAACCGCCGAACATGATCAAGCATCAACTGGACTTTACGATGTGATTCACCATAGTGACAACTGGCCTACCCAGCCATTGTAGGACGGAATGCTATCGTGCATGCCATGCCGTATCGCGTGTCTTGGGGATACTGGATATCATCGAGTCGGGTGGTGTTTTGCAGATGATTGCTATGAGACACAGGAAATTAATATAACAAGGTGTGGTGACCTCATTATAATAGCGATAATAACCGTAGCAATAATAATCGCATTGAGATGTCAATACCGACTCAGGGCCGCCAAAGCCGGCTTATGTCACTGCAGATCCTCAGCGGCAGCCGCAGCTCAGCCCCAGTTTTTGCCGTTCAGGCCTCGACTGCTTACGATTATCTTCGTACTTGTATGAGTGCGGGGACTTCATCCAAATGCGAGAACGAGTACCGAGAACGAGTACGGATGCACAGTCGTTCAGGCTAGGCTGGTGTCATTGCCATAATAGGGGCCCGGACTGCTTCGGAGTACGAAGTACGGCAGACGAGGGGTGGTTTACGGAGAATATTGAACACACGCGCGTACTCAATTTCGTAGGCATATATCCGTATAACTCCGACCAGCATAAATGGCAAGTGGAAGCGAATAATATTCGCAGTGGGGATGTCGTTTCTTTTCCTGCCAGTTGGCGAATTACATAACCCAGTTCGTTGACTTACTAGCCCTAACAACCTACGCTAAACAGGCTAGTCCACCGGTCGGGTCACACAGTCGCCGACATAAAATTAAATAAAAAACTAGGCTATTGAACAATGGACATCATGCAGAGTACGGCAGTTGTAGAGAAAAAGAAATAACAAACGTTGACCATGTCAGATGAAAATGTCAGCGTCGCATCACGCCTTCAATCCCCCGCTGACAAGCAAAAAAGCCTGACTACTCGAGGCGGGTCGTCAATAAATATTTGGAATACTTAGCCAGATGATTCGATCTTTCTTGCTCGCTCATGTCGATCTGGGTCTTGGTTTCATGGCGTGTGGTTGGGGTAGTTTACCGGCGAGACTCCCCACTGGGGCGAACACACGGAGGATTCTGGGCGAATCAGCGGCGGTCTGTTGGAGGTAAGAGTACTCTAAGTAAAAATGACATGTCACTGGCTGAGTAATAGTGAACGTCGTCGAAGAAGAGTTTATATAATTCGAGGACGTTAAATCGGGGGGTCCGAAAACACTGATGCGACCGATTCTAAGAGGAATCGTCTTTCTTGGCTAGAAGACGGATAACTATAAGTAAAAGTAGGTTGTGGAGATCGGCACCTCCCGCAACCTAATTCCTGCTGGTGGCTGGATGCGGAAAAACCCAAGTATTAAGTAACCAGACTCTACTGCCAGTGACCAGTGGCAACTTAACTTGCCCCTCCATTACACTGCTGCACCACTTACTCCGATACACTCCTTCCTGCGTGGCTATACGGCTTATACGTAGAGACCTAGTCCTTCCTGGAGGTTTAATGGCAGAAGGATGACAATGGTGTTGGGGACAGTCGTTGTGATCTATGTTTCATCGACAGTACTCTAGTTTCCCCCAATTCCTGGAATTTACCGGTTTGCTATCCCAGACAAGCATGGAAGCAATGGTGGTTGGAGTCTGCTTGTTGAGGCGATACCATCATAGCTGTGGTGTCCCTGATGACTAGATAGGATCTACAGAGTACAAGCTAGGGCTAGGCATAATACAATGACTTCAACGCCCTAACAGAACATCCAGAATTAATGTTCTAACAGCCGCATACGTGTTTACGTAGTACCGATACCTATTCTAAAGTATAGAGTTACTCACTTATATCATAATCATGTCCTCCTCCTCAAACAGCATTATCTGCAGAGGCTCGGCCCGGTCGGACGATGAGCCGTCCGGTAGATCAGTCAATTCATCCCCCAATTTCTTACCAAAGCTTTTCCTGGCCAAAGTTTCTTGTTCGTTGTATAGAGTAGAGCTCCTTACAGCGGACGGAGCACTATGTGATGCTTCCGCAAGAGGTTATTACAAGGACATGCTTTAGGTCATTAGCACATGGTTGATCCCAAACTCAAGAAAACGTATGTATATGTATATGTGGATGTGTCTGCATATGCTCTGTGTACGGTGTAATTATACTCTGGATGTATGCAGATAAGGCTGGCTGGTTGCGTTTGGAATAGATCGGCGTGACCTGCAGGAATTGGGGCCCAAAGACTGGGATAAAATACTAGACTCAATTGGGTAATGAGTGCGAAATTGTTGAGGTTTGTTTCAAAGTACATCAGACAAAATAGGTAAAACAGGAGGAAGGAGTACTCTACGCATACTCTGTATAGAGCATCTCAGTGTAGAGTACGGAGTACTCCATACCTCCATACCTCATACCAAGAGGGTTGGAATTCAGGTCTGGCGGTTGGGTTAGACCTGTATACCGGCGTCAACATATGGTATGCAGATCACGCTACGGCGACTTCGTCCATGTCTAGATCTAAGTAGTATGTGCTCCGGATACGGAGAAGAACTGTCAATATCAATCACCGAACAAAGCCATAGCTCTTCGGTCCAGGTCCATCATGGTTCGCAGGTCTGACGGGGGAAGGTCTTTTCATCTGGGCCTTAGCCATAATAATGGTACTAGACGTACGTCACCACCGCTTCGATTGGTAAGTTTATTAGCACCAACCTTTTTCACGTCAGCTCCATTCGATCGAGTCCGATCGCAGCCTCTCATCCAATTATCGGATGGCCATCTAGGAACCTCTCATGGAGATACTAGTACACAAAGTTGCAGTGCACGAAACGAACGACGGGGAGGGCCGAGAAAAAAAAAAAAGATTTTTTTATTTTTATTTATTTTTTATTTTTTTAAAATCCTGGTCGGTGGATGGCGCTAACCTTCGTTGGTTCCGAAGTGCGATGTGTTCCAGGGCGGAGATCAATTGATCAAAAGTCCAATCAACATCAGGGCCGGATATTTTCTCGATTTGGGGGAGGGGGGCGACTTCCAGTGTGACAGGCGTTGGTTGGTTCCGGTCCGCGTTCCGCGGCCCGGACCCATATAAACCCTAATTAAAAGTGTTTTTTTAGGGTTGAAAGGGAAGGGCTCAGATACAGATTATAGTGGGGTTTTTTGCCAAGACTAAGGGTCTGTGTGCGGAAGTGTATGCCTGTTACTCTGTCTATCTCTGTCTAGAGTCCTGAACTATAGTAGAGCGAGGCAGTCGGTCCCATGCCTAGCCACACGATATTATTCTCCGTACAGAGCTGTCTAATACGTCGTCAACGCTTCCACAAACAACAGCACGCAACTCATAAACTAATCACATAGAGTACTCTATTCGCAGTGGGCCAATCCTATCTCCTGCCAAGCCTCATCACACCCTAGTCCTGACTACAGCCTTAGTCAAACCAGAACCAACTCGACTCAGAACATCCCACTTTTCACCGGATCTGCCTGTCAGGGAGGCCGATATACTCCTGTCATGTTCGAAGAACAAGGCCTGTGCCGGGTCTGGGTTGACTATGGGTTGGTCGTTTCAGGGGATGGTTTGGCGGTTATTGTTGGAATATAAGGGGGATTTACGATGCGTTATAGGAAGGGATATACGGAGTACGGAGTATTCGAGAAAATCGGGTGAGGGCAGGGATACTACTCCGGAATAGTATGTCGGGCGTCTGGACCCGCTAAATATATATATTGATGGCGGTGATGGTGGTATGCGGTGGTCGGTGCTACTCGGTGATCGTTACGGGCATCACAGTCATAGGAACAATATGGAGAAGGGGTACGTACCCCATATTCTGTTGACCACCATCCGGTCAATAATACCTCAATCTAGCTCGTGCCGGTGATAGGATCGTGTGTCTGACGATACTCAGTACGGTGTTCTCTTCGCCACGTTGCCGTGGCCACTTGCATCGCCACGCATTTCTATCCATATACTCCTTACAGGTGTAGCCTGCAAAAGTGAAAGAAAAAACTAACGGCAATGTAAGATTCGGGAAGGCGATTTTCTAGGCCACTACATATGTACGTGCATGGTGGCCATATACTGTAAGAGACTAGACGATGACGGTGGTGCAGACACAATAGTATTGTGTCCTACTCTGTAGTAGTGCTGAATCCAGTATTTGGAATCGTATATGCAAGGAAAAGGGATACCGGTTACCCAAAAGAGTATATGGCCAGCTATGTAAATTCTGGGGTGGTGTTAAGTTCATTTTGACTACAGATGAACAATGACAGTGACAGCTGCCATGACAGGAATTGACAGGAGTTTAATTTCCACCTTATACCAAGCTGTCTCAGAATGAGGGACTGGGACTTGAAGCTAGGATGTTTAATATGCCAATACGATGAATTAATGTAAAAACCCCTGTCCCCGAGCATGTCCGATCGAGCCTAACATCAGAGCCACCATTCACAATAAAAACCAAAGACCGGGATTCCCAAGGGAGAACCACAATAAATGGATGATAAACAGGCACCGGTTGGCTCTTTGGTTGGCCACAAGATCGTCCGCCCAGCGTGGGGGCAAGTCAACCCCGGGGTGGGTTATTGGGCAGGGCTGGTGGCCGCTACAGTTAGTTTCTCACTACGGAGGACGGAGCCTAGAGTATGGTACCCTAGATTTGTTGCTGTGATTGCATCGGAGTGCCTCCAATAATGATAATAAATTAGGGAGGAACATGAGTCGTAATTATTAGGCTGTTGGTCAGTCCGCAAATGATTTTCCCGTCCTCTTGAACACCCCTCTAATATCCGGCAGTGTTATAGCCATGAATAATGCCGGTCAGAATGAGGCAAAGTTCGGGACCATTATGTACAGAGAAATACCAGAAATGGAACTCACTCCTATTGATCATCATTGTCATGTGTTATGATTGTAGGGAATACCGTCAGCAGTCCAGGTCGATCGCAGTCCATAGAATGGAACAGGAGATCCATGATGATTGTATTATTATTATTATTCAATACGGAGCATAGAGACTAGATCCCCGAGCATAAGTACCCCCGATATCTATCGGGATTTCCGACGGCGAACTTTTGCTGCCTTTGGGGGTCTGCCTCTTGTACTCCGTACTCTGGCCCTTTGGATCCGCGATACTTACTGAATGCAGACAAGGTGCGTATGAGTCCGTGCAGAGTAATTTGATATGTTTGGAGACTTGATATACAATTCAGCATCTCAGCCTTAGCAGACTAAGGATTAGGATTCTTATGGCGCAAAGTCTCTTAAGGTACCATGTCAACCCACAAGTCCGGAATACCCTCTTCATCATAAACTTTCGCCAAAGCAAAGCAATTATCAACAACGCCTGCGTTTAAGCCTCCACCTTGGCTGAACTCTGCTGTCCCGCAAAAGCATAAAAAAGCAAAAAGCAGAAAAAAAAAAAAGAGAGAGACGGAAGATGATAGAGAAAAACCCCATCCGAACCGACCTACCGTACTTTTGCAACTCTCATTTTATTATTTCATTAATGCCATTTTGCGATTCTACCCTCTCTCTCCACTGGAACTACACCGGGCGTGTTTCGGGTCTGATGCACTCAGGGATCATCCATGATGGCGGGTTGTAGATCGATACAGACAGAGAATAATAAAATAATTTAAAATAATAATTTCGAAAAACAATAAAAAAAAAAATAAAATGTCTATACGGATACGGATTCGGGCCTTTTGTCACTTCGTCAACAATCCGCGTTATGTATCAGTCAGATGCTGTCTTCTGTGTCGTTGGCGTCAACTGAAAAACTGCCCACCTCCCCTCGTCATTCTTCCTCTCTTCTTCCTTTTTTTGTTCTCCAGAATCAATTATTATTCTATATCTATATTATATCAAGGAAGTCCTCCCCCATCAACCGCCCAGTACAAGGTTATCAAAGAAATCTTTCCGTTGCCCACAGATTGCCCGATCCACCCCCTCGGATCAAAGAAGTATCAAACCATAACATCAACATTGCATTGGATTATCATTGTCGTTTGCTTGCCTGTGTATTCTCGCTTTACCTGTTCCTTCTAGTGAGTAAGATCTCTCATTCTTCCCTCCTGTCTTCCTTCCCGTCTTCCTTTCTTTCATGCATGCACGCTCCCTGTTTGTTGTCCTCTGCTGTCGTTCCGACACCCAATCTCCCGGTCCCGATGCTCCAATGACAACCGTTCAATCCGGGCGTTATCATCGGGAAGACACAGCGGATGAGGGCTTCCGGATGCAGTTCCCATGTGGTCGGGAACGGTCCTGGAAGATTCTCAAGTCTTGTTTGCAATTACCCCTCCTTTTCCCCCCTGTTGCCGCGTGGAACACCAGTACAGATCGCACTGGTGTTCGTATCTACCATATCTCAGCTAATATAGGGCTTGCGCGTTGTCAGTAACCCTCGCTTCGAACTCTTGTACTCGAAGCTCGCCTAGAAATAGGACCACGTTCGCTCTCGTCGAATCCAAGGAGAACCGCTCTGTTTCATGCTTTGATCATTGGTTTTCTTCTTCTCTTGCATTCAACGGCTTTTTCAATTACGATTAAAGCCTGGCCTTTGATTTGCCTTGTCCTTTATCGATTGCTGCTTGGTTTTGTCGTTTCACGCCTGAATTCATCATGGTCGTCCACGCCCCTATCGCTGGGCCATCTGGTGCCGTCAAAAGGCCCTCGTCCGCTATTGAGGACGGATGTACCCCTGCATGGGATGCTCCGGTGAGTCAAGGCATTTGACGATTGGTTTGGACTTTGCTGACCCCCATGGTAGTCCATGATGCCATCTATGCGTCCTACCGTCAATCTTCCCTTTGCCCATTATGCCATGGTCTACCTCGACAACATGGGCCATCTCCGCACTTCCGAGTCGGCTTCTATTCAGGAACAGGGGACCATTTTTACCCCGGATGTTCGTGAGCGCTTTCTGGAGATTCTGGGTGGACGTGTGGGCTACCAACGTCCAATGGTTCGACGTATGTGTATCATTACAGTCTGAGACTATCCTTCGCTAACCGCCACAGGCTCATCGCCTTTCAAGAGCACGACCCTGGGTTATGGCTACAGTCACCCTGAAGAGTATGGATGGCCACACCCCCGTCGAGTCCGACGCCGTCGCGCCTCCCACGATCTTCTCGAAGAACAGTTCCCCGAGTCCGTCGAGGTGTCTCCCTCCCCTACTGGTGACATGGTCGGCCTTGAAGTTGCCGACACTGGAAGGATCCTTGCGTACTATGAGTGTGCCTTGAAGCACTTTCAGCAGATTAACTGCCGCCAGATTGCCAAGGCGTTCATCAGGTTCATTGAACCCAGAAAGCAGGTTAAGCACCCTTACAACGGCGGCAAGCCTCCGGCCGGTGCGCCCCCGGGTCAGAAGGGTGACCCCGAGAAGACCAAGCCGGAATGGTGGCCTGCTGGTGTTCAGCACAAGGAACCTGACCACCTCAAGAAGGAAGGTGGGTCTTTCCAGCTACTATTATCCTTCTTATCATAATTACTGACCAATGTAGAACGATTGCAACTCCTGATTCACATCATGCGCGAGCTGTCCCAATGGGGCATCACCTCCGACAAGCTCAAGGAAGTCGCTCAGGACTCCAAGCGATCACTTAGAGGGCCAGAAAAGTTGGAAGAGATGGAGGAAATGCTCAAGGTGCGGAAGCTGGAGGAGCGCTACGAGCGCGGTGAAGTCGGTATGTATCTTATTGAAGGAACCAATTGAACTGAATACTAACGTGTTTTCAGATGGGAACACCATGGTTTTCGTTAAGAACCGCGAGTCAAACCCCAAGACTGACAAGGACGACTCTCCCTACGACTCAGACCAGAAGCTCGAAGTCGAAGACGAAGACGACGCAGATGAAGGAGTCCTAGCCGCCTCTCAGCAACAGCCTACATCGATCCCAAGTGCCATGGAACCCATGCCCATGCCCACCAGTCGCTCGATGCAGGACCACCACCTCTTCCCCTTGCCCGAATCTCTGAACTTCGGAGAATCCGCCAGACACGACCGTTCTTACTATGACTTCACCTCCACCACTCAGCCTTTCGACTACCTGAGCCAAGTTCCCTTTTCCACTTCCACCGAGGGAAACCGTCCTACCTCCATGCCTGTTCAGCCTCCCGTCACCCAGTTCGACCCATGGGGACCCTCTTTCCGTCCTAACCTCTTCGACTACAACAACACCACCGCCGCTACCACCCAAGCAATGCCTCCGCCCTCATTGCCTTATCACATGCCACTGCCCACAGACCTGCCTCACCCTTCGCATGCATCGGCAATGGCTCAGTTCTGATTTACGCTTACGCTGCATGAATTTCTGGATGATTTGATGTTCGGTCTGCAAGCGTTTTGTACGGCGCGGAGTTCGGTACTTGGGAGTCAAATTCGGGTTTGACCTTCTTTATATACCTTCAGCACCATCTGGGCTTGCCATCTGGTTGCCTAGGGATTGATTCAAGGTATACATATTTTTCTCTTTCTTTGTCATATATTTCCTTACGATGTTCGACTCTGTTCCATATTTTGTTTGCGTTTGTCGATGTTGCTTTTCAAAATGGGGTGCCTCTGCTGTTATCGATCTTTGGCGCATCGAATGGGGTTTTTCTTTTGTTTTCGTGTATGGGCATTGGTAGCGAGGGCGTTTGATGATGAGCTGGCTTGAAAACAACACCGCGACCGAGTCGCTGGTGTGTTTGTTTGACACTTGAGTTATTTGATCTGTCGACAATGAAGTGATTAGTCCCAATGAAAGGATTCAACAAAGCCCTCAATTTCTGGTAATTCACACTGTAATATGCACAAAGCGCTGCACGGTATACAAAAATGTACGGCGTTGTTACTATGTACATTCCCTTTTAGGGCTCTATCCCACAATCCGCGTGACATACGTCGTAGGCTCCTGGGTCCTGATTGGTCCATTGCCAAAATACCCGCTATTGGCGCCAATCGCGTCTAACGGACAGGATTCGCGGCGACAAAAGACCATCTGACTTGACTCCCATTGATCCCATGAATTTCTTGCAACCTGTCTGGCCTTCCAGGCAGCGAGGTATGAACTAGACGACTTTAAATTCAACAACTCAACCCGCAGCCATTATATACCGCTAATAAACGATTTAATTTTGCGCGTTTTATTCGCTCGACGAGACGTGTTCTTCGCCTTGACTGAACCCAACTTCCCACGCCGACACCAGCCATCCTGGCTTTGGAGCTTCGATCCTCTTCGCGATTATTCTCATCAAGCGCACTACGATACCGCCTTTCCGATCGCGAGCGGACGTTTCAGAAGGTACTGCTATTGCTACTGCGTCGCCATTTATCGGGTGTCTTGATTTCCTCGCGCGCCTACATTACGTCTCGTCGTTGGATCGATTTCTCTCATCCTTTCAGTGGATATTTGACAAAGGTTTCCCTTGATAATATGTCGTATAGGCTGACTCTTTCCCTTCCTCGGTTCTACGAACCGGTCCCACGCGCTTTTAGGTTATCAACTTTCTCGAATCGTACCTTCTTTTCGTTTCGTCAATACTATCGGTCCAAAACAAACGTGGTAGTCTAAAAAGTGGCTTCCAAATCCTCAGGCGCATTGAAGAATTAAGGCGGGAGAGGACGTTCTCCGCTTTTCGCGGCAGACATGGCCGGTCCACCAAACCCATTCGCTGGCTTGGCCCAGACCCAAGCCCAGAGAAATGGGACAGCAGCTGGACGGGGTGGTAGTGGTGGTGGACGCGGAGGACCATCCTTTAGACGACAGTCGCCATTCCAAACCAAGAATCTGAACTCAAATCCCGGCGCGTCTTCAGGCCCAGCACCCCGTGACAACACCCGGCCACCTCGCGGTCGGGGACGAGGTGTTTCGTCGGGCATGCGGCCTGCGAGAGGTCGAAGTGCTGGGATGGTTAGCGCGCCGCAGCATAGGCACGACTCGGCCACGAATTCTGAGTCGCCTTTTGCGCAGTTGAAACCGAGTAATAAATCAGGTCCTTCGCCGTCGCCGTCGCCTTCGCCCTTTGGTGGTCAAATGTCGCAGCAGCGGCAGTCGCCGTTCGCTTCGGGCAGTGGTGCTGGTTCCTTTGGCTCTGCTGGTTCTGGGTCGATGGTTGATGCTAGTCGGGATCCTCGCAAGAAAGCTGCAAAGGGTGCTACGGGGATCGCTGTGTCAATTGAAGATGCTTCGATATTGACAAGCTACAACGAACGTTACGAACAGGTCAGTCATTTTTTTTTGGAATTAGAGTTGACAGTGCTCTAATCTGTTACAGCTCAAACTCGACAGAGCAAAGGAAAGGGAGATGGCCATCAAGAAAGGACTCATGGCGGACCCCAATCAACCTCTTTCTTTGCATCAGGCCATTACCCCCGTCGGAACATGCACAAGCATGTGTCCCGAGTTCGAGCGCGTCGAGCGCATTGTCCAGAAGATGGTGGATAAGAGTGAAAAGGTACCGACACTCGAGTTTATGACGTGCATCGTGCACAAGCTTACGCCAACTTCCCCAGTTCTTTCATCCCTCGACAAATTCGTTACAGTATATGGAAACGAAAATGCTTAAGCGTTTTCGGAGATCGGCTGCCGGTTATGATGAACAGCTTCCATCCGACATTCGAACGCCTAATACGCTGCTTCAAACCATGAATTACCTGATGCGCCATGTGATTGGAGGCCCCGAGCCTCTCGGTCTGATCCATAAGTTTGTCTGGGATCGTACTCGATCCATCCGGAATGACTTTTCCGTGCAGCAACTTACACAGGAAAATGATGTCCGCAAGGCGGTTACCTGTTTGGAAAGGATAGCTCGTTTCCATATTGTCTCACTTCATTTACTCTCCAACCCGGCCAATGAGGAACCGTTCGACCGCCACCAGGAACGAGAGCAGCTTAATAACACTATGTTGTCGTTGATGTACTACTATGACGACAATCGCGGTCGCATCTCATTTCCTAACGAAGACGAATTCAGAGCTTACTATATCATCTTTTCTATCCACGACCAAAGACCCGATTTGGAAGCCCGTGTGCAAAAGTGGCCGGCCGAGTTGCGGAATTCATCTCGTGTCCAGGCAGCATTGGAGTTGTTCGCTGCGTCTGGCAACACTTGGGATTACCAAGGGACGCTGGACTCTCGACGACCCAACGCGATTGCTCAAGGTTTCTACACGCGCTTTTTTGAGCTTGTCGACTCACCCAGCGTATCATACCTGATGGCATGCGTAGCGGAGATTTACTTCAACCATGTCCGGCAGACGGCCATACGCTCAATCTGGAAAGGATACTGCCGCTCTCCGGCTTCTCAACAGCACAAGAACGAAGAATGGACGATTGACGAGCTGACGACGGTGTTAAGTTTTGACGACGACGAACAAACGATCAAGTTTTGCGAAGAGCAGGACTTGGAATTTGCCGAAAACGCTAATGGCGACCTATACCTCAACTGGGGCTCCCGTCCCGTTGACTCTGTTGGTACGTGTGTAAATTGTCGACAACGGACTTTCTCTATTCTATCTCTTTCTTTATACCTTCTTCGCCTCTTTTCGTCCATCGGCACCTTGATTCACATCCTTTCGGAATATGCATCCTGCATCATGAAACTGCCCTTTTGCACGCATCCAATTGTCCCCGACTGACCCGTTCACTTAACCAACAGATTTCCAACCGTCTTCGGAACATTCGTTTTCAGAAACATGCGTCGAGTTGAAGCGTGCAGGCAGGAGCCTGGTTGCTATTATCTTGGGACTAAGCGTTAAAGAAGCAGCTAGCCTGGGGATGATTGATAGTTCTGAATTACCAGAACGGTCACTAGCCTTGCCGGCTCCGAAGCCTAGCGTATCTAACGATGCTGACGACTCTCTTTTCGTGAGCGACGATGAAAACGAGATCCCGGCTCCCAGGGTTCAGATGGACGATCATGGGCCAGAGATTACCGCTAATAACGATAATCCACCGGAATCTGCACCGGCTTTTCAAAATGGGTTTGCGCACTTAGGGAATGCCCCGCCAGCTGGACAGCCTGAGCAAGCACTGGCTTTCCAGCCTCCCGAACGGAGTACACCGTTTCCCTCAATGTCAAATGGTAATGTTAACGTGGGCGGTGCTCCTGCGGTGCCCCCATCGACAGCTTCTGACCCTTTTGCTTCTGTCTCGTCGCCGTTCGCACCGCTGCAGACGACTTCGGCAAGCCAGGCTCCTGGGCCCTTCTCCCTGACACCTCTGAGTTCAGAGAAGCCAAATCACCTTAATGGCACGGCGCAGAGTCCTTTTGCGCTTAATATTAACCCAGGCGCGACTAATACTACAGCACCTGCGTCCACGACACCCCAGTTCAATTTCGCAAGCGCTTTTCCCAGTGCTTCTGAGCCACCTTCCTCGTCACCGTTTGGTATCCCGCCGACTTCCACTCCTTTGCCGAGTACGCTTAATCAGACTACGGAAACTGCTATTCCTCAGCCTTCCAGGAGCCTTTTCGATTCCATTAAGCCACCCACATTCCCGGCAAGCACAAGTTCTTTGTTCAACTTTTCTAGCCAGAGTACGGCTCCCAAAGATGCGGATGCTCAGGCATCCCAGACAGATGTTTCGAAGCAAACACCTTCATTGTTCACCCCAAAACAAAATGGTATGAATGGCACAGCATAGGTTCTCTTGTAATTTGGTCTATTGATTGCTGATTTCAAACAGAAACTACACCATCTATCTTTCCTGTCCCCTCTACCGCGCCGACTACCACATCTTCGAGCTCGATTTTCGCACCCAAGCATACTGCACCCTCGGTGCCAGGACCAGACGTCACGGATAAAGCTACTGTTACTGAGCCGTCAGGGCCTGAGCAGAAGGCTGTTGAACCTGCGCTGGTTCCTGAACCAAAGCATGTGCCATTGACTTCTGAGGTCGACACCCAACCGGAGCCGCTATCCACAATCTCTCCCGAGGTTACAACATCAGCGGTCATAGCGCCAATTGAGCAAGAAGCAGCAGCTGTGGCCGAAGATACACCCGTCTCTATTGAACCCGCTGCGGGCGAAGGACCGCCTACTGGTACGCCACTAACTATGTCTAGTCCAACCGGAGAGTGAAGCTGACATAATTACTAGCTCCTGATGCAACCGAACAGCACACTTCTTGGCTGGAAGCTTTGAAGGAGACCGCTAAAAAGCGGCGAGAAGAACACACCGCTGGACGAAAACGGGTCCATGATGAGCCACGGCCAGCAGAAACTAGTCATAAAGTGCCGAAGAAACCCAAAGCTGAAGCGCCTAATCCGCGCAAAACGTCCATGGCTCTGTCGTCAATCAAGCCTCTGCCAACGCTCCCGATCCTGGAACAAGTCAAGTCGTCGACTAAACGAAAATCCGCCGAAGAACCCGCCCAGGAGCCTCCGAAGCCGAAATACAATCAAGTCGATGAAGACGAATTACTCCTATCGGCGGCACGCATCGCAGCCGAATCTTTACGAAGCGGACCGCGACTATCAGATGGCTGGTCTGCGTATCATTCCGACCCGCCGCATTCATCGTTCAGTCCCGGGAGCAGTCTCTCTTCATCACTGCCTCCATTATCGGGCAGCCAGTCACCGCAGTATCACATCAACGGCCATGATCTCGCACTTGCACCTGATACCGATCTGGGGTTAGGTCGGACATTGTCCCGGACGGAGCAAAGACTCAGGCTTACGGGTGGTAAAGGACTGGCTTACAAGCCGTTAGACTTTGCGCCGGAAAACAAGAAGCGCAAATCCTCTGAGGATAGCGGATAGGAAGGTCATGCTTGGGGGGCTGCTTATACATTTGCATTGGGTATTCATTCATTGGTGATTGGTCTTAGTTTGCATTGCGCATGGTGTTTAGGGTTTCCTTTCGAAGTTTATGGCATGGTGCTCGACGGGATTGATTGTATATTTTGCATATGTTTGTTTGGTACTAATGAAACTGCTGTGTGTGTATAAAGACGCTCCCGAGAACCAGGATAAACGCATGGGTCAGAGTCACATGACCTGCATCCAACTTATCAGATTTTAAAATGGTAATCTCGAGCGGCCAACATTCAACAACGAAGTATTATTCTTTAGAGAACCATTATTATAGAACACTTGATTAGCCTCAAAAAATATTCACGATTTCGTTCTCAAATTTCCTAAGGGAATTGTGTTCGACAATTTCCCGCCATCTCCCTACCTCATCCCGACCCAGATCACTACCATCGGCGGCTTTGGCATTGATACCTCTACATAACCACCGATACAGATCCTTGAACCAACGTATTCCAATTAAAGAAAATGAGAATTGCCACGCTTCAATTCGCCCCAAAACTTGGCGATGTCCGGGGAAACATTCAGCGGGCGGATGAATTGCTCCGCACGGGGAGTAGAGGTAACAATGGTGACGATGGTGTGGATGGGTTGAAGCCTGATATTTTGGTTTTATCGGAGATGGCGCTGACGGGTCAGTTTCCCTTTTCTTTGATGAACATAAGTATACCTTATGTATATGCATATTCGAACAATCGTGCATGTGTGGTGTGTGTGTGGAGATCGATATTGATGACAACAGGATACAACTTCCCCTCCCTACCCGCCATAAAACCATACCTTGAAGCAGTGGGTCAAGGCCCCTCGGGGATCTGGGCGAAAGAGACTGCCCGCAGGGTAGGATGTAAAGTGTGCGTTGGATATCCGGAGGTGGTCGTTGCAAACGCCGAGGACAACGAGAGCGAAACGTACTATAACTCCCTGCTAGTGGTAGATGAGAACGGGGAGGTCCTCGTGAACTACCGCAAGGCATTTCTTTATTATACAGATGAGAAGTGGGCGGAGGAAGGGGATGTTAGGCGTGGTTTTGCGCATCTTCCGTTTAAATCTTTGGCGGATGGTAAGGATGGTGGTGAGCATAATAATGCAGCACTAGCTACGACATTCGGTATCTGCATGGATATAAACCCCTACCGGTTCGAAGCACCCTGGACCGCGTGGGAATTCGCCAACCGCGTCCTCGACTCCCGGTCTCAGCTGGTCATTGTGTCCATGGCCTGGTTGACGTATACGGACCGCGAACAGCTACAAGCCCTCGGCACGAAGCCAGAGCTGAGCACGTTTAATTATTGGATTCAGAGGTTGATGCCGCTGTTCCGACGGAATATGGAGCATAACGACAATACGGCAGGAGAGAAGAGGGTTGTGGTCGTGTTTGCAAACCGCGTGGGCGAAGAGGAAGGCTATGATGATGAGGGCAAGAAGAATGACTCGTCCGTTCGGTATGCGGGGACAAGTGCGATCCTGGCCTTCTCGCAGCGGCCCTCCTTCTCCTCCTCCTCCTCGTCTTCACAAGCGCCACATCGGAATGACTCAGGCTCAGAGTCAGATGCAGAGGACTCGGGTCTCGACGTCAAGATCCTCTGCTGGGATCTCATGGGAGCAACGGAAGAGGGTGTTTGCTTTGCGGATACGACTAGCGATCCGCAGATGGTGTTTAGTTTGGTCAAGACATAGCATTCATCATCCATCATTCATGATTACTATCTACGACTCTACTTTCTTGTCGCATTCCGGGTTTCAGTGCCAGTCAGTCATAAGACCTATGCAGCGGTCCATGTGATTGCCAGAGCGGGCCTTAACTCTATGCGCTGAACGTTGCAGATCATATAAGCGAGCCTTATATGAACATACGGAGTTCAGTGGCAAGAAGAGCGAAGTCTATATTCTGTACAGTACTCTTTACTTCTCAATGGCCTCATTGGAAGGCGAGTCCACGTGACCGGGTCGACCCACCCAGAGAACCAGCGGACCAATCAGGGTGGCGAACAAGGCTGCTGGGAGGGGGGGCACGGGACCACAGCACCTGACATGGGCGAAGAGGGCGAAGTCGGGTCGAGATAAATATGTTTAAATGACGGTTCATCGAGTGATCAATATTAAATATAATTTACTGTTCTTCTTGCTTTTGCGGAAAGTCCTGCCATCTCGTTTTGTTGTTGCTGCTGTGAGCTTAGTCAGGTGACTGCGCATATGGTGTCTGCCGCCCGCCGTAGCCCAGCGCCCGGCAGTATCGCGCTCGCCCACGTGAGCCCGCTCTACTCGAACTCTCATACAACTCCTCCTCCCTCCCAAAGTATCCCTTTCGCGAACTGAGTGTGGTCAGTGGATTGCTGTTTGATCCGGGCGATTCGAAATATATAAATATTTCTGCTTCGCTTGAAAACCGCGTTTTCTCTCCTTCTTTGCGCCTCGAACTCGTCGCGAGGCTTTCTTGTTGTTCTCCGTGGCAGGTGACTTGCTGTCAGGTGATAATTCACTGACTTGCCCATCCCAAGGTAGCCCCTTCTCCTTCTTTCCCTCTCTCCCCCCTGTTCCCATCAAGCACTTCCACTTGGTATCATGTTCGATTATGGTTCTTCACTTGGCCATTTATCATGATGCTTTCTGGTCTGCCAGCGATCGGGTTGTCTACAGTCCCGTCGCTGCCGGTGGTGGTGGAGGTGGTGGTGGTGGTGCCTTGTGTTCCCCCGATCGCAGGCCTGTCGCCATGACGCGTTGTTGATCACAGTCGCCCATTTGCCGCATCGGGGAACTCTGTGTATCTTCGGCGCACTCAGTATTCTCCTTTTGCTCTTGCATATCATTTTTGCTTTTGTACTTGGATTATTGCTGCTGTTCTGAGTGCGGAGATAAGCGCGTTCCGTCAACGCGTCTTTTATTTACACTGGGTCTACCGCGATCTGGATGCATGTCATTGATCGGCCACCACCACCTGCTCCTCCCGGGCCGACGGACTTTACTCACTTTCTCGTTGCTCACACTACTTACTATGAACATGACAACTAATTGGAAAATCTAGATCGCGACCATGTCTGAACCATCCATGGGTCCCTCCGACAACAATGTCACAAGTAAGCGAAAGCGTGACAGCACCGACAGCGCCGGCCCCGATGCCCAGCGGATGAACCGCTCCTCGAACGGGAGCAGCGGGAGCATCCAAGGCCCTGGTTCACAGTTCAACTCTTACGGGCACAATCTTGCCAACTCGAATGAGCACGGCCTTCCCAACCCAACGTCAGATCTCAACATCGACCAACAGATTCTCCAGCATGTTGGTACGCAGAACGGCATGACCGATGACGACAGTGCCCTTGCTGCCAAAGCTGCATTGGCTGCGCATACGCCCCAGAATAAATATCCCCCTCCACCCGATGCACCGTTTGATGCCAATAACCTGACCCATGGGTTAACGTTTGGCGATGAGATGGGCCAGGGGGTTGGTGATGGTCCTGGCGCCAACTCCACAGCTGCGGCGGTTTATGCGGCTCGCGAGGCCCAAAGTATGAACTCGAAGCCATCAGTTGGTTCACCAGAGTGGCACCAAGTTCGTAAGAACAACCACAAAGAGGGTAGGCTAATTTATATCATCCATTGCACATGACATCAAGGGCTAACTTTGAGTCAGTCGAACGTCGACGCCGTGAGGCAATCAATGAGGGCATCAACCAAATTGCCCGTCTTGTTCCGAACTGCGACAAGAACAAGGGCGCCATCCTGCAACGTGCGATAGACTACATCCACCAGCTTAGCGAAGAGAAGCGAACTATCTCGGAACGGTGGGAGCAAACAAATATGACCACGCATCATGCCATCAGCGAGGTCAGCGCGCAGAACTCGAAATTAAAGGTCGAAGTCAACCGTCGTGGAGAAATCGCGCAAAAGTGGTTACAACGATGTCGCGATGCTGGTCTTGAATTCAGCGACTACAACGAGTCTGAAGAACTCAAGCCGCTTGAGGTCGACCAGGGCCAGAGCTGATTCATTCCTCTTTCTGATTTCTGCGTTGTTGATTACTCTACTCTGAATGGTGGATTTTCGCCTTCCTTCTTCATTTGCTAGGCAGGGTGCCTTCACGGTCACGCACGTGCTACGACTTGTTTCGGGAATTGAAATTGGACACAACTTCTTCCCTTTGTCCACTGACTTGATTTGCATTGTTACTCTCTCGGTTCCAGTGCTATGATTTTCTATTCAAGCTACAGCTTACTTGCTTGCTGGGTGGACTAACCGTCGGGAGCGAATAAATGGGTCTTTCCTTTTTCACGTTATTTCGCGTTTTCTCTTTCTGCCTGGGGTGGGCTTTTATTGCTTGGCTTGTTTTTCCTTGCCTTGTTTCCTTCTGCTTATTTGTATGCTATTGTATGTTATCCTTTATGGGCTGGCGAAATACGGCTGGGTGTGGGTTGTTATCCGTGGCAACGGAACTGGAATACAAGTTGGTTGATTTGATCTGATTGATTGCGATTACCTTTAGCGATCATGCTATGCTAGGCTTGATAATAAGATTTCGGGTTCCGTTCATACGAAGGTACTATATCGTAGAGAAGCAATATGGACAAACAACAAAAGCTATTAAAATCTATAGAAAAACTACCTAGAATCCCACATAATCTCATTCAATCTTAGCAATGCATCCGCACTGCTCTTCTTAGCAGCCATAAAATCCTCTCTGTTCTCCGCCCCGCGAGGGCCTCTCAGTACATCCGAAAAACACAAATCCACCAACACCCGCAATTCGTCATACGTGAACGGCTCGCCGTTACCGGCGGCCAGGGCCTTCTCGGGCCCTTGCGTGGCGAACAGATCCTTTTCGTCCTTGGCGTAGTCAAGAGCCCGTTCGGCGCCTTCGAGGAAATAATCAAGAAATTTGGCCGAGCGGGGGAGAGCGACGGTTTCGGGTTCAGGGTGGGGTTTGGGTTTGTGTTCTTCTTCACCTTCAGTGGGTTCGGTCGGGGAGTCTGGGGGTGGCTGAATGATGATATTTTTGAGATTCTGCTGTAGGACCAACACGTCGAGTTGGAGACGTAGGGCGCCGTTGTCGTTCATCGCGCCGATGTACCGCGTGCTCGAGACGAAGGCCTTATCGATGAACCGGGCCAGTCCTGATGTGATGAACCACCGCTCCGAGGGACCCAAGTACGACGAGATATTCGTGTCAAACGCAATGAGGTCGTTGTTCAGATCCAGCACCGTCGGGGACGCGGCGGTTGGCTGATTCGCGATGATATGCCACCAGTTGGTGGTTGTGTTGGGAGAGGGCGTCGTTGGTTCGGCGGCAGCGGCTACAGCGGATTGCGGGTTGTTGTTGGGCCCTGCCATCGTGCGGGTCAGCATGTGGATGACGCCGCAGCGGATGTCGACGTGCAGGGCGAAGAGCGCGTTGGAAGCGAGGTCACGGAGCGATTGGAGCGTTGTGTCCAGGGCAGTTGCCGTTTCCTGGTTGAGCGGAAGGTAGATTGGTTGGTTGAGGGGCTCTTGTTTCGGTTTCATAGCAGCCCCGATGAGTGTCCAGCGACGCGGTGCTGGGCCATTGTCTGCCTGGGAATGTCGTGAGGCAGAGGTGGTGATTCTGCGAAGCTTCGCGAGATGGCTTGCTAGCCATTGCTGCTTGCTGTCAGCCACATGCTCAATTAACCGGTTGCTAAAGGGTGAAACTTACCATGCTGTTGTAGAGAAGCGACAGAGCCCCGACTGTCTTCGGGTCTGAGATAATATCATGCGGCTTTAGTGGCATTTCATCTGTGCGTTTGAGAAGGAGATCCGTTTCCTGATGCGCATCAGTCTAAATAAGTTCTCTCAAGCAGCACAGTAGACATTGCTTACCTTGTCTATCAGCTCGGACTTATTACCATTGCCTGCTCGCAGTTCGCTGACCACATCACGGATAGTTCCTGGTTCGACAAATGACGCAGCAGCCTTGAGTCGAACGCCACCGCCATTCTCTCTACTTGCAACCTTGGTCACAATTGCTATACGAATTAGCGAGGGTTATAACGCAGCTTGGGTGGCCTAGCACCTACCTTTGTACCATCCAAAGCACTTGTCGTAAAAAGTCACGATTTGGGAGATCAGTAGCTGCGTGAAGGCTTGATCGTGAGGAATACTAGACAGCATCTTGCTGAATTCTTTGACGATTGACATGAATTTGATGGTACCCTGTACATAGAGTCAGCAGATACACCCATACCATATGCTTATAGAGCGCGGACACTTACCTTGAAAATCGGCCGAGGGGACACCTTCGCCCATTGAGGATCTTCTGTGAATGCGTCCGGCGCAATGAAGCTGAGCGTGCAAAGATCGGTGACGGTCTCATCCAGCTGAGGAAGAAACACATGGACAAGAAAATCGTCCAAGAAAGAAGTCAATGTACTCATAGCAATATCTGAATCCACCGGGACGACCTCTTTCAACCGCTGGATAAAAGAAAGAGATGGAGGAAGCAGAAGACCCATGTTGAACACACTGGGTTCGATGAGAATCTTGTGTCCGGTCCCGGAGTTCCCTTGTCTTGACTGCGTATTGTCCATGGTGACGGCTCTTTGCCTTGACTTTGACACTAAGCCAGGAACAGAATTCTGGAGTATGCCGTCCAACTCGTCTTGCTCGGCTTTCATTTCGGTGTTTCGGCCTACTTCGGACAGCTTGAACATTTTCTATGATTTGTCAGTACTTCAGTAGCTTTCTTTGACTAGCGCCTTGCCAACTGACCCTGTTCTTGTCTCTCTGGCCATAGTAAAGTTGCCGTCTATTATCGGTTTCATCAGGTTGTATGCTTGATTCTCCATCCGTAGCAAGGTAGTCGTGCATGAGAGATCGGATCTATTAGAAGTTTGTTAATTCTTGATCAACCACCCAACATCAGTTGATATTGATGCATACCTCGCTCTGATAGAGCTTCCACAATTCCTTGAAACCGCCTGAAAGTGCACTGCCCTTGGGGATTCCTTCGCGGTCAACAATGGCTGCAATCACATCGTGCACTACACGGTGACCTTCAGCAATTGCCTCGAATTTGGCGTACAGCGTCCACAGGTACTCCGTCAAAACATGCCCACGCTTTTCGATGGCCTCTGTTGGCGAGTCGGTACTGTTGTCTTGGGAAAAGCCACGAGGAGAGCTTGGATACCGCGTGTCTATTTCGGCGTTTGTCTTGTCCACAACAGTGAAAAGCTCCACAGGAAGCCGCTGCTCAATATGGTTGACAGCTATATCCAAATTACCCATCTTATTAAGTGCTTCGATCAATAACTGGATGTAGTGGAATGTATCAGCTTCAGGGTTTCGAGAAGCATCCTCCACCATAGGCGACGAAGCATCCAACTTAGCAAGGAATCCGAAAACGGGCCTTTCCCAAGTCCCGTTGCCAGTCCATGCGGAAGAGTTTGTGCCATCAACATCAGGCGCAGGAGGCCTCCACCGATCCGAGCAGTATGGCGATTTAAGGTAAAGATGATCATGTAGCTCTTCAACCAAGATATCCGTAAGGGAAACCTCTTGGTTAGCGAAATAAGCGCGGATGTCCGCAAGAGCGCCAATGTTTTCCAGCTCTGAGCGGCGCAGAAGTCGAAATGCAGAATGAAGCACTTCGACTGCCGCCAAAAAACGCTTGTCAGAGATCAGTGACTCCAGTTTCTCTGGTAGTGTTTGAATCTCTTGGATCTGGTTGAACAGCTGGATTACATCGTCATATTTCTGGGAAGATGTAGCTAGTCCCTTCAACTCAGGCTTGGTTGAAAGTAACCCGGACTTAGCGTCATCAAGCGCATTCCTGAGAGTACGAACTCGACCCTGTGAGCTTTGTATACTCGATTGGATCTTATGGTATGTACCGATGGAACTGTTAAACCCCTGATGGTGCTCTAAAGACAGGTTGTTTCAGCATAGATTTCGCATTTGGTACTGGGATCGCAATCACCAACCATTCACAATAGACTTCAGTGTCGTTTGAATCTGATCGTGCACGTTCAAGAAGTCTGGTTCGCGCTGAGCTTTGCCCAAAGTACTTGTATCCATCAAACTCAAGGCCACCTGCACCGGTACACAATCGTCGGAGGCCATAAAGTCCCACTCACGTTGAATTGACCGTAGGACATCTGTAATCAGACCAGTATTACCAGTTAGTAATCCAGTTCATAACTAAATCGCTCTCACCACCATCCAGCGTCCAACTGCCCCGGGAGGAAACCATGGAATATCTTCAGACCTTCGACTGCTTGCGCTCCAGCACCACTCCTCCCCGCCGAACGATCTCCCTCCCGACTCCTGCTACCAGAATACCAATTCGTCTCGTCCGGATGGAGCCCGTCGCGCGCAGGATGCAATCTCGTCACGCTGTCGCCGCCCTCTCTCGTCCGGGGCCGTGATGACGATTGCGGTTGGCGGCCTCGGTCCGCTCGCTCGCGGGGCCGCTCTGGTGACTGCGCCGGCATTGCCGGCTCAGTATAGAATCCTCCATATCCTCCTGGACGATAATCTCGAACTGATCCTCCTGCACTACCGCCGCCGCCGTATCCATTGGCCTCTAAGCTGCCGCCACGGTCGTACCGTCCGCCATCGTACCCGTATCCGTTGGCGAAACCACTTTTGCCGCTCATTACAAATCTCTAATCGCCCTCAATTGTCCAATACTGTAGGTGAGGACGGAAGTCGATTGTGTATTCTGTCTGAAGCGGGTTGAGTTGCGGAGTATGGCGGGCCGTATATCTGCTCGAAGGTCTCAATTCTGGCACGGAAATATCAGGTGGCATGCAGTCGGAGCATTATCGTCCTGTAATAGAGCACAATAATCCACGGGGTAGCGAAACATGCGACAAGGATTATCGACGTAGACCAGAACAAGGAGTTGTTGTTGGAGAAGATCAGAGTCACCGTCTTCGGGAACGAGTCCAGGTGTTGCTCCACGCGAGCTTCCTTAACAGCCACATTCCTCAGGCAGAGATGACAATCCAGCTAACTGATCAGACAAAGCATTCTTTCACTTTTGAACTATACCAAAATAGTAAATTTATTACGGCATGATTACAATTGATCTTCATAAAATGAGGAGATTCATAATGGCAATAAAGAAAATGTTGGCCAAAAGGCATCCGATACAAGCATGAGTTTGCGGAAGAATTTGTATACTCTCGTGGTCTATATAACTTCAACGATTCTCTATTTAGAAATAGGCTGGGTTTTCCGCTGGAGCCAAGTCCGCGTAAATTCGTCATTCGCAAAGAAGTGGTTAGTCTTTTCCCAGATTTCAGCATGGTACTTGTTGACCCATTGGACTTCACTATCCATTAGTAGAGACGGCTCGATGAGGTTGAGATCGATAGGGGTCATGGTAGCATGCTCAAAGCCCAACCACGTCTTGTCACCAAAGTTATGTGTTGTTTGCACTTCACGGGCCATTATGATGTCTGGATATGAAATGTCAGTCTTCAGCACATTTAACCAGAGCTGAACAGGTGAAACCTACTCTCAATGCGGATGCCGAACTTGCCATCTTCGTAAAATCCAGGTTCTATCACGGTGAGCAATCAAATCATTATATGACAGGCCAAATTACGTACCATCAGAGATGACATTTCCCGCTGCAATAGGGACTTCGGTATATTGCAAACGGGTACCGATACCCATAGGCCCCTCATGAACGTTCTGCAGCCCAGGTTAGCTGTGAGGTTGTCGTGAATTTTTTATATCGCCTTACCAGGTAAGAGCCGATCCCATGACCAGTTCCATGAAGGTAGTCAAGACCCTCCTTCCACAAGAATTGCCTGGCGAGGACATCCAGTGCAAAGCCACTGGTGCCTTTCGGGAAAACAGCAGAGTCCAAAGCAATGAGCCCCTTGAGCGTCAGCGTAAAAGCCTTCTTCTCGTGCGTAGTCGGTGTTCCAAAGTGGTACGTCCTGGTGACATCGGTAGTTCCATCCAGGTACTGAGCACCGGAGTCACATAAGTAGACGGCGCTAGGGTCGATAATAGAGCAGCTCCCCTTTTCAGGTTTGTAATGAATCACCGCCGCGTTGGGACCGGTAGACGAAATGGTGTCGAAGGACAATCCGGCGAAAAGGTCATTCTTAGACCGAATTTGTTCCAGCTTGTCTGCTGCGTCCACTTCGTCGAGGGTCGTCTTCTTGTTAACCAACTCGTTCTCGAGCCATGCGAAATATTCAGTCAAAGCAGCACCATCTCGGACATGACACGCTCGCATTCCCTGGATCTCCGTCTCATTTTTGACAGCTTTCGAATCCGCGATAGGGCTGCGAGTCTCCTCAACTTGCTTCTCGCCTCCCAAGTTAAGACTGAGCGCCCACGATGCTTTGTTAGATATAAGGAATTTCGCCCCCTCATTTCCTCCAGGCTGTTTCCCGGCTTCACTGAGGGCTTTCGCATCGGCAAAAATAGACCCATACGGCTTGATGATGACATCTTGGCCCAGATGGGCCTTCACCTCTGGAGTCAGCTTGTCATCGTCTATGTAGAGCTCAACGGTAGAAGGCGTGATGATGGCATAGGCGAAGAAAACGGGATTATAGGGAATGCTATGATATGTTAACCAATGCAACGGTCGAGCGCTTTCCAGGGGTCTCGAGCTTACTCGTTTCCTCTTAGGTTGAATAACCAGGCGATCTCGTCAAGCATGGCTGCCACCAATTAGTAAAGATATTATAAAGCGTAAAACAACAGAAGAGCCATACAAACGACAAACCCAGCCTTTTTCCTGCTCTCGAGCTCCTTTCTGAGGTCGCCAATCTTCTCCTGGAAGCTCTTTCCCGCGTATTTGACGGGGTGAACTTTCACTAGCTCCCTTGGGGCCGCAGGCCGGTCTTTCCCCCAGACCAGGTCGACCAGGTTTTGCTGGATGCCCACCAACGATGAGCCATTCTTCTCCAAGGTCTCTGCAAGTTTGCGCGCGTCCGCTGAATTACTATAAGCATATGCTGATTCCCCATTCGCGTATCATGAAAATCTTCACCTACAGGCTGTGAACAAAGCCGGATCAACACCAACGGCCTTACCGCCTTCTGCCTGCTCGGTCGTCCTGTGGTAACAATCAATAATGTAAAACTTGGCGTTTATATCGTATTAAATTGAGCCATACCATTCCTGCCATGTCGGGACACCCTCAACCCCTCGTTTTAGAAGACTCCAATTATTATCTAGCTGTTGTGAGGCTTGATTGAAATATCGCCCGTCCGTCGACAGAGCCGCTTTGGTCGTTGACACAATGGCCGTGCCCGCAGACCCAGTGAACCCCGAAATGAACTCTGTAAAGTTAGATGTAAGTAGGGACAGTCGGAAGCCACAACACGAGCGGATCTGGCGGTGGAAGGGCGACATTCTAACCTCGACGAGCATCACATGGCGCAATGTATTCCGACTGGTGGCTATCTTCCGAAGGGACGACTGTTTGCAACAGTCAATACCATGAGACCCTCATCAAGGCAAAGATCAGAAACAGAGATGATGTCATACTATATACATCCACGTTGTGCTCCCGCATCAGCTGCCTTAACTTCGACAAGCGTCCAGAAGTGTCTACGGTGCCCATTTCGACGGTGTAACGCGGTACAGAAACGGAAAAGAACCTCGCACAAGGGAGGGATATCTTTCGAATCGATCGGAAAGTTGAAGTCCAAGGCAGGCGCACTAGCGGGCGGATGAGGAGCATCGATTTTGGGAGCGACGAGAGTAGAAAGTAGAGACCAGGAGGGAGGAGGGTGCAGGTGTCCGTGAATTCGAATTCGCACAACAAACACAGCAAACACAATCCCTCACAGAAGAATCACACAATGGTGCAAGAAACCGCTGAAGGGGCTAGTAAGAAAACAATTATAGCAGAAGCAGAAGGCCTGTCGCGTGGGTGGGTGTCTGAGAATAAGTCGAAGCAGCTGTCGTGAGTTGTCTCCAAGGTGGGCCGAAGTCCTGCAATTACCCGTTGTTTTCGGTTCCGATATCGCATGCTGGCCAGCAGTCACTGTATCTATGCATTTACGACTCCGTACTTTAATCTGCAAATGCCCTTGAATTTGCTAGTCGTTTTGTTGATTTCAATACTAACTAAATATCAAACAATTACTGAAATGATTAGAATGACGACGCTGACGGTGCTGGGACTGGCCCAGTGGCTGCGATACTGTTTGTCTGACTTGAGCTGAACCAGTCCTGCAGGCTAATGAGGTCCTGTCTGCACTTCTGGAATAGTAATCCAAAATTAATTGACGATTCAACCATCCATTTCCTCTTGCTACCCTATGTCTGTTTCCTCAATTTGGCTCAATCCTGTCCCTCCATCCCACTTTCACCGCCTAACTCTTCCGCGATAGTGTTATCAGCACGTGACCATCCTTTGATACGTTCTTCCCGATAATCATCACGAGGTTCCCTTTCAAGTTCTCTCCTCTTGAGTCGGAAGGGCCTCTCGTGTTTCGGCCATGTCTATGGACGGGTTAGGTCAAGCCTCGGATGCGCAGGTTCTCATTAGCGAGGCGAGGACAGTAAGTTTGTTGCCAGAGTCTTTTGAATTAAGGAGCCATCCTCTCTAACCGTCTCCCAGCTTGTGTCCCAGCTCTACGACCCGGCAAATGCGGGCAACCCCACCAAGATCAAGGCTATCCAGGAACATCTGCAGACCCTCCAGAAAGGTCCTCAGGCATGGTTTATTGCCAACGCTCTTCTAAGTGACAATGGAACGGATTTGAGATTCTTTGGGGCTTTGACATTCACTGTCAAAATCAACAATGACTGGTGTGTGACGGTCCCTATTGCCACTGCATCTGGATTGCTGATTCTTTGGATAGGCAACAATTGAGCGAGAATGATGCGCTGGAGCTGGTCAGGCGCTTGGTAGATCACTATGTCTTTTTGGTGAATGGTGGGGAGCAGGCTTTCGTGGTCAGGAAACTGGCTTCAAGCTTGGCAACTATTTTCCTCAAACCAAATACACCCTGGAATCGTGCTCTATGGAATCTCGCCGCTTCGCTGCCTAACGGAAAGCATTTAACCGAGGAGCAAAGTCAAACGCTCGACCTGGGAAACGCGATCCTTCCCGCGATGTCTGAAAACCATATTGTTGCGCTGCTTTATTTCTCAAACACCCTTGCTGAAGAGATTAATAAATGGAGCCCAGAAACCAGAAGGTCTGGAGAAAGCGAACGTGTGATTGATAATGTTAAAGATGCTCTATGTCTCGTCGAATTTGTGCTGCGCCATGTTCTCCAGCGAGGGGGTTCTGGCGATTCCGGCCTGAATGTCACGCCGGCAATTGAAGCAATACAGTCATATCTTGTGAGTGCTTCCTTAACATGCCATTTCTTGAGCCATAATGCCATATTTATCCCGATTGTTGACTTCAAAATTACAGTCGTGGCTGTGTGTCCGAGGTGTGAACCAGCTGCGTGATGTGGTACCAGCCGACCAGTTGGCTTCAACCACAGGTCTTGTGATTCAAGGCCTAAACTTCTCCAGCCTGTCTAATACAGCGGCTCAAATAATAACTGAACTGATAGAATGGCGGTACTGTATCTTCGACCAGACTCATACAGACTCTATTCTAGAATATCTCGTCGGTGATCTTGGAACTGCCCATGTTTCTTCGCTTATGGAGGGTGATTTCGAGGTTGAACACATGACATTTCTGCAGCTGCTGCTAGCATATTCAAGCTCCAAGCAAGATGAACTTTTCTCGGTGTCACCAAATCTACGGCATGAGAGGGTCCTCTCATTCCTTCACGCCTTTTTCAAGGCGCCTGGCTATGCAGTAGTTGATGATTCAGCGTCACCTTTAGTACTTGAATGGTGGACAGAAGTTGCCGATGACTTGCAAGCACTATTCTTTGATTCCGATGAGCAAACAGGCATTGGTCTTGCTAAACAACATTTGGCTCAAGCTGCTCTCGAATGTTTTGAGAAGCTAAAGTATCCCAGCATGGAGGAGTTTCAAGACTGGAATGGCGAGGACCGCAGTGAGTTTGCTGGTTTTCGTCGGGATGCTTGCGATTTCCTCCTTGCAGTATATCCAATGCTTGGGGTTGAGTTGATTCAGGTCTTTCAGCAACGTGCGGTGTCGTCCTTAGTAACTCAGGACTGGACGACGTTTGAGGCTTCCATTTTCTGCATTGCCCAACTCTCCGAAGCTGTCGATGAAAATCGGCATGCTGATGCATGTTTGAATGCAATCTTCTTCTCTGACGAATTTGCTCGACTATGCATGGGCAGTGGAATATTTATCCCTGATATAACTCGTCAGACATTAGTGGACATGCTTGGCAAGTATCAGTCGTATTTTGAACGCACTCATGATCTGCTTCCTCGGGTGTTGACTTTTCTGTTTGCCTCTCTTGATGTTGGGCCATGTGCGCCAGCCGCATCAAAATCAATATCTTACCTGTGCAAGTCATGTCGCAATGCACTCACATTTGAACTTCCAGCATTTGTCAACCAATTTGAACAGTTTCAGTTTAAGCCTACCGCCACAGCCGTCACGATGGAGAGAGTTCTGGAAGGCATTGCAGCTATCATACAGACTTTGCCCTCAGATGAAGAGAAAGCGCAATTTCTAGAGAAGATCCTCCGCTTCTTTCGGCAACAGGCGGATGTTGCAAGAGAAGAACTTGCCCGCGGGTTGCTGGAGCCTGCTGCCAGCCACGGCCAATTGGTGTTGCGTTGCCTAGCTAGCATTGGAAAGGGTCTTAGAGCTGACACGGAGATTGCGCTGGACTCTGCTGAAGTTAAAGACCCTCATGCATCGACGTTTTGGAATACAAATAACACAGCGCAAAACCTAATCATGCAATGCATGCAGCTTTTAATGACAAACTTCCCATTGGATATCACCATGATTGAAGCGGCGTGTGATATTCTAAAGGCCGGGTATACGGAAGATGCTGGCCCATATGTCTTCCCACCAATGTTGACTGTCGACTTCGTTAAAAGCCTGCCATTGGGTAGTACGGGTGCCGATGTAGTCATGGGGACTGCTTCCGCCTTTCTCGCATCTCATAGCTCCCACCCGCAGCGCATTCGGGATGAAGCTGTCGCACTGATTATTCACGTGTATGACACTTTTTGCTGGATGCATGAGAGGCCAGAATCATATGACCCTGAAGTTGCGAACAGTGGCATCGACTTCCTCACCCGTCTACTCCCCAAGTATTACCCCTTCCTCTTTGCACTTACCTCGACACCAGAAGAGGTGGGCCAAGGCAATCCTAGCCACCCTCAGCGGCCACCGGTCCTGCAAGCAATCTTGAACTTTACACTTTTTGCTTTGCGAGGACAGGAGCCACTCCCCCTTCGCTCTGCGTGCCAGTTCTGGATAAGCGTATTCAATTTACCCAGCAGTTCAGGCCCCAGTGAAGCGGATCCGGTTCAGATTGCTATCCGAGATTGTCTTCCAGCACTTTGTCGCATTCTAATAGGACGGCTCGCCGGTCAATGTGCCCGATCTGACCTTGATCACCTTTCCGAAGTCCTTCGGAAGATCATTTTCAAGCACCAAGGATTCGCTCGTCCACACCTCACTGCTGCGCTTGACGCTGTGGGATCTAGCGATGCAGACCAGCAGAAGGGTGCCGTCGTGTCGCCCCAGGAGAAACAACGTTTCCTTGCATCGCTCATGGCCGCGAGGAGTGCCAGGGCACAAACGATTCAGTTGGTGCGTTCCTTCTGGGTCAAGTGTCGTGGTGCAGGTTTCGACTATGTTGGTTAGCATGTTGTGACAACAATTTGAGATACGAGGTTAAATGCATAGAATAATATTGAAGGAGGGTCTGGTTGAAAAAAAAAAAAAAAAAAAAAAGAAAAAAGGGAAAAAAGTACGGGGCAGTATTCCAGACGTCCAAAATGAGGCACCAGACACCGTAGGGCTGCAGACCGCTATTTTTGGTCGAGCCCGACGGCTGGCTGAAACTGAGCCACAAGTGCAACGTGTGGTGAGACATCATTCGTTCCCGGAGTGGGTATCGACAAGCTCCAGCCACCGAGGCGGTGCGTGCTGTGTCGGCGCGACTCAAAATAAATCTCCAAGTTGGCGCTTACAACAGACATGCCGTTGTCTATGCCAGATATTTTAAGCTGGACTGATTTTTGACTAGGAGGACATCTAGCAGCTCTGTTTTGGGTGGTGGTTTTATGGAATTGACGACCTGACGCTAAATTGAAGATTCCCAAACATTTGTTCCAGCTATTTTTCTGATATATCATCGGCTTTTTTCATATCATCTTGCATTGCAGCCTTCACTTAGATTTCTCTTCTCAGTCGTTTGCATTTTCCTTGTCATTGTCATTCTCATATTGTGAAGATTGCATACAATGCCTCGTACCGGAAATCTACGGCGTACCGATTCTTTAGACCCAGCTACGACATGCAGAGGCGTCACTTCTAATGGGCGACCGTGTCGCCGAGCCTTGGGTCCCCCCGATGGCACTGGCTACTGCTGGCAGCACAAAGACCAGGTGCCATCAACTACGAGCGGAAATGCAGCGCATCAGGCAGCGTTTTCTGCGCAACCGAATCCGAGGACCAGCATCGATACCCTGATGGAGCGGTTGAACATCAATGATACGCAGGCACAGGCCCCGTCAAAGAGATCCAAGAAGCGCAGTTTACTTTGCTGCTGCTTCAACTTAATCACCGGCGATGACCTGTCTCCGCCTCCGAAGCCCGTCCAAATTCAACCTTCAGCCAAACCACCGACGGGACTGGGCGCCGGAGCCGGACAGCTTTCCTGGATTCCCTCGACTCTATCTTCTGAGGCAACCTCGAAACTTCTCGCGGAGCTGGACAAGCCAGTCTCAGATAAAGATGAGAACGGCTACATCTATATGTTCTGGGTGACACCTTCCGACTCGTCCAGATCCGCACCCCCGCCGGCAGATATTGGATCTGCTCTTCTCCCTTCGCCGCACATACCAGAGATCCGCAGCATTGGCGAGGCCATTCGAGCCGCGCAGGAGTACAACGCCATGGCGTCCAACCCGACCGACCAGAGCTCTGGTAGCATTCGTTTGAAAATTGGTCGAACCAACAATGTCCATCGTCGGATCAATGAGTGGACGAAGCAATGCTCCCATGACCTCACTCTGCTCAGATATTACCCATACAGTGCTTCGTTTCCGTCTGCGCCGCCGGTGCATGGCACAGGAATTACGGTCCCTTATGTGCACCGCGTGGAGCGGCTGATCCATCTTGAACTGGGTGATATTCGAATTCGCAACATGGGGCCGTGTCCGGATTGTGGGAAAGAGCACCAGGAATGGTTTGAGATTCCGGCTGACAAAGAGTCATTGCAGTGGGTGGATGGATGCATTCGAAGATGGTGCGACTGGGCCAAAAACCACAAGAAGAAGAATAGGCGGTAGATTATATGGTTTTCAGTGTTAGTTATGTATACATAAAAGGCATCATGTACAGGAGTTTAGGTAGAACAAGACATTTCACCACATGGTCGAAATAATATAAACAGAAATCCAACACAAACATAGCCCTTATAAGTCATGCGCATTCAACCGAAAACCATCCACTTATCCCCAAACCCAGCCTTGAACTGCCACTTTTTACCAGAATCCCCATTCCTCCTCTCTTCATGCCCATTATTCTCATCCACCGGCTCCGATTTCACCACCACCGGTCCTCCTCCATTGAAGCCACCCCCACCATCCGCACCGCCGAGCTTCCTCTCTACATAAACCCCCCAAGCCCACCTGCCGACGAAGAAAACGCACCAACCCCATCCCCAGACAACAAGGCCCAACACCCCCGTCGCCAAAAGCACTGGCACCAGCACCACCATCCCCAAACACGCAAACAGCGCAGCCGCCACGACCCCCGCGGTCAAGACCCCAATGGAAAATAGCAGCAGCGGGAAGAATGCGACGGCCAATTGGGCCGCGAGGAAAGTCGTGAGGATCGGGTGGGCGTTGACGGTTTCGACAATCGTCGTGCGCGTTGGGCCGGGTAGAACGTAGGTATCGATGATGGCTAGTGTGAGGAGGAGAATAGAACGGATTGTTTCGGATTTGGGGGTCTTGGGCTTTTGTTCATGCGACCCGGTCTGGGGCTGGTTTTGTTGTTGTCTTTTTTGTTTGAGGTCGTTGACGTCGTTATTGTCGGGTTGCGTTCGCGGCCGGTCGGTGGTGGTAGTATCGCCGTCTTGACCTGTTGAGATGGCCATCGTGACAATCTGTCTGTCAATTCTCAAGCTTGATTGAGCGGATATAAGACACCAATATTTTCTTATTGACAAAGGCAGGTAAAAAGGCAGGTTGGCTGAGATTAGGAGCGCCGATGACGAAGCGTTATCGTCGATCATATTCTTGTTTGGACAGTTTGTTCTGTTTGCGATGTTTGCCTGGAGCTTGCCCTTAACCGGACATCTTCTGGAGCTTCATCTGTCACTTCATCTGTCACTTCATCTATTCGCAGAATGCATTCTGTTTAACGTCAGTGCGGTTTTCAATATACCGGACTAGTCACCGGAGCTGGTATGTTGAAATACCTCTACTGAGATACCAGATCCGTTATGGCTTACTGCTTGAAGGACAACATGGACAGTGTTAAAGCATGCCTTAATTGACCCAATGGTCTTGAACTCCCAAGCTACCAAAGCATAGACAAAGACAACCCTAAGTAACTCTGGTAAAGGCCTAGCGGGGAATATACCGGCCCAACTAGACAACAACACCAGGATCCCGACCATGCTCAGCACCTAAACCCTTAATCATCCGAAAATGCGAAGCAATCCCCAGTCGATCATTCTGAATGTGAAGCGTCCCCCGACCACCACAAAACATGAGCTGAAGAGATCCGTCGTACTTGCGCTCATAGAACCGCACAAAGCCTCCGATCGCTATAGCCGCGTGGGAGCATGTGTAAGCGCCAGACACTCTGGCCAATCTCCTTGCCATTCTATTCTCCGCCTCGTCCCACCTATACGCTAACCCGGAATCTGGAGACGGCGGCTCGAGGATGCAGAAATGCAGAAACTTCATGCCGTCCGGCGGGCGGGCGATGAAGAAATATAGCGGGGGATTCTCGGTTCCGGCTGCGGCTTGTTCGCGGAAGTACTGCAAGCGGTAGCCAGTGAGGCCAATAGGGCTATTGTTTATACTGCCGTCATTGGTGCTGGTGTGCTCAGGGAAATGGTGGAGGAGGAGCTTGGTCCAGATCTCGCACACCTGGCGCTGGGAGGTATGGCGGTCGATATTTCTGATCAATGCCTCCAGGGTCTGGCTGTCCTGGTCCTGAAGAAAGATTAACATTCTTGTTCATATGCTCCTGGTGCAAAGGGCACTGATTGGACTTACCATATTCATGAATAGGTTGATGAAATGTTATTGTTGTACTCGATGAAGGTGAACAAGGCCAGTAAAAGAAATAAATATGGACAGAATAGTATCACCAACTGAACAGGGGTGAAGAAGCATCTCATGAGTGAATGGGAGCCATTTTTATAAATTCAATGAAGATGTTTCCCAGGATGCTCAAACATGGTGTTTGAGACGCGTTGAAAAAGCCAGCACAGACTTCTCCCTTAACTATCAGATGATGAGATGCATCTTTGGCACATACCACTTGTTTTATCCCTGTATGAATGTCTTAAATGTATCTTTCTTTGTTTATTCACTGCCTGAGCACAAGCATGGCTAATGTCAGCTGAAAAAGAACCTAGCCATGAAAAGAAGGAAAAAAGAGAAGGCAGAGTAAAGTTTAGTGGCTCTTCACTATACTTCATTGTATGGCATGATTCACAAGTTTTGAGATCTTTTGTGCACTGCTGTTTATCAAATGAGTTTGAAGCATGGTTAAAGGACTCAAGCATTCAATGGTGGAAAGATCATGTCTTTATAATTGAAACACAGAATTCTAGTATCATTTGCTCATGGCTCATAATAGACTAGCTCATATATACCAATAACAATACACACTAACAATGTACTAGAAGTGAGAAAATGCAAGGAAAATGCTGTACAAACCAACTTCTCAAAACGCCCGTAACATCAAGACGAAGATGCTCTGCTTCTACCATCCCCGCTTGGCCAACTTTTCACTCTCCTGCATCTGCAAGACATTGATCCCAACCATAGCCTCTCCGAGACCCTCGCTCACATCAGCCAGGGCCTTAGGGTCCTTGTAGTGGGTGACGGCCTGCACAATCGCGCGAGCACGCTTCTTCGCATCGCCCGACTTGAAGATACCCGAGCCCACGAACACTCCATCACAGCCCAGCTGCATCATAAGCGCCGCATCGGCGGGAGTGGCAACACCACCCGCAGCAAAGTTCACCACAGGAAGACGGCCCTTTTCGGCAGTCTCGCGCAGGAGCTCGTACGAGCAGCCCAGCTCGCGGGCGTACAGACGGAGCTCAGGCTCAGCGTTCGGGGAGGACTGCAGGATCGCGCGGGCACGAGCAATGTCCGAGTTGACTGTGCGCATGTGCTTGACAGCTTCCACGACGTCTCCTGTACCGGCCTCCCCCTTGGTCCGGATCATGGCTGCGCCCTCTGAGATACGGCGCAGGGCCTCGCCAAGGTTGCGGCAGCCACAGACGAAGGGGATCTTGTAGTTGTGCTTGATGACATGGTAGAGATCGTCAGCCGGGGTGAGGACTTCGGACTCGTCAATGTAGTCGACACCAATGGCTTCGAGGATCTAATAAACGGGGCATTTGTCAGTTCACCGTAACCCTATCTCGGCCTTTGTGCGATTTGCAAAATTGCTCTTACCTGGCACTCAACAAAGTGTCCAATACGAGCCTTGGCCATGACAGGGATGGTCACAGACTCCATGATCTCCTTGATCATTCCAGGGTCCGACATGCGCGCAACGCCACCATCGGCCCTGATATCGGCGGGAACACGCTCAAGAGCCATGACAGCGGCGGCACCGGCCTCTTCAGCAATGCGGGCCTAGCGAATAGATCATTAGACACCTCTCTTGGTCAGACTGAATCATGGAACAACACACCTGTTCCGCATTGACAACATCCATGATAACACCGCCCTTCAACATCTGGGCCAGGCCGGCCTTGACAGTGAAGTCGGTCGAGCCACCGTTAACGGTGCCGTTCTGCTGGGAAGCCATTGTAGTCTAGGGCAAAGGAAGCGGACAGGGAAACGAAAAGAACAGAGAAAATTGAGAGCAAATACAACAAAAGGTATATTCCCGCTATAAAGAGTGCACAGTAGCAGCAAAAATGAGTCAACGCGACAATTGGAATAATTAAACCAGAAGAAACCCTTTTGCCTCCACCGGTCCCCTCCCCCGCCGAGACTTTTTCTGCCCACGGAACTTGGAACCAATCAGGGCGGCCACCGCTTCCGGGGTTCTCCGTGGAAAATCCACGTGATCGGTACTGATTACAATAGTATGGTTACGGTATTTATGGAAGGCGGTGGGCGGTTCTGACCGCCTTCTGACGTCACCGATATGGTATTCATCTGCATTCATGTACTCCGGAGTATTCTCAACCAACAGCAACCATCTCAATCTCGAACTATACAACTTCGCAATAATGGCTTTCCTTCTGACGCGTCCTTCCGCCGTCCTAGGTCTCGGCCTCGGCGCCTCTCTCTGTCTCAATCCCCTATCTCCCTTCCGCGCAACCCCCATGCAATGCCAATATACAGCTCCCTACTACCGCCCCGAAGCGCAGACCACAGAGACCGGTTGGGGCATCCCGTCGAACGATCCCGCGCTGCTCAAGCAGGGAAAGACAAGTCCCAATAGTGGCGGTCCTGGGCTTCTGACGGCAAGGAATATGCGGCAGGTGAGTATGGGGAGTGTGTTGGGGTTGGTTGCGGGATTGGGATTGAGGGCGTTTTCCAGGGTTTTGGTGGTATTGATTGGTGTAGGGATCGTTTTCGCTGAGGTATGTCTCCCAGCTGAAGTGGAGGTGGATAGGTTCTGATAAATATTGCTTCTATTAGTGGGCTGCTTCGAAGGGGTATAATCTCATTCCCGCGAGCCGTGTCCAGAGGTACCTCAAGGACACGAACATCAACAGGGCTCTGTCGACATATGTGCCGTTTAAAACGAGTTTTGGGTTAACCATGACACTGGCTGCATTTGCACAGTTCTAGTGGTACGGGTTCGTTCACCTTGACCATGTACTTTATTTGATAGCATGAGAATTGGGCCGGGATTTATGGCGCCCAGTCAACTTCTATATTGACATATAATGTACTATATACTGTCTGGTCAGGGGGAAATGCTCCCAGTATACGATGATTAATAACAAATTTCCCTCGTTATATACGGGCCAGGGTATCGTAGGTTTATGAAAATGACTTCCAGCCCTCAACTCAACACCAGGTCCTCCAGCACTCCCTCCATATCTTCCCGAGACAAAGGGACCCCCAAGATTTCCATTCCACTCACGTCTATCCGAGACGTGATCATTTGATGGTCGTGAAATTCCTTCAACAACGTCCGGAACATCATCTCTGATGAAGTAATGAATTCCTCAGTTGCCTTTTGGTACAACATCCGGAACTCGATGCCCGTTTCGTCTTTGGCGCCGCCGTCGCCATCGGGCCCCGATGTGCCTTGTCCACCACCGTCTATTTCGTCGTCGGAGTTATGCCCCTCATCCATCATCGATATCAGTTCAGTCAGGATAAGCCGGTACAGGTTCTGTGCGTTCTCCGGAAGACTCTTCAGCACGAACCCGACACCTTCCTTTCCTCCGATGCGGCGGCCTTTCCGGCCCAGGATGCCATGGACTTCTTCGACGATGTCAAACTCTGCATCGAACGGGCCGAATGTGGTGCAGTCGTGGAAAACGAAATTGTACTGATCGCGGAGGTTTATATCCCACATCAAGAGAAAATTCGGGGTGTCTGCTGTTACGAGTAAGCGGATCATAGGTGTCGCGGCTAGACGGGCAAGAAGGGCTTGATTCACTGCGCGGCGGAGCGGGGGTGCATCAATGGAGTTGATTAAGACCGTAATAGGTTCCTGGGACGAGCGAGTCTTTAGGACAGACTGTAGCAGCTCCAGCACCTCTATGGGCTGGGAACCCAGTTTTGATGGGAGATCCGCACCGAGGACCGCAGTAGCAATTGTAGCAAAGATGGAACGGATGGAGATATTCGGAGTATGCCCGTTAACGATCACAATAGATGGAGGTGAGGAGCTATGTCTGTGATAGACCCAATCCGCAAAAGACTGTAAAAGCCTGCGCTTGGAGCCGTACCCGTATAGACAGATATTGAACCCTTGGTCGAACTCAAAATCCCACTGTGGGAATGACCGGCGGTGCAAGTCAAGCAAGATTTCCTTCTCAAGTCCACACGGGTCCGTATATTTCGACAGCTTTTCGAAATACTCCTCATGTGTTAACAGCGACACTTTATTCAATGTATTGTTAGACGTATGAGCTGGGCCCGCCCGGTTCTGGAAGAAGTATCGCTCATGTGGTGGAAGTTCACCCTCCGGTGTTGGTGACCGTTTATTCTTTGCGCCTTTTGGTCGTCCTGCACGGCGTTTGGGTGTCTCTGGTGGCTTATCGGTTGCGGTCTCTGCTGGTGCTTCCACAGACTCCCTCACACCCTTCTCTTCGCCATTCTCATCCTCTAAGATCTCCTCTGCCAGACGGTCAGCCCCATCCCAATCTTCCTCCTCATCTTGTTCTAGCAGTAACCGTGCGCTCTTCTTCTTAGCAGACCGGTCCGCATTCCGCGCGCGTGTGGGCGTAGAAACAGTCGTCGGTTTGGTAGGGGTGGTAAAAAGAGCCTTGGCTTTCGCTCTTTGCGAAGGTGTCCGCAATCCAGATTCCTTTAGGGGAGCTGGAGTCGCGGTATTCGATTTTCGGGGGGTTGGTTTCGTATGCTTCGGGGTGGTTATCGCGTCGGGGGAGCCATTACGGGTCGTCGCATGATGACCATTACCTTTCAGGGAGCCATTTGTCGTGGTCGTCTTCTGTCTCTTGGGAGTCGACACGTGTTGCAGTTCATCATCGGAACCAGAGTCTAGTTGTTTGCGCTTCATATTTAGTGAGAAAAATGCCGCTTCTAGGATGGAAATGAGAGTGTTGGGGTTTCAGGCGGAGATCAATACCATCCAGACAAGAGCAGAAAGAGCACTCTACAGTCGTAATTGCAAGCCAAGAAAGGGAAAGAGCAGCAGGGACGGTAGGGAGCAAGGAGGTAAGGCAATAGTATGCTGGGAATGAATGGCCCGAGAATAATGCTGTCTGTCTCTCCCGTGGCTTCTGGTCAGCCGCGTCTGGAACGCGACAAGGACTGGAATTAACTGTTTTTCCGGTCCCGCGATGGCGCTAAGCTTCCGCTATCATCGACTAGGGCTGGCAGAACAACTGCTGGAATCAGGACATAGACTCGCAAAGCATTCGCTCTTCCAGGGCATATACCATTGTCTTCTGAGCCTATGAGGCCACCCCTTGTTTTCTGTCATTCTACCCCGTACATGTCTTCATAAAGAGGAGAGGCCACCCCTTACGCCCTTCCCACATTGCGCAGGTACCCGCCCCGTCACTATCTCAGGCACTGAATAGCATATAACAATGGGAAAGAAAGCTGAATGGCTCTACTCGTAGTACAGAACAATTGCAAGCTACCTGCAAGTTTGGAGTAGCGATCTGGAACCAGGCCCTAAGGGTGAGTCAATATCTTGACCGCCTTCCAAACTGCCATCGCGATATCATTGGAGGGTCGAAAAACCTCATATCCGGCGTATTATTGGCGATATATTAATTGGATGTCAGACCCATTGCGAAGTGGGAGGATTGTCCTGCTGCAATCCGGTCTTGTAGTAACTTGCTGGTTATAACCCCCACGTAGCAAGGTGACATTGAAAGATTCGTCTGGGAGTTCTCGAACGACGGTAGGGATTGGTTTCTCTGCTACTCTCGAAATTGATCATATTCTGACATTATTTTCAGAGCAGCTATTCATGGCCTCGCCAGCTCAGCCAGCAGCCACAATGGCTGCATTCGCACGAATGGCCAGGACCGGCCACCAGCAGCAAGTGCGCTACTACTCCGCGCCGTTGGATATGGCAATCCCGCAGTCCAAGAAAAAGTTCATTCCTTCGTCCGGTACCTATCCCAAGGGCTTCCTGGTTTCAGCAACGCATGTGGGCGTGAAAGCGTCTAACACCAAATTTCCGGACTTGGCCCTGATCTCGTCGGAGAGCCCATGTTCGGCCGCGGCGGTCTTCACAACCAACAAGTTCCAGGCGGCTCCCGTGCAGGTTAGCCGGGAGACGCTGCAGAGCCGACAGGGACAGGGGATTCGATCTGTGGTCATCAACTCGGGGTGCGCGAATGCTGTGACGGGGAAGGGTGGATTGGAGGATGCTGTGAGCATGGGTGGTACGGTGGATGAGTGCAGCGGGCTCAAGGAGCCAAGTACACTCGTCATGAGCACCGGTGTGATCGGGCAGCGGTATGCCATGCCATCCATTAACGTAGCATAAAACAAGGAGAAGCGAACTGACGTTGTTATGTTCCAGTCTCCCGATCTCCAAGATCCTCTCGAAAATCCCCACCGCGCACGCAAACCTCGCCTCGACCCACGACGCCTGGCTCACCACAGCCCGCGCCATCTGCACCACTGACACCTTCCCCAAACTCCTCTCGCAGACCTTCACGCTCCCTTCGTCCCCCGGCCGCACCTACAACCTGGCCGGGATGACCAAAGGCGCCGGGATGATCCACCCCAACATGGCCACGCTCCTGGGCGTCCTCTGCACGGATGCGCCCATTGCCCCGCCCGCCCTGCAGTCCCTCCTCAAGCACGCCGTCGACCGCTCCTTCAACTCCATCTCCATCGACGGCGACACCAGCACCAACGATAACATCGCCATCCTCGCCAATGGCGCCGCCGGCGGAGCCCCGATCAACTCGTCCTCTAGCAACGACTACACCGCCATGCGCGAGGTGCTCACGCACTTCACGCAGAGCCTCTCGCAGCTTGTCGTGCGCGATGGCGAGGGCGCAACTAAGTTCGTCACCGTGCGCATCGTCAACAGCCCCGACTACGGCTCCGGTAAGCTCATCGCCTCGTCTATCGCTCGCTCGCCGCTCGTCAAGACCGCGCTGTATGGCCGTGACGCCAACTGGGGCCGTATTCTTTGCGCTATCGGCTATGCCCAGGGCGTGAAGGATGGCACCGTCGTCCCCGAGCGCACCAGTGTCAGCTTCAAGCCTGCGGATGGGAGTCCCGTGCTGCGACTGCTCGTGAACGGGGAGCCCGAGACTGTCGATGAGGATCGCGCTGCTGCTATCCTGCAGGATGAGGATTTGGAGATTGTAGTCGATCTGGGTGGTGGTGAGTTGGGCGAGAAGGGATGCGGCGGGGAGGATGCGACGTATTGGTTCTGTGACTTCAGTCACGAGTACGTGACTATCAACGGGGACTATCGCACTTAAGATGATATAGGTTTATGGGAATTGTAGATTACTGTAGCTTTTATTACCCGCCAGATTGCAGAGTCTGAAGCACGAATGTCTTATGTGTTATGCATAGCTTGAGATATTCGAGAACGGTATATAAGATGCATGAAAAGTAGATTGAACTAATTTAGGTCTTTTTTTTTTGGTAATATGGTTACAACCCCAGAATTGACGACGCTATGCAGTTTTTGATTTCACTTCCCGGTGACAATTTCCCAGCATGACAGAGTAATAAAAGCAGAAAAAGACGGAAGAAAACAAATAATACTTCTAGCAATACATGCAGAACACAGGACCCGACGCTCCAGCATCTTGACCTTCGGAGAATACTAACAGTAGCCGATCATGAGGGAAGGACGCACCAGGAAAGCAAAATCGCTAACCGCAAAGCACCCAAACCCTAGGAATGAAGAATCAAAAAGAAAAAGAGAAAATGGAAGCCCACAGTTCTTTCTCATACTGCTCGTCAAACGGTTTCCCTTGCTTAGCTGCCAGGGACAAGGCCCTTGAGGCCGGAACCGAAGTCACCCTCGCGGGCGGCGATCTCAAAGTACCCATATATAATACTAGTAAATTGTCAGTGAAAATCAATAAAATGAAGAAATGTCAAGGTGCAAAACTTACGTCACGGCAAGCAGAATACCTGTGCCACTTCCAAGAGCACCGAGAAGGTCGGAGGCGACGGAAAGAGCACCAATGCAAGCACCACCGAAAGCGGCAGCGGTAGGGATGATTCTCTTCAATTCTTTGTACATGCTCTGTTCACGGTGGCCAGCCATAACGAGGCCTTGGTCCTTGAGCTGCTTGGCAACATCACGGGGAGCGGATCCGGAAACTTCAATCCAGGTCTTCGAGAAGAGAGCACAGGCAACAAGCATGAACGAGATGTACACAGCGGTGTGGACAGGGTCGAGAAGGGCCTCCTTGAAGTTCAGAGGAGGAGACATGTAATAGGCAATACCCGAAGCAGCGTGGAGCTGGGCAGTGCCGTCACGGGGCTCCCAGACACCGAGGAGCTTGACAAGGATGTTATCCGAGAAGCGCGAGTACAGCATCTGGCTGATCAGGAAGATGTTGGAGCACAGAGCTGACTGGAGCATAATGGGCATGTTGGAGGTGTAGAACAGGCGGACGGGGTAAGAACCGCGCATTCCACGCTGGCGGGAAGACTTAACGGGGATCTCCACACGGAAACCCTGGAGATAGATGACAGCGGCGAAAACAATGAGGGTGGACAGGAGGTTGATGACATTGGGGAGGTTCTGGCGGTAGAAAGCCTCGTACAGAGCACGCTGCTTGTCGGGCCAGGTCAAGAGAAGGTGAAACAAGGCGATGATCGCACCCTCGAACTCGGGACCACGGCCAGTGTTGATCGTGGTAGGGGAGAAAGCCTTCCAGACAATCGACTCGCAAATGTTGGTCGCAATGAAAAGCGAGATACCACTTCCGAGACCGTAGCCCTTCTGGAGAAGCTCATCCAGAAGGATGACAACCAAACCGGCAACAACTAATTGGACGATCAACAAAACGCAGATACCGGCACCGAGGTCGCTGGGCTGGCCGTAGAGACCAGTCAAGACGTAAACACAGGCCTGACCGAACGAGAGGATGATAGCGAAAAGCTTCTGAGCAGTTTGGTACAATTCACGGTCGGTCTTGAGGTCCAGGTTGACATCGATGAGGTGGGTACCAGCGAGGAGCTATCGGAGCAACACGTTGTTAGCTTCTTCCCCCAACCCCAATCGACAAGAGCAAATCGCAACTGGGGGAACAAATCCCACATACCTGGAACACCATGCCGGAAGAGATGATGGGGGTGATACCCAATTCCATCAAAGTACCCCGATTACTGGCCAACATCATACGTAGCCAGTAGAGAGGATCCGAAGTATCGGAAGAGACGATACCATACAGAGGCATCTGGCTCATAACCAAGAAGATCAACAGGGTCAACTGAACAGATTGTCAACATCACTGCACACACTCTCATTTCTCCCTCTTTCGCGATTCCGGGGAGCAGCATAACGTACCCCCGTCCACATCAACTTCTGGTTAAACGGAACCTTGGTCTCCGGGGCTGCCACCTCCGGGAGGAGGGGCGTGAAGGGCTTAATCAAATCGAGAAACCGAACTATTCACCGTCCATGGTTAGTATATATTGAGTCAATTGACCGGAGTCGCGTGCGATTTTCGGTAAACTCACGTCCGCTCATTGTGACTGACTGTTCCCCCGAATCAGCGGATCAATAGGGGGTATAACGGAAGGGGAGAGGGCAGAGAAGCTGGGATGAAGAGCCAGCTAGAAAAGAGCGAAGGACACAATTGAAGAGAAAAGGAAAGGAAAGGAAAGAAAGAAGAGAAAGGGAAGAAGGATGAGAAGAACAAGTCGCGAGAAGAAGGAGAGAGAGGAAGACCCGAAGAGAAAGACGCCTCGCTGGCCACTTTTTCCAGCCACGCTAAGCCCGTTGAGGCCATAAATCGCTTCCGCCGGGCAGAATTAGGGTACAGAGTAACTACAGCTATTATTCACAATGCTATAGGAAAAGATGAAAACATAGAATAAAAATAAAGATAAAGTAAAATAAAGAATTCTAATGTTGATTCAATAATATCATGGCCGTCTATCAAGCATCGCTTTCATAGACATATGCAGCAAGGATCCGACATAAACAACCCCAGAACACGCCCAACTTCCTTTTGGTAATAATGATCACTGGTATCCAAATGCATCTTCTCGTCTAGGAGGACACATATATATGTACTTCATACAGCAGATCATGCACAACAAAAGAGAAACAAAAACAAAGGAAGAAATAAAGGGGGAAAAGAAAAAAAAAAGTTTAATCCTATGGGCCAACAAGTCCCAGACAATCATCAATCACGGTCTCCAGTTCTCCTAACCGGGTCTTGAGCCCTCTATTCTCTTCTTTGAGAACACCTAGCACGCTCCATGCTTCTGATGATGGTACACCATGGCAGATGTTGCACTTGGACGCGTTACCGCCCATCCATGAACTGGTGGTTGACGCGAGGCCCTTCATCATGCGATCGTATGCCGATGGGCGCTGTGCTGATGCTGGTGCAGAAGCTGGTGCAGAAGCAGCCGCGGTGGAGGCAGGTTTGGTTTCTTTTCGGTTACTCGGTTGTAATGTGTTGTTCAGCGTCGGGGGAGACAGTGCGACTTGGGAGATATTAGGCGACAGAGCCACGGTCGACGTTGGTGATCCCACGCCATCCTTACGCGAGAACACGCTTTCCGCAAGACTCTCGTCGCCAGAATCAAATCCTGAATCACTCGTGAATGTACTGGCGCGTTTTGAGTTTCTTCTCGCGTTCGCTGTTGACATTTCGACTCCCGACTCGGAAGCGGCATCGTCTTCAGGGGGTTTAACAAGCATGACACTGTGACGACGCGATTCTTCCTCGCATTGGCGCGAGATCTTCTCCTGCTCCAGCTCTTCTGCCATGGCCTTGATCGCTTGTTCTTGCTGCTGTACCTTTTCGGCCATTCCATCCAGCTGGGTCTTGAGTGTCCCGATGCGTGTCCGTGTTTCCTCAAGTTCCTCTTGCTTTTCGTTCTTGTCTGCGTTGGCTTCGTGGAGGGCAAACGTCCTCTCTTTATATGCCGCCTGAAGGCGTTTGATCACAGCACCCGCATTATTCCGCAGGGCATCGAACGCTTCCTGGTCCTCTAGCTGCTCGGATCCGGTTGGGAACAAAGCAGCGGTGACATCGAGGTTCAGTAACTCATCCTCCGCAGGCTCAGGAGGTTCCTGCCGTTTGAACCCAAAGAAAGAAAACCGGTTCGGGGTTGTGACTTGTTTCAAGGGCGACGAAGGCGTGGAGCGCTTCGGCGCTCGAGTCGGGGAGACAGAGGCACTGCGCGAGCCCATGTTCTGCGTTGCTTCTGTGGAAGACGGTCGCATGACTTCTAAGCTCACAGGATCTGACTTTCCCTGGAACCAGCCCGACAATCGTTTTGCTCCTTCTTCGATTCTCTTTTTGGCCGGTGTTTGGGTCGTGGTGTCCGGGTCGTAGGTAACCAGGTCTTCGGTGGTCTTGGATTGCTCCACAAACAGTTGCCTGGCAGGCGGAGTGACTGGTCGTGAGATAACTTCGGTATTGGAGCGCCGGTGGGATGAAGTGTGAGAAAGGGGGTTCCGGCTGGGCGGCGTAGCCGATAGATCGTTTGAGCTGCGTGTCAAAGAAGCTGCATGAACGCCTTCGTGGGACAGCTGGCGATCTTCGTAAGGCTGCTTGGCTGGGTCACCCTTGTCGGATAGAAGTGCAGTCGAGGGAGGTTGAAGGTTTTCTAGAGCGAGAGACGGCATGGTGGAAGGAGGGTCGAGACTTTGGAGTGTGGCCATGCTAAGGTCTGAATAGGAATAAGAGGGGGTGCTAAGACGAACCGCCCCGTAAATAATAAGGGATGGAGGGGACGGGCGGACAACTTTTGGAATGGCGGAAGGATGCGACAGGCAACGTGAACCACCTGGACCAGGGCTGGAATGCCACGTCAATAGGGTCGACAGTTACTCTGTAAACGTCCAATAATAATGCACGGGCACTTCGTCAACCGAAGATAATCTCGGGGGTAAATGGGAGAGGAATCTGGCGAAGTATGGAGAGAGTAATAGCGCTCAGTAGTATGGAATGAAAAGGGGAAAGAAATTAGTCCTGAAAGACGTCGTCTCCTGAGGGACTCGGGTCTGATCTCCTTTTTCCTTTTGCCTTTTATCGTCCGGGACCGTTTCGATGCGGAGATTGGAAGATTGGAATTAACCAAAGGCAACGGCTACAGACACAGATGCGTACTGGGGTGAGTCGGCCTTGGTGTTAATCGTAATAAAGAATGACCGTAATAACAACAGCGGGGGGTAATAATTAAGACCAGACAAGAGAGAAAAAGCAAAGACTCTCTTTCTCACTCTTTTTTCGGCGTCTGTCTGTCTGTCCGTGTCTGTCCGTATCCCACTAGGTCCTCTCTTAGGGGAATCCAACCCTATGCCAAGGTCCACAGCAGATACCGCACGTGCCGCCGTCAGACGAAACGCGCAATCGATAAGTGAGAGGTTTAAAGCTGAGAAAATGGAGCTGTTTGAGGACTCCGTCGTGATGGTCTGGGATTCAACAGTAGTAACACCAATTCGTCGTACTTCGCAAGTCCGCTAAAACTGCAAGTAATCAACTAGCGGATTTCGTTCTCTCTTATTGAAAATGGAATATCGCGAGGCTGGGCCGATGGCAGTCGGCAGAGCACCAGAAGACCAGGCAGGATGTGGTCGATCGCTGAAAAAGCGGTGGCTGAACACCTTCTTTTCTATTCTGGGACGTCTTCACCCGCAGAGGCAACGCGATGGCGCTTGTGATTGAGCGAGATGGAATCGTCGTGTGTCATTCTGGGGGTGATTTGCCTATGTTCATGCCCGAGATTATTCTAGTATGTGGTGAGACTGCATCGTGGTTCGTTGGCGACGTCACCTTCTGCAACGGTTGGCATGTAATGTACCGAGTATGGCATCATGGATTATAAACTAGGCATCTGGTCAGCTTCTGATGCTATTCTCGGACGTTCTTTGCCCTGTGTTGAGCATACATGGGTGTAGGAATCCTGTATGGACAAGTCGTCGAGAACAATGGATATCTTCATGTCTGGTCGGAGAGAAACCGACGAATAGCTCAAAACCATCGAGTTTGCTCTGGCTCTGCGGAGGACGCTGTAGAGGGATAGTAGATGGACTGTACTTGTAGATGGTGGTACGAAAGACAAAGAGTTGTCTGCGGTCACCAGCTCCTTCTCGCTCTCCTGCATCTCCCCCGGCGTCATCACCGTTCGGTAACTTCAACCAATCTTCCACCATGGCGCCGCCCTCCAATGTCGCGGGCATGAAGCAACTCTCCAACGCCCTCGCAACCCCAGATCAGATATCCAATTCCTCTTCTTCCATTGACGGCGTTGCTCCCGACCTGGAGACGTCCATCCGATTTGCAGGCGCCCAGCTCACTCAAGCAGCCGGTGTCCTTCTACGATTGTCGCAAGATATCATCGCTCAGGCGATTGTGACCTTTACGCGGTTCTGGGTAGGCTCTGAGGGGGGCAGTCTCCGGATATATTCTGTCAAGGTTGGTTCTCTTCATTCTTTTACTTGAGTGGGCCGCCGTTTGGCTAAACGTTCTTGTACGATGTACCCAGGACGTATCTGCTGCGTCGCTCTACCTGACTGCAAAACTATCCTTCCAACCAGCCTCGCCGCGCTCAGTCCTGAACGTCTACACCTTCTTACTATCCAAGGATGCATCGCCACTGTGGTTCGTGAACGCCAAAGGCGCCCCTCCGAAGAAGCCATCGCCGGAAACCTACTACCTCTCCGAAGGACGCTACCAGACAGAACGAGCGGTTCTCCTCCGCATCGAATCTATCGTCCTGCGCGCCCTCGGTTTCGATACGCACGTCGCGCTTCCTCACGCGATCTCCTTGACCTACCTGCAGACTCTGGGCGTGCAATCGTCGGCGGTCGCGCGACGGGTCTTCGAACATCTCAATGCTGCGCTGTTATCGCCCCAGCTGCTCTACGTTACGCACCAACCAAATGCGCTCGCCGTGGCGGCAATCTATCTCGCGTCAAGGGAGCAGGGAGTGAAGCTGGTCGATGAGGAATGGTGGGAGGTTTTCGATGTGGATCGGGAAGAGCTTGGGTTCTTGGTCGTAGGGATGAGGAGTATGGAGGGGTTCGCGCGTGTGGAAAGGGAGAAGTGGTCGGCAAGGGCGATTCCAATGGTTGTCGATGAGGTGGAAGGGGAGATTGAGAGAAGCAGAATGATGGAAGAGGGCGAGTGAGATAGAATTCGACTTTGGCGGTTTCAGCCTTCTGCGACCGGACACTGGCAGATCAGCTGGCAAATATCGTGCCATCACGCCTGGAGTTCCATGAAGACCATTTTTTGACTGAGATCAGGATGTCTTGCAGGAACAGGCGCCTTCACTGGCTCAGCTCAGGCGAGCATCAGCGATGACATGCAGTAGTCAGTATGCTGTGATTCGTCTTCACGTGGCTCTACGGAGTAGCAATAGACCGTATGTACCAAGCAATTTAGATACACTTGTTCAAGAGCCATTTGAACTCCAGCGCATAAGATATAACTACGCCCGAGTACTAGTAGAATTGATGATAACCTGTGGCTGATGATGAGACCATGTGATGAGCCCCGCGTGCATCAATAATGACGGACCCTCCGCCACTTCTTCTACCATCTCCAAGCCACCTCAACTAACAACCTCACTCTCTTCAAATAACCACTCGACAAATATCATAGAGCAGTATATAAATAACAAGACAACATCAAAATGAACATTCTCCACTCCACGCTCTCCACCTGGCGAGACCGTCTAGCCCCTGTCTCCCGCACGTCGACCTTCCGCACGTCAGGTCAAATCACCCCCGAAGAGTTCGTTCTAGCCGGCGACTATCTCGTCTACAAGTTCCCCTCTTGGTCGTGGTCCGACGCCTCGTCGCCTGCCAAACGAGTCTCCTACCTACCCCCCGGCAAGCAGTTCTTAGTCACCCGAGGAGTGCCGTGCCATCGACGTCTAAATGATAACTTCGCGGGCGATGCAGGACACGAGGATGAGATCGTGCAGGATATGCTAGCCGCTAGTGGTGCTGGTGCTGGTGCTGATGATGAGGATGGGTGGTTGAGGACCGGTGGGGGAGGGGATGCTGCGGAGAAACAGGCGGATCGGATGCGGGATGTGAGGACGATGGATGAGAGCGGGAATATGGGCGAGCAGGATGAAGAAGAGGAAGAGGAAGAGGAGATTCCAGATATGGAGGATGATGATGATGACGAGGAGGCGATTATTCGCGAGCCGGTTGGGAAGGGGGCGACTACTCAGTACGTTCTTATACAATACAAGAGGTCCAGGTCCAGCAAAATGCAGAAAGCTAACATGCCAGCAGACCAACCCGCACGTACAACCTCTACATCACCTATGCCAACTTCTACCGTACTCCTCGCCTCTATCTCTCCGGCTATCTCTCCCCTTCCGAACCTCTGCCCCCACACCTAATGATGGAAGACATCGTCGGCGACTACAAAGACAAAACCGTCACTCTGGAAGACTTCCCCTGGTTCGACGGTAACGTCAAGATGGCCACCGTCCACCCCTGCCGCCACGCCTCGGTCATGAAAACCCTTCTGGACCGCGCGGACGCAGCGCTCAAGCTCCGCCGCGAGAAACTCAAGCAGTCCTCGTCTTCGTCGTCGGGTAGGATCGAGAGCGGCATGGAGGGACTCGTGGATGACACAAAGAATATGTCCCTGGAGGAGGGCCAGGGTCAGAATCAAGGCCAGAGTCATAGCCACGGTGGTGATGAGTGGGAGGTTCTGCAGCATGATCATGATGAGGAAGACCAGGTTGCTATCCGAGTTGATCAATATTTGGTGGTGTTCCTCAAATTCATTGCCAGTGTGACGCCGGGTATCGAGCATGACTTTACAATGGGCGTCTGATTTGCCAATCCGATCTATTTAGTTTGCTTTTCTTTCTGTTCTTGGGGTTTATGGCGCTAGTACTAGGATACAATACGATATGACAGACCAATGAGACATAGTAATCACAAATCTTTCGACAAGAGATTGAAGAGGTGATATTAAAGTTAGGAGTCTGCAGCTAGTCTATAATAAACCAAGTCCACACCAGACCATATTGTGTCTCTGGACTCGACAACAAAAGGCAGACGAGAAGAAATGTCAAATATATAACATACCACAAAGGTATCAACAATAAAACAAGATGAAGAGAAGAGAATAAAACAAATGAATAATAAAAAAATAAATAATAAAAAAAAAAGAGGAGAGAAGAACTATTGATGCATCATCTGCACCTGCAATCCCTTCAACTCATCCAACTGCCGAGCAATCGACTCCAGCTTCCCATCCAACGACGAGAAGCGTCCCTCACAAGGACACTCGGAGTCATCCTTAGGCTCGGGTTGCTCCTCGGGTTGCTCCTCGGGTCCTGGAGCCGGACACTCGCCAACAGGTTCCTCGGGCTCTTCAGGCTCAGGCTGAGGCTGAGGTTCCGGGGCAGGAGACGACTGAACTGCCGGCGGCGGCGGGGGAGGACCAGACGAAGCAGGCGTGGGAGTCACAGTCGGGGAAGGTGTGGGAGTAGGGCTGGGAGTGGGCGTCTGAGGCGGAGGGGGAACGGAATGATGGTCTTCGTGGCTGTCGTTGAAGCTGACGTAGGGACCATCGGGGATACCGGCATTGACCGAGGAATTGGAGGACGAGTCGGGACCAGAACCATCGTTGTTTTCGTCCTCGTGATCGGCAGAGTTGTAGTATGGGCCGTCGGAGTCGATGCCGGTGTCTACGCTAGAGTCGGTGCTGCTGCTGCTGGGGGTGTCTCTGACTTGGAGAGCGGTGGTCTGGTTGGTATTAGACAAGGGTTCCATTTGGAATCGAAGAGGAGTTTAGAGACTTACCTCAGGCATTGGGACAGAAAGGACGGCAGCAGGGCCAAGGGCCAGGAGGAGGCAGAGCAAGCCAGTTTTGTATGCCATTGTTGGTTGTAGATTGAAAGTGACGACGACTTCTGACAAGTTAAAAATGGTCAAAGTATGCAGGGAAGAGAATGCGGAGGGATCTGAAAGTTTCGAGATTGATGTCTATAGATAAGTAGACAAGAGAAGAATGCTTGTTGATTGAATCGCAAAACTAGACGGTTCTACTCGCCTTTTGTATCCATCCGGAGTCACCAGAGGAGCTCTTCGTGAGTCAAAGGGGTATATCCATCCTTGGTGAAGCCCTAGAGGGAGCTTGATAGGGGCTTGGAAGGGTACTGACCCAGGTGTGTAGACACACTTGTTGACTCAAGGCCCTCATAGGGCAAGATGTCAGAGTTAGCAGCACATGCGTTTCAGGAGAATTCGCAAATAAGCCGCAGCTCGCTGCCTGCCAACCCTATCCAGCCCAACACTCTATGCAAGGGGTTGTCAAATCCGAAACCATCCAAGGGCGATATCCAACGAAGGACGAACATCATATCCAATGGTATCTTGTTAAAATTTCAAAAAGGTCTTAAACACACGAGCAAAGTTATCACAAAAAAGGTGGCTGGAGCTAGAACAACATGATTTAGCAACTCCAAGGGTCATCAAGGTCATTATCGTAAAAGAAATCACAAAAAAAAAAGGGTATTATAAAAAATAATCACGCCCAGTAGGTAATACCCCTCAAGGGATGATAATTTCAGACATATCAATCTCCTTGGGCCATAGTGACCATAACGCATGAAGCACTGGCGTCATACGCCGCTGGACCGGTCTTAACATCTCCCACAACTTGACTCGCCAAATGCAGTACCGAAATTCGTTGTATTCTTGAACTTCAATTCCAGCTCGCTCTCATCTTGGCTAGGAGGTACATCAAAGTCATTGTCTTGATCCTCGGGGTCACTAGAAAAAGAAGGGTCTTGTCTGGTCTCGTGGAGGAGTTTCTCATCGAGCTCTTTCAAGAACCCACTATCGTGTTCTTCATCGTTCAGTAGGGAAAGCGGCCCCTTCAGGGACGGGTCCTCCGGCACATCCGGAAAGTAAGACTCCGAGTTTTCTGTTGGCTGGCGAAACTCCTTCGCGTCGGGAGGAGTGAGGGTTCTCTGTCCCTCATCACCAGCCACGTTCGACTGCCCCTCCTTGTGAGATGAGGATTGATCAGCATCCCTGTCTGCGTCTGCGTCGACAACAGCCGCCATGGGCGTATGACCCGCATCCATAGTCAGGTTCTTGTCTGGTGGACCAAGCTCTGAGAGCCTGAGTTTCAGCACACTCTTTTGTTCGGAAGGGCGTCTCTTTGAAGTAGTAGTAGTAGAGGACAACGGTGCTGGCTGGGTCGCTGGCGATGGCGGTGTTAATACCCTCGCGACGACTTCTGGTGGTAATGCAGTTGATTTGAGCGTAATGCCATCCAACTTGCCGTCCAGTTTTTCAATGGGGACAGAGGCACAGGCCGCAGCTACATGGGAATCCGTCACGTCGGTCCGAGTCGTGGTGAAAGGCAGCGAGGACCAGCCCTCGTCCATAGCCCTATCCCTTTTATGAAATCCTCTCGAATGCAGCCGATTCCAAGGGATGGAAGGCTCCCACAAGGTTGTTGGAGATTTGGTCGTGAACACAGGCGAACCGAAATTGAATTCACCAGAACCAACAACGTTACGATGGCTCGGATGGTGGATCTTCTCCGCTCTACCGCCACCGCTCAGCATCGCTTCTAGTTCCGAAATCTTCGACTTCAACAACGCCCGTTCTTCTTTCCACAGTCGTCTCTCCCCCGCAAACAGTTCATGTTCCATTTCAAAGGTTTTCCGCTGGTGGTCGACAAGCGACAGTAGGTGTTTCTCGAGCGGGCTGCCTTCCGCGAGGGTTCCGTCTGTTGAGGGCCTTGAAAAGCGCACGTCTTTCAAGAGGCTACCGCGACCGTTGGTCTTCTTTTTGAAGCACGACTTTTTCATGATGAGGAGTGATGAGTAGTATAACGGGGCTGAGCGAAGAGCGGTTAGTTTCTAGGTACACCGTGCAAGCACTAATTTCTGGAGAATAGACAGAGAGCCCAAGTGCAGACGCCGCAGTCTCACTAACCTTAGACGTTCGACAATAACGAGATATAACGTCGACTAATAATGAAAGCAGCGACAAGATGAGGAGAATAGATCGTGTGAAGGCAGCAGGCTCCCCAGGCCGAGGGTCGAATGTCATAGGGCAATCTCCACTGTGGAACCGCCTGCCTGAACAGGTTAGCGTGTGCCCGCCTTACATTTGCGGAGTCTTTCTTCGTTGTTTCGTTTTCATTTGCTTCCACATGCTGCTTCCCCCCGATGATCGGGCAGACGTGGTTCCTTTTATAGGCGCTGGCAATGATGATGCTGGGCCATCGTGCCCCTCGGGTAAATCTTGCTGGATCAGACTCGCTTCAGGTAGTGGCACCATAAAGCATCCAGTCCATGGCAAGTGTCACTGCACAGCAGGGCCAAGTAGTGGAAACAAGATTTACCACGAGCTCTACGGCAAGCACGTCTTTTGTCCTCCTTTCCCATGGAGGCGCCACGTTCATCCAAGGAATCCAGTCTACTGGAAGGGTATTCTGTTGGAATAGCCTAATCTCTAATGACCACTATACGGGGTTACAAGGTGGCTTTGCTCACATATCTTCCTCCTATCATACGGAGTACGACCGTTACATCGCCACACTTGTCCACGTGCTGATAACGTTGCGAGCCTTGCTGGCCTTCTGGGTGCATGTGGTATACGCCAGGGGACTCCGTACAGCGGCAAGGCAACGCTGGCAAGTCTTCTATGGATACACTGCCGTGAGCGTGGAGACCGTGTTGTCATTCCATGAACATCCTTGTATCCAACCAGCTTACATGGATTACCAGACCAGTACGGCACGAACAATCTCTTGTCTACGAAGATTGTTCTCACCATGATGAAGCTTAGTCATGTTATTCTGACACCTGACACATAGATGTGTGCAAATCATTAAATATCAGACTTCCCACCATTCCGGGCCAAATATGCCTATTTGCCTCATATGGAAGCCTGAGCACAGGAAATCGACTGCAGAACATACTTATAGGCATCCTTTAGGGAGCAGAAGAGCTGAGTGATCGTGGAACAAGAAACCATCCACCCGTCCTTGATTCATGTTAATTATCATATGGATTAGAGATTATGATCTATCTAGAGAGAAATGTCTATAAACGCCGGGAAATGCCTGATGCTCAGAAATGGAACCGAAAGCAAACAACGCCGTGTCTAACTTGTATATGCCTTGAAACAGACAATCAACCGAGAATAACGAAGATTAGGAGAGGGGAACGTAATGCGACGTCGTAAAATCGAGCAGCCGATAAATAGAGTGGAGAAGATACCGCTTGAGCACGGACAGCCTGCTGCCATGGCACTTCTTATGTCATGACACATACCTGAGAGCATCAGGGAAAAAGAGAGAGAGAGAATCACAAGGAAGGCCGCTCCTGCGACCCCCGACTCCCCCGTCGCAACAAGCGCTGCGCTTCATCCATGACATGTCGATGGATAGGCGGCAGGGGGAAGAAATGCATATCTTTGCGCATGGCCCCAAACCTCGTCGCCAGATACAACACCCCGCGCGCAGAGAGCTCATGACTCCCCACCGAGACAGAAGGGTAATAGAAGCGCGGATCGAGGTAGAACAGCACACTGGACCACCGGGGAAGTTTCTCGTGCAACAGGCGACCTGCCTGCTCGTACTGTTTGAGCGTGGTCTTGGGCACGCCTGTCTGGGAGTGCACGAAGAAGAACACCTCGAATCCGACACTGCGGATGCGACTGCGCGCGGTCTCGCTGAGGGTATCCAGGAAGGCGCCTAGATGGTTGAGATCAAACGAGTTGCGGAAGAAGAGCGTGTTGCGCGAGTACAGGAAATCCTCGGCCTCGTCATGGATGAGCCGGTTGACGCGGAGAAGCTTGCGCGTGGTGCCATCTTCGCCTACCCAGCTGGGGCACATCTGAAGGGCTCGATAGCGGCCGCGCGAGGTAAAGGCGTTGCCGCGGTCGTCGACCACGATCATGGGCCGGTCGATGCTGTACTCATTGGGAACGGAGAGGGCGTATTCATAGATTTTCAGACGGAGCTCGGTAGGGAGACGCAGCAGATGGGACGTCATGTCTCCTTTTTCGGCCCTATTCGCGGGACTAGTCGTAGATGTTGGTTTGGCGGCCGCGGCACTGATGCTATAGCTGGGTTTGCTGTAGAAGTAGTAGGGGTTCGGGACGCAGCTCTTGTGCCTGTAGTAGGGATAGGAACCGCGAGACCGGGGCTCGAGTACGATGGGCATTTTTTCAGGTATAAATATGACAATTCTGTGCCAGCTGAACAGAACAATGACCAGAAGATCAAGTATGCTGAGACGAGTACACCGAAAGTCGGCGCCTTGCGTGTGATATGAGAGTATACTCCGTGACGCAACCTGTAGCAAGTAACTATGTACCGAGTATAACGGAAGGAGATAAGAAAGATAAGAGAAAAGGCAAGACAGAGTAGAAATAGGAATATAAATAAAAATAAGAGTCAAAAATAAGAAATAAAAGTTATCGCCATGTTTATATAAATAAAAAAATAGAAAAATAAAAAGCAAAAAAATCTTCACGTCTTACACAGCACAGATCACCCAAACACCGTAACTCGACGACAGCATTCCTTCCCATATGTGCATTCTAGTGGTGTGACTCAAATTTGAATTTTGCCGGAGCCAAACCGAAACTGGGAATCCTTTTTTATCTGCCTTTCTCGAAGAAGTTGCTGTGCGGGTTCTGTCTCCTTTCTCTGGTGTCCAACGACTGGTGGATTCGCCCCGATGCTGGGCCGCGGATAAGGAGTGGAATCATCGACTTCGGCCAAACTCCACCGCCACCGGCAAGCCGTCCGATCGGGTTGCCAAGTTCCGAGGCTCGGCAGCTGTCTTGTAGTCATACCTGTCGATACGGAGTACACATGGTTATGGTCCTCTTTAAGTAGTAACTGGTTCTGGAGTATTGATTGGTACTGTGTGGTGTGATTCATGGCTGACTTGTACATCCTCTGTCGTAGTACATCTCATGGCAAATCTTGAACATCGTGGCAAGATGACAAAGGATCATCAGGGACGATTTCCCAGCGTCCTGCCATAAAGTCAAAATAAGATATCGTCTATTGATAGAGAATGGAGTCCTAGGGCACGGAGCAGTGGTTCAGTAGGGGAGTTATCGAGATTTGAAGAGTAATTATACGGGTTGCTAAAGCTACAATCAACTAGCGTCGTCTATACCGGTACACTCCCAAAGACCAGGCCGCTCGGAGCACAGCTAACCCCCAAGCCATGCCAACGCTATCGCGAAGCACGTTCAACTTGCTGCCCTTGACCTCGCGCCACCCGACGGCCACCTCAGTCACTGGGATCCCAGCGAATTCGGCCAACATAAGTACCTCCACATCGAAGATCCAGCCTTCCGAATGCATGTATGGCACGATATAAGGCAGCGTGGCGCGCGAGAACAGCTTGAACCCACACTGCGTGTCTTGGACAGTGGCCGTTTTGGCCGGCGTCAATAACCACAGAATCAGGTGGAAGGAGTGCATCAAGAAGTTTCGTAATTTGGAGCGCTAAAAAAGCATGGGAACAACGTTAGCCTTCCCCCCTAGAAGCGCAAGTATCAATCAATATCACAAATAAATGAATCATTTAAGACAAACCTTGACCACAGCTTCGCTGCCAACCATGTGCGCCCGGGATCCCACGGCCACGGCCCGTTTCTCGGAGTCTTCGATTTCCTGACACGCTGCGACGAGCTTCCCGAGGTCGTCGAACTTAGTGGCGCCATCGGCATCGGCGAACACTACATACTGCCCCCGAACGTGTCGCAACCCATGCGTGACCGCACCACCCTTGCCTCGATTTTGCGTGAGGCTCACCACCCGGATCGCGCCGGGTGGAATAGGAACGCCCTCTTGTGGTTTGGGCGTCCACGGTCCTGCGTACCCCTTGGGATGCAACGAGAGCTGGTGATCCCGTGCGAATTTAAACGCCATCTCCTCCGTTTTATCCTTGGAGCCGTCCGAAACAATGAGAATCTCCCAACCTTCCTCCTCCGCCCGAATTGATCGCCCACCGTCGACCTGACCGTTGGCGGGCTTTCGTTGTCGAGTTGTGCTGCCTCCCTCCGCCTTCCGTTGGTCGTTGAGCGTCCCGTACATTCGTTCCAGGTAGTTAACCGCCTCTTCCAACATGCCCGCCAAACGATCCTCCTCGTTGTACGCCGGAACCACCACAGACATGAACAACTCAGCCGCTTCCGCCTTCGACAGGTCGGATTGGCTCCCCGACCGTTTCTTTGGGTCGATCAGAGTATCGTGCCAGCAAGGTAGTGACTGGGGTTCCGTGACCGAGCCGTCTTTGGCGAGGGTTCTGTATTTCTTTTCTTCGGGGAAGGACTTTCGGGGAATAGGCGCGACGAGCCAGAGGAACGCGTAGAACTGTAATTGACCGAATAATGGAACCGTAGATTAGCCTGCGGTTATCCAAGCCTGCGGAGGAGTAGCGACAACGTACCAGGACAAACAATCCCGCAAGACTGGCAAGCACCGTAACCAAGGTGATATGGAGAGGAACCTGCGCGACAAGCTCGGCACACCGGACGCAGATACCACCCCAAGATTCGGATTCCGCCATGCCGAGAACAGCGATTGATCACCTCTGGATTGCGATAGGGTAGGAGAGAGCAAGACAAAGAGAGAGGAAGGACGAAGCAGAGCAGAGCGTGCGCGCGTGCGGAGAGAAGGCGAGAAAGGATGCTTGTTCAACGAGCTCAGTTGCTCGAGACCACAGAAAAGTTCACAGCTGGGCCAGCCATGCGAGATGAATGTTGCTTCCCTCGCAGAATCATGGACTGGTTGGAGGGAATCTGTCCAGGCTCTCTGTTGGCGTTGGTGCTGATTTATTCAGGTTAACGGCCAGCTTGGCCTTTTGGGGAGATCTCTCAGTAAGTTAACAGATCTGGGGTGCGTCATGGCTCCACGGGCGACCGCGACCAGTACGTACCTGATAACGCGCACACTGCGCAGGATTGCAAGGCGATTCTGATAATAATCATCAAGAATATTCCATCGCAGTCACACGTCTATACGGAATCCAGCGAGCACGGCGATTCTTGTAGGTCACGTGCCAATATCAGTATCACATGACTCGCAGGGACCAGGCTGACGTTGGCGATAATCACTCGTACAGGCCGGCATGGACAATATCTCTATCATGCAGAAGTAACGAGGCTGCCTGCGCTGTCCGACTCGTGTTGGTTCCTGCAATTTCGGCCCCAATATCATGGACTTCGCTGCGTGTCTGCCAGATTGATGATGAACTGTCGCTTCGTCAATGCTGGAAATGGTAGTTAGTTGTGCACTGCTGCTATACCAGACTTGAAGTTATACATATGTATACATATGTATCTATACCTAGCCCAAGTCTGCTAAATCTCCGAGTGCCTGGTTTATCATCGGGCCATCCTGATGATCCCCCGCTAACCCTAACTGTCCTTGTACGATGGAGTCATCAGAAGGAGGCATTGCGTATTCCATCTCGAGACGGTACACTCCGTAGAATTCTTGTAAATGATTCAGTGACTTCTCTCTACCACCGGATTAGATAAACGCACCGGAGACTTTCCAGAACCGAAATACACTGAAATCACCTGACCTCAACTGACCCCGCTTCGTGTGTTGTTCTATATAAGACGTGATGCTCCTCTCCCTCCTCGACGCCACTGACCTGACCGTACGTAGCACGAGTCACGATGCAGTGAGCACTCCCATATATTCTCATCATGAATGCAAGCTGACCTCTCCCTCAGTGTATCTGGAATCAACCAGCCGAGCGACTATTATAACCTCGGCACCCACCACCGTCCAGTAACGACTAAATCGCCAGACGCACAGCTCTGGTTCGACCGCGGCTTGCAATGGTGTGATGGATTCAACCACGAGGAAGCAGTGCGCTGCTTCGCGCGAGCTACGGAGTACGACCCGAACTGCGCCATGGCATTCTGGGGCATCGCGTACGGCATCGGGCCGAATTACAACAAGGCGTGGACGTTTTTCGATCGAGAGGGTCTGCAGTCGAGTGTGAGAGAGGCGACGGATGCACTGGCGCGCGGGGCGGCTCTGTGTGAACAGGAACAGGTTACTCCGGTGGAAAAGGCGTTAATCACGGCGCTTACTGCGCGATTCCCGCCGGTGGATAAGATCCCGGAGGACTTGAGACCGTTGAACCACGCATACGCAGACGCCATGCGAGTGGTATACGAAAAGCATACGGACGACATCGACGTTGCCGCGTTCTTCGTCGAGGCGTTAATGTGTATCAGCCCGCGCGGTCTCTGGAACCTGGACACCGGGAAACCCAGTGGCGAGCACACCGTCGAAGCACGGCGCGTGAACGAAACGGCCCTGGCACATCCCGACGGCTACTACCACCCGGTCCTCTGCCACCTCTACATCCATCTGATGGAAATGTCACCTTACCCGGAGAAAGCGCTCCCAGCCGCGGACCGCCTTCGCCACCTTGTCCCGGATGCCTCGCACCTGCTGCACATGCCCACACACATCGACATGGCGGTGGGTGACTACCGGCGCAGCGTGGACTCGAACCAGGAAGCCATAGCCGCGGACGACAAGTATTTCGCCAAGGGGAACCACGCCTCGGGCATCTACATTGCGTACCGCATGCACAACGTCTGCGCGAAGATGTACTCCGCGCTGATCTCGGGGCGATCGCACGACGCTATCTCCGCTGCGGAGCGTATCGAGAAGCTCGTCAACGACGACGTCCTTTCGACCACCAGCCCGCCCATCGCCGACTGGACCGAGGGCTTCCTGGGCAGTCTGGCCCACATCTACGTGCGGTTCGGCCGGTGGCACGATATCCTGCGTCTGGAACTCCCCACGAACCGCACCCTGTACTGCTCCAAGACCGCGACCATCTTGTACGCGCGCGCTGTGGCATACAGTGCCCTGGGCCGCATCGCCGAGGCCGAAGCCGCGCAACGTGACTTCGACATCGCCCGCGCCCTCGTGCCCGCGTCCCGCTTGAACAGCATCCCCAGCAAACAAGTCGACGTGCTCGCTGTCGGCGCTGCCATGCTCACCGGCGAATTGGAGTACCGCAGGGGTAACTACGACGCCGCGTTCGCGAGTCTGCGCCATGCTGTCGAGCTCGAGGATGCCCTGCCCTACGCGGACCCGCCGCCGTGGATGCAGCCCGTGCGCCACGCCCTGGGCGGCCTCCTCCTCGAGCAGGACCGTCTCGAGGAGGCCGAGGTCGTCTTCCGTGAGGATCTGGGTATGGCGGAGGGGTTTCCCCGCCGGAAGGCGCGGCTGAATAACGTCTGGGGGCTGCATGGGCTGCATGAGTGCTTGCTGCGGCGGGGGAAGACGGATCAGGCTCGGTGTATTGAGGCTTCGAGGGATGTTGCCTTGGGGTCTGCGGATGTGGACATTACTACGTCTTGTTATTGTCGGCTTTCCGCTGTTCAGAATGGTTGTTGTCACTGACCTCAGTCCTACATGATGAATCTTCTGCCGCGGTATATGTATTTGCTAAAACTTGAGCGTTCAGTGCTGGGACAGGGGACAGGGGACAGGATCATTTCTGCTTAAATGACATTTTTCAATTCTCAACCCTAACAATCCAGTAACAATCAGCAGAAATAGAAAAGCCCAACTATGCAGACACGCTCCCTCGAAAACGGATCAAACCAAACCACAAGACAACAATGCACAACGCCGGGCTCCATTTCTTCATTATCATCAATGAAAAGGTTCGTTGAGTGACATGGTCATTCGACGGATTGTTTGAAGAAACATATAAGTTCGGTAGATGTGGCTGTAGCTATTTCTGAAAGGGTTAGTTACCGTGTAAGTTGAAGAGTTAAGCTACTGCGCTTATATGTCGAGGTTGATGAGGCTAGGATCACGGTTTGCGGTGACTTGCGTCATCCGATTTCTACCTCCGCCAAAAACCACATAAATAAATTGGTATCAGATTACACGCGCGCTCTCAAAGTTCGGTGCGAGAAACCTGTTGAAAGGTCCATGGTCTTCTTATCTTCATCTCCCACGGTTCCCGGCTGGTAGAGACAAGTAACAAGAAAATATGGCGTTCTAAGATCCACAAGCACACTCGAAATAAATAGCATAGATCTAGGGGTTTCTTTCATGAAGATTGCATTTCCACGTCTGATTGCGTGCTTGGTTCAGGTTCGGTATTAAGGGTATCAAGGCGTTGCGCGACATCCTCTAGATCTATGGCAAACTGTGTATGTGAGAATTTCCCCGAGTTTGAGTCACATGTGATCCAGCGATTGAACTAAAGCGGTTAGCACTATTATGTTCTTTCATTTTGGATGCCAGCGACGGAACCAACCTTGGCCAGTCTCGCTCCCAACCACAAACATCGATACGTCCTCGTGATACTGAGCGATGGATATTCAATCGACCGCCCATCGTCCTCTGTTGGAGCTTTATCAAAAAAGCCATTTGGATAGTACTGCTGACTCCAAAGCTGGCCTCGGATGAGGAAGTCCTCTGGCATGTGCTTTTTCTCCTCAACGATGGGGAAGTTGTCGCTTTCAATGGGCCGAAGATCGGTTTCACTGCGTATCATGGTGTTGAGGAACGTAGTTAGTTTCCGCCATGGCACGACTGCTTCAATGAGTCTAATGCTGGCGTGATTGAGCGCCATGCACCAGATGAAGGCTAGGTACACATGCACTGCGGGATATACATTTTTATTCCCAATGTGACTGAGAATGGCCGAGAGGGTCTGAAAGGTGAAAAGCGAGCCATAGAAGATCAGCTGAGTCGAAGGTGGCGAGTCCCGATATTGGACAAACTCCGTCTCTACTGCTTTGGGGTTTTCAACAGGAGCCCACATTTCTGATGCAGTTTGGTAAGCTTCTTGCCCTGCATCCTGTTTGAATTCACGTGGAAGTACCGCATCTGCAACCCCATATTGAAAGATGGCTGCGAAATTGGACAACGCCATGTAAGCTCCATGAAGCCTAAAGGCTGCACCGAGTCGACCGATATACATGTCCAGGTGTTCCAGGAACTCTCGCGTCTGCGCCGTGACTCCTGAGACATTGAGCCCTGACATACGGTCTTGTGTGAACAGGTAGCCATGGGCTGTCACAAAAGTAGAGGCCACAATCGGTTGGTTGTACGGTTTGGGTGCATTGAGTAGTGGATGAAACAGCAACATGACACTCTCCCCAGCACTGGGAAACGGGTGCACACTAACCAGAGACTTAGTATAGTAGAAAAGCTGCTGGAGCATATCAGGTCGTGCAAGAACAGCCAAATGGTGTTGAATCCGGCCAACACTTGGGTTCTTGTCGGCCGCCTGGTGATACCAGTATCGGGCTACACCAGCCCAAGCCTCGCGATCCCGCAGATCCACCTCCTCCACGGCCATGCGGTACCGCGCTAGATCCCCCAGGCATTCAATCCAGGTCTCTCTGAACGCCGGAACACTCTCCAGGAGTAGCGTCATCATCGAGTAGGCCAGGTAGAGAAAAGTGAGTGTGTGCTCCAATGAATCGGGCAGCCGGTGACGCAGCAGCTCCAGAAACGAGTGAATCCCGTAGCGCCACATGCGGGCCGGCATGGCGTATTTCTCGGACAATCGTTTCAGAACGGGACTGGCGGACGGGTGCTGCGAGGCGAGAAAGAAGTCATGGTGCTCATGGAGCAGGGTCCGGTGCAAGGAAATCAGGGCCTGCCATTGGAGATGAGAGAGTTTATTTGGCGATTCTGATTGTTGCTTGTCGATCTCGATGCACTTCTTCTCCACCATGACCAGGCCGGCGTAGATGCCGCGAACTTCGTTGACCAATTGTTCTTCTGTTATCTTATGAGTTTTTGGCTGTAGGTAGATCCCATGTGACTCAGTACCTCCCGGCCTTTCTCTCGAGCTTTTCTTCTCCTCGCTCACGCTCACGCTCACGGCTCTGTCGCGGGACGCCTGGCTGACATTATTCCCGCGAGGGATTGTTCCTGATTGAACTGCATACCGACTATCAAAGGACGTGGGACTGCTGGAACCATCCACCACCTTGCCTGAATCTGGCAGCGACGCGCGATTGTCCTGAGCCCGCGGCGACGCATTTGGTAAGTCCACCACCGTTCTCGATGCTAATTTCGGACTGCCCGTCGGACTTCTTTTGCCAACACTGCTGGAGTTGCGTGACATGATCCGACGACGGCCGACGGAGGTCGCCGAGCGATTCGAAGACTTGGCGCGCGACAGATGCCGTGCCTTGGGAAAGGAATGGGAGGAAACAGGCGTACTTAAATTCTCCGCGTCGCATTCATCGTAACCACTTCCCGTGTAGCATGGCTGCTTGCCAGCGGACAGTAGTGAGGGGCTTGCGGAATGGCGGGCCAACTTGGCGGTGGAAGCAGAATCGGGCGATACGCAATCCACGATGACCTTCCCAATTGACCTCCTAGATAAATATAATGGGAGACCTGTTAGTATATCGGGATAACAACAAGAATCACAGTGGCAGGAAGGCATCCGGGAGAAGGGCGGTGGAGATGTATTTATAGTGACGTCCGAGTGGAGTGGCAAGGATAATAGCAGCAGCCGGACGAACTAACCTTGCAGAATAATCGGATTTTGCCGCAGGACAGCCCCCATCGTCGAGGTTCGCTGGAAAGCCTCGAGGAGTCCTGTAGAAGACATCTCCCATGACTCTGTGGCGTCTGGCTCGAAAAAGAGGGTAGTGTGGTGGTGGCGGAGATGAATGGTTGACGGTAGAAGTGGTTGAGTGGTCGGGGAGTGGTGAAGAAGAATAAGCACGTCAGATGACAAGATTTCCCTTTTGGGTGAGTTCTGCCCAGTTGGCGTTGGCAACAACCAAGAACTACTGATCGGAATATACAGCGAAGAAGGGGCAAAGAGCGGTCTGATAACGCCGTACACGCCCGTCTAAAAGCTATGGGGTTTGAAGAGGAGGCTGGTAGAGCGCGCAAGGTTTATTTATATAAATGCTTTTCCGAAGCCTAAGGAGCCTCTCAGCCTGATGACCGGGACTCTTAGCATGACTCGCACAGCCTTGTTCTTGCAGTCCAGCAGCTTGCTATCGGGACTCCTGTATAATCTAAATGTCATATTCCTTGGCGACTACTAATGCATGGACCCGGTCGCCTGCGGGTTGCCTAACCGCGAACCACCGCAGCCTTGCCGATCGGTGAACTTCCTTTTCCAAAGTGCTTCCATGTTTCAAATGGGGGATGCCTGTTTATGATCCTACATATACCGTATGTGGATTGTCAGATAATGGGGATGCAGTCGCATTGTGTTCACTGAAGCTGCATGGAAACTGCCGGAGTTGCCACTTTTCTCCGCATAGTTATTTTGCCCTGTCCGGTTTCCCGTCAGTTTTGCAGGTTTTCTCCTTGAAAATCAAGAAATCGAGATTCAAAATTTTATCAATAATCAGGCCGGACTGAGCCAGTAACTGGATTGTGTTCTCTTTGTTCGCTCGAAGAACAGTCATGTGATTTTCTTTTCTTTTTGGGCTTAGACCAGTCTGCCGGTACCCGGTATTACAGATCTAAGTATAGGATATTACTACCCATGAGCAATGCCCACAAACGGAGCACTACATGATGAACACGGAATATTACAGCCGATCCTTCTTTATACCTGCAAATAGCCTTCCCGAGGCTCCCGTAAGACTTGCCATTGCCTCACATCGTCCCGTGGCAACTACTTGTAGTTGGTCTGCCTCGTGTTATTTCTCACGTGGGCAGCTTAACTGATAACGTGGAAACCCTAATCCCCCACATAAGCGCTGTCCCAAGCCAATGGGAAATTGCAGCCCGAGCCGCATCAGCAATTCATGAGTATCAGACAACAACGTATGACTAGGAAGCAGGCAGCCTTCGCGGAGAAATTTATCCATTCCTAGTTCGTAGCTGAGACTATCAGTATGGGACATTGTATGTCCCTCTGGGGAAGGAAGACTGTATAGGCAGGATCCGCGGGATGACAAGGGCATACCAAGAATGAAGGGCTCGTTGAGACTACAGCATACTGGATACTGGAGAAATCAGTTGCTGTTATCGTCGGAGTAGGTCCGTACCATCCGTCATAAGTCACAGCTCAGCCTCAGAGCGCTCCCGTATTACAGCACATAGCGCTGATGGTGTTCCAAGGCCTGCCAGTCTGCATAGAGGAATGCCTCTGCGCCCATCTTACCTTTCTTGAGGTTCTATATATACTCAGATCGGTTAGCTTATTGTCCTTGACGGAGTATCTAATAGCTTAGCAATATCGCCAGAACAGCCCGCGAAGAGTGCATGTCGTGGATGGGTGTGTTGGTGAGCTTGCCCTCCGCCCCCAACTAATACCACTGCATTGGGAATTTGGAATTCTTGCAATCACAGAGTTAGTGATATACAGAGCTCATTGGTTCAGATAAGTCATAACTATGGATCACCACAAGGCATGGTCAGTGGCTTGTTATCAAATAACGAAAATCACAATACCGGCCCAATACAAAACCATCATCCCCGGTGTCTATGCATTATTTGCTTCCATTAGTTTTTGATCTAAACATACCAACAAGTATGACGATGAATGTACTTGAGACTTGAGAAAGGACATATTGCAAGCGAAGAAATGGGTGTCTATGGGAACATCATCATGCCAGGTAGCAAAACCAGAAGCCTGAGCAGAGTGAATAACCCGCAAGGAATTATTAATGGATTTAGAAAGTAGTGGGATACACAAGGAAACGCATATAAAGCCTGAGAGGATACAAGGGACCATTTTCAAAGCTCTGAAAATAACCTTGTCTATACACTTATAGCAGGGCTGCACATGTTTCATGCTTAGAGCTCTTACAACACAATATATCTTTTAATCCTTGAAACAATATTCTTTGTGGGGCTGTCTACTGCGTTTTTATAGCAGTCATTAGTCTAATGGCTAGGTTTCTTTTAACAGTGACAGACATCAAACGTGCATAAAACCTCCCTTGTCTTGCATCATCCCGTGGCAGCTACTTATAGGGTGACGTGTTTGCCTCATGTCCAATCCCTCATGTAGATAACCTAACCTCAAAACATGGAAGCCCTAAGTATTCCCACCTAAGCAAAACCCCCGAGTCAATAGACCAAGTCACGTCATTAATCTGCGAAAATTCCCCTTGACAACAACATGTAACCTTCGTAGCAATCGTCTGGATCCACGTTACTATTCCGGAAATACTATGCGAGGAAAATCCGATACTAAACCAGTATACATATGTAGTCAGCACCAGTGGCGACGCGGGTAAACAGGTTCGCCTCACCTTCCGTTCAACAGGGTTGCGGCAAATCGGGCACTTGACAAGTTCCGCGGATCGGGTCCGATCTCCCTGCAATGGCGGGATGTGTATATCTGCACACCAGCGACACAGCACCGCATGTCCACAGGGCATGATGACGGTGTCGACGAGCTGACTCATACAAATCTTACAATCGAGCTTGACGGTCATCTCGGGTGCCTCCTTGGCGGCGGGTCGTCCATCATCCGCTTTATCGAGGGAGTTGGAGTTGTTGGGTGCGGATCGGCGGATCCTGCGATGGGCGTAATCGCGTATAGTCGATTGATCGAATAACACTTCCCTTTCCACTGGATGGCGATGCGTCTCCGAGGACCTAGGCCTGGTATGTCTTGAAGACGGTCTGTTTCGCACCCCTAAGTATTGGAGTTCACCTGGCGGCACGCCGTACGATAGCGAGGCTGGACCAAACGTGTTAACAGGAGCCATATGATTGGGAAAGGCCTCTCTAGACTGGGGATGCCACTGCGCGCGGATTCCTTGTTCGCGGGCCCACCTCCTTTCTCTAGCTAATTGAAGCTCGTTGCAGTGAGTAAGCCAGGCATCACTAGGGCCCGTTGGATTTTCGGTGGATGGTCTGGAAAGAGAATAGTTTACGGCGGTGTTGCCCCGTGGACTTGTCAAAAGACCTGGAAGAGGTGCAAGCGGTTGGAAGGGGGGAGGCATCAGATCTGTCTCTAGGCCATTAGTCGACGTGCTATCATGATGAGGAAGACCGGTGCCTGCGTACCTTGACGACTAGATATCAAACTCTGACTGGCTGGTCTTAGATACTGGGGACAGGAAGTGGTCGACAGGTCAGCTTCCTGCATGAATTGGCCCATAGGAGTCGCGTTCATCTCATCCATAACGAGGTTTAAAGATGTATAGGTATCAAGCAAAGGTGTCAATTAAAAGCCTTACTGTGATCTCTCTCCCAACGCCCTAATCTCCACGTATAAGCGCAATGTCAGTGAATATATGGACACCACGAAGAGAAGTCCAATTTACCAGAAAATTCTTAAGAGGATTCCCAGAGAGCCTAGGGAGTCGGCCAGTGCACCTCTCAAAAAAAGACGGTTGGCGTGAAAATGTGGTATGAAGAACGATGAAGAGGGCGTACGCAAAGCAGGGAAATAAAGAGCTATATTGAATGAATTGGGTTGCTATTAGGCAACGCAGGTTCAAAAGAAGGGAGCAAACCCTGCAAACTCCAACACACTTCCTGCAATAGGTGAACGATCGTGCTTGCTCTGGTGAAGTAGCTGACTGGCAGAGTACAGCAAGAGTAATCTGAGTCGGGAGTTGAATGAATGAGCTGTAGATGAGGCTGGAAGTGTCATAGTGACAAGCTGTCCTTACAAATTTGTGACAGTGATCAAGAAAGAAAGGCAGCTATGTTGGAAAACCTGGACCAAACCTATAAACCGGCTTGAAACAGACCCCGAATAGGCTACAATAAAACACAAAAGAATGCTGTCCAGATAATAGCTGGAAGGCCGCTTTATTGTCTTTTACTCACCAGGCTGAATGAAAATGGACTCGATTGACGTCTGCGCGACGTTTCGGCCTGGCGGCTTGTATACTGCAGTCTAGCATAACACAAGGCTTGGCACTTCATTGTCCTGATATAAGACAGTCTTCTTACTGCCACAGAACAATCCTGACAATCTAGAACTAGAAGCGCAGGTGTAAGCCAGCTACTTTAGACTGCGCATAACTAGTTCTCGGCGCGGCCCGCTTGGGTGATGTCATTGAACTACAAAAGTGTCCAGACCTCCATTTGTATCCCCTTGAATGCTAAACACTCCCACTGACTTTGGCAGTTACATGTTGGCACACTGACAATTGATTGAATTATATGATTCTATGATCACCAGACTCTGGCAAACCGTGTGGCATCTCCGACCACGTCCGTCGATTCCCCGCTCCACGACGACATCCCAACGCACAACCGCATTCATGTCCAGCTTCACGGTCCCCGGGCACGACGGCGTAACTGTCAACACTACGCCAGACCTGTCGAAAGATGCTCTCCTACGCTTCCCCGCGTTTAATGTCTGGTTTTCCACCCTGCAGCGCTCATTGGAAAGACAGCAGAATCCTAGCCACGAGTTTCACAAGGATCCATACGTTCTTCGGAAGATTGATATCCAGGCGGTAGATTTCTTCGGCGGTGGACGGCTGGGGTTTGTGAAGTTCAAGGCGAATGTTTCGAATTCGAGAGGGGAGGGTTTGCCGGGGAGTGTGTTTTTGCGCGGGGGGAGTGTTGCGATGTTGGTGAGTTCTACCGCGCTCTTCCCCCCTATGTATTTATTCTGGTATACCTGCTAAACCTGTTGTTTATAGCTCATCCTCCAACCCGACGACGTCCCCCCCACAAACGAAGACGAAAAACGCGTCATCCTAACCATCCAACCCCGTATCCCCGCCGGCTCGCTCGCCTTTGCCGAAATCCCCGCCGGAATGCTTGATAACAGCGGCTCGTTCGCCGGGGGCGCGGCAAAAGAAATCCAAGAGGAGACGGGGCTGTCCATACCGCAGAATGAGCTGGTCGATATGATTTCGCTTGCGCTTCAGACGACGGGGCGCGAATTGGGTAATGGGGAAACTCTGCAGAAGGCAGTTTATCCTTCAGCGGGCGGGAGTGATGAGTTTATCCCCGTGTTCTACTGTCTGAAGAGGATGGCGCGGAGGGATATTGATGGCCTGCAGGGTCGATTGACGGGGCTACGGCAGCATGGAGAAAAGATTACGTTGAAGGTGGTGCCTCTGAAGGAGCTGTGGAGGGAGGGATTACGAGATGGGAAGACATTGGCGGCTTGGGCTTTGTATAAGGGGCTTCAAGAGGAGGGGAAGCTTTAAAGCGCATACAGATACTGCATTCGGGGTATTCACCGTCACGTCTATGCCAAATCCTATATACATTGCCTGTTGCCACTATAACTTCAACTTTTTCGCCAGCTCAATACCCTCCGCCACGGTCCCCACGCGCGCATCAATCGCATACCCCTCCTCTTCAAGCTTCTTTGTCTCAGCGAACAACGACTTCAGCGGAACCGTGAAACACTCGATAAACTCATTCTCTTCGAGCTGCGGTTTCGGATTCTGGTTCTCGGGCAACGACATGTCCACGCGGACATGGACCATGTTCAGACTGGTATTGCAGAAACCGGGATCTACCTTGTGTAAGCCACCAGCCCGGGGCGTAACCAAATGATTAAACGGAGGGAGTCAATGAAGAGAGACAAACCATTAAACATAATCGCACTCGTCTGCTCCGCGACCCCCACAAATCCCGTCTCCTCCTTCAGCTCACGCAACGCACATTCCTCCACCGACTCACCCTCATCAATCAGCCCCGCCGGCACCTCAATCGCAACCTTATCGATCGGCGGCCGATACTGCTTCTGCAGGAGCAGTTCGGGGCCGTCCCCGCCTGGCTTGTTCAGGATCGTGATGATGTTGACGGCGTCGATGGCGCAGTTTGCGGGACGGGTTTGACGCTCGCCGGCTTCCCAGGTTCGTTCGATGCCGTTGGGGTCGAGGTAGGTGGTTTTGGTTAGGCGAATCCATTTGGCTTGGTTGGGATCCTGTTATTGTAATACTAGGATTAGTTTGGCTGTTGGACTCGCCTGCCTTGTTATGTGGAATGATGTACCAATGGCTCCCGCGAAATGAACTTGGATTGCGCGTTGTTCGGTGCAGACATTGTGCAACTCAATTGGGCGTCCGAGAGAGGGCAAGAGTATATAATCCAACAAGATAAGCGCCGTACCAAGTTATGTGAAAGAGATGATGATATGGCCAGACGGACCCCTCATGGCAGAACTTAGTCTTCACCGCCATAGTGGGTCATGTCATGGCTGGTAGCCCTACTCCGGAAAAGTATCATAGGATACTACTCCATACAATATACAATGGTCTGGAGCCTCCAACTGTGTTTCATATTTGAATACAGGCGTATTGTGTCAATCTTTTCAATTGCATTGATTCTTAATCCACTAGAAACTGTTCCCTTACATAATTACATTTCTCCTGCTTCGTCCGGCACATTGTACAGCCAACATTATTCCGTCCTATCTTCAGATGACTCTGAGATTTCAGTGCTTCTTGTAGACCATCCACCTCCACATAACTGAAGCAAAGGTTACTTAGTCCAGAGTTATGTTTAGTCACTCCAGTCGCGGTGAAATTAGTGTTGGACTCACTGGAGTGGTTGCGTGGAGACGGTGGATGGTGCGGTAGTACCCGGTACTAACGTATGGAAAATTGGGGAATCTGCATGATCGGTGACTCACTTTCAATTCCATTATACGCAATCAAGAACGGTATGTTGATCATATTTATATTCTGTAAGTGTTCATTAAACCTGTCTATGGTACAAGTTTGAAATAATGCAAATAGAGAAGGTAAGTAATGCTAGATAATTATGCCCATAACCCATAAAAAAAGACCATAAGCTCCGTAACGACCAACGCTCGCGTTATCGTGACTTCATGCGTAGAAATTTGACGTAGGAAGAGAAAAAGTCGGAGTGGTTGAATTAAGCGGACGCCTCGATCTCACCAAGGCACTTCTCGAACTCAGACCAGTCCTTCATGATAACCTTGGCACCGAGTTCTTCAAGGTTCTGAGCCATCTCCAAACGCTTATCATCAGATTCATAGCTGCCAACGTATCCAATGACATGGATACCGGCACGGACGGCACTCAGAGCACCAGATTTGCTGTCCTCGATGGCAACAGTTTCTTCGGCCCTCTTACCGCAGACCTTGAGGGCGTGGAGGTAGATAGCGGGATCGGGTTTTGAGGTAGGCTTGGCGAGCGAGCTGGCGGCACTGAAGATGAGGTTGGGATCGATGTACTTGTCCTGACCGACCTTCTTGATGGAAGCCTGGACACGACGAAGGGCGGACGAAGAGACAACCGCCATGTCGTACTTCTGGGACTCGTGAAGCTTCTTCAATTCTTCGTTGGCACCAACGCAGGGCTGGGCCTTCTCGTTAAGCTTCTGAATCACCATGTCCTCCTCGCGCTTGACGTATTCCTCCAGCTCGTCCTTGGCCAACTCAAACTTGTACTTGGCCTGAAGAGAGATCATCATGCCACGGAAGTTCTGGCCGACGAAGTCCTGAATGAGCTGAGAGCCCGTGTAGCGGTCGGAAATGCCACGCTTCTCGAGGATTTCATTGGCGAGATCGGCACATGCCTCGAAGGCCAACTCTTCCGAGAGAACAAGAGTGTTATCACAGTCAAAGAACAGCTCGGTGATCTATAGCTAGTTAGAATTTGCCTATTCCGTAGACTAAGAAGAGACTAAATTACGAACCTTAGGCATGATGACTGGGCGGTCTAGAGACGAGTAATGAAGTAGTAGAATTGCTGGTGGCGAGAACTAGAGGTAGATAGAAGAGTGGAAACAGGAGATAGAAGGCGAGTGCAGTCGGAGCTATTCAGAACGTCTATTCCTGTGTATCGGTGTGGGAGTGTGGTGAGTGACGGGATGGCAAGAGGCGATGAGACACTCCTTATATAGGCCGGGAAAGCCCTCGCTCCCTTCCCAAACAGTATGCAGTGAAATCACTCGGCGGAAAGAAGCGGGGCGATGGGGCCACTATGGGCATTGAAGTCATGTTGTGACGTCCGCGACCAGGTCTGGCCACGAGAAGCCAATCAGAGGCCGTGTTGGGCGCCACGCATCCCTACCTGGGAAACGATAACCTCCTCATGCTTAACCATTCTTGGCCTAGCGTTACGATGGATGGAAGACCGCAGAAGAGCAGCCATTCAGGTTTGCGAACTCGATCGAATCATTCTATGGACCTGGCGATGTGGACTTGTTTCTCACAATTACTCTGTACTATTTCCATGATTCGACCACGTTATCTGCTGTACCTCTCAGGGCTATGATATCAAGAACAGTGGATATCCACTCACCCGAAAATCCTGACCCTACGAGTACCCCTGTGATGATTGCTCCTGACACGAACGACAGTTGTTCGGCTACCAATGGGGTTTACTCCGGAGTACTGTGTACTCTGTACTGTAGTACCGGGATACGAGTATGCATCGTCTACAAAAATTCCCGATTGGATGCCTAGGACGTCAGAGAATAACCCGGGTCTGGCCTACTCCTGATAGCTCTCAAGTGCTCCGTGAAAATATCGCACTCCATGCTCGACAATAGGGGGAGCCCCTCTTTGGCACATTTTGGAAGATACTACTGCTATATCGGCATTCCGCAGATGGAAACATTGTCGCAATTTGAGGCTTTGAGCGCCAAGATGCAGACGGCCTCCCTTTTGTTCGGTTAACGGCATGCGCCAGTACATCCGCTAGTCCCAATGCGGGAATAACACCCCACCACCAGTGGATCGTGACCCAGGTTTGCATTCTCATTGGCTTATTCTTTTATCGATTGTATCAGCCATGTGAAATTTTGCTCTGTTGGGCCTCGATAAGGGCACTTCATTGTTTAGGGATTGCGCTGTTTACGGTATTGTGTGCGGTATTGTGTTATCGTTTGACAGCCTGCCAAGCCCTTGTACCCTCGACGCGAGATATTCTCGCTTCTACTTGTACACCTGAAATGGCAGACCCATTCCCGGTCTCCATCTCCTCGCTGCATTTCCCCTCGGCCGAGCAATCCATCTCCCAGACCCTATCCTCCCTCCGTCGCTCTGCCCTCTCTCTCACCAATCGGCTCCGTTCCATTCAGTCCGACGCTCAGTTTGTGCAAGATGTTGCCAACCACTACGACCTCCCATTAGTCGCCAACGAGCGCTGCGGCAGTTGGTATATTCCCCCCGACGCTAAGGCCGGCAGCGCATACTTCAAGAGCACGGACGGCCATACCGGGCAATGGGATTTTAGCTTTCGTCGCCTGAATCTGCAGGTTCTGCCTGTTGCAAGGGATCACGGAGGGTGAGTTGAGTGTTGCCATGGTTGTCGTTGCCTAACCTGACTTGCCAGATGTATAATTGTGGATTCTACCCGACGCGGGAAATGTGAGTCTCAGGTTGGCTGAACTCTTACTATTCCACTAATCTGATTATGCAATCTTCCAGTAATGCCCGATGCCCTCTCCAAGACCGTCCCAATCTGGTGCGCGGTCATGAACCGAGCATTGTTCCCGGCTGAAACAGCATACCATGCCGTCAAATTTCCCCCGGAGTATTTACCCGCATCCGAAGAGTCGCAGATCGAGAAACGGATTGATGGCTTCGTTCAGTCTCTCAAGGTAATTCACCACCTGCCAACCTTTGTGTCCAAACAGCAGTGGCAAGCAACTGATACAGACAGGATCTCAAACTTGAACTTGACCACCTGAGGCAGCAGCTAGGCAAGCCTATCCGGGTGGCATGGGCCAACCGAGCCTACTCCTACCCCATGGATCTGGAAAAGGCAGACGCATACAACCTCTTCGTGCTATGCTCCGCATCCAAGCGCGTCCACGGCGCGGAGATGTCTGAAGGGGGTTACATTCAAGGCGCGGGCGATGACAGCGAGGGCTGGGCCCACGGCCTCACGCCGCCTGTCTTCTGGGCCAATGAAGCCATTCTGTTCAGCACAGACGAAGAGGATTTACCCGGTGTCATTGAGCACCTGGTAGAAGACCACCGCAAGCAGGACGTGGGGAAACAGGCTACGCTCGTCTCACCAACGAAAAACCTCTACATTAGTCAGACAGATCCCCGCTTAAACGACAGCGGCCGCTATGACCTGGTCATCGACTGCAACAGTGCCCCCGAGGCTGTGCGGGATAACCCGAAACGCTTAAATCTGGGCTGCGGCCACTCCAAATTGGGCAGTCGGGATCTGAGGAAACATTTGGATAGAGTCAGAGACTTTGTTGGCTCGCAGCTGGGTGAGGATCCGGCGCGCTCGTTGTTGGTCACCTGTGAGTCTGGGAAGGATTTGTCGCCTGCGGCTTTGCTGGCGGTTTTGTGCTTGTTCTACAATGAGGATGGTGAGTTCGGATTCATTCCTCTTTCTTTTTCTCTTCTTGGCTAATGCTAGTAGGTGAGTTTATTACGTCGCCGGAGAATCGCGTGATGGGCAAACAATTCATTCGACAGCGCCTGGCATGGATCGTGTCATCGAAACACGACGTGAATCCTTCGCGGTCTACCCTGCAGTCCGTGAATGCCTTTTTAATGTCATGAAGAGAATCGTGATTAAATCTTCGAATGTATATATACCTACCCCATTCCGATGGTATTTCCAATAAAAACTTTTATTCATTCTTAACCGCCTCCACAATAGCCCCCGCGCTCCCCTGGTCAAGCGCATTCAACACAGCCATGTCCTCCTCACTAATGTCAAAATCAAACACGCCTGCGTTGGCCGCAATGCGATCCGGGGTCTCCGACTTAGGCAGCGGCACCCACTGCTTCTGTAAAGCGTAGCGAATCAAGACCTGCTGCGTCGTCTTGTCGTATTTCTTGGCTAGATCCACGAGCGTAGGGTCATTGGCCTTATAGTTGCGCACAATCGGCGAGTACGCTTCCACGATAATACCATTCTTCTTGCAGTAAGCGTCAATCACGCGCTGTTGGCACCAAGGGTGAAGCTACTATTGTCAGTATGCACTATGCCCCCCCCCCCCCCCCCCCAACTTGGCGAAGGAACGGGGTTGGCTTTGGTCCAACTCACCTCGATCTGGTTCACTTGCGGCGGCCACACCTTCGCATACGCTTTCATCTCTTCGATATGCCCCACGCCAAAGTTACTAACCCCAATACTCCTCGTCTTCCCCTCCTGCAAAAGTCGCTCGAGCGCCTGCCACATCTCCTTCCGTCCCGACGACCCTGACCCCGAACTATGAATCAAGAACAAATCGACGTATCCATCCTGCCCGCCAACCTTCTCCACGCTCGCCAGCAACTTGCTATACGTAGCCTCGAGCGATCCCGCGGGACTCAGGATCTTGGTCGTCGCGAAGATCTCGCTGCGCGGGATGCCGGATTTCCGAATCGCCTCGCCGACTTCAGCCTCGTTGCCGTAAAATTGCGCCGTGTCGATATGGCGGTACCCGGCTTGCAGGGCATGCAGGGATGATTCCACGCATTGTTGTGAGTGGGTGCGGTATACGCCGAAACCGAGACGGGGGATTTGTACCGTGGAATTGGGGAGCGGGACAAGGTCGGTGATTGCGTGTATGCCCATTTTCCTGCTATCCTTTTTCTTCTTCTTCTTCTTCTTCTCTTTTTCTTTTATGTTGTGAGGGACTCTGTAGTTGTCGTGGTAAGTGGCGGGAATAATTTGTCCGTCGAGCTCTGCCTTAGTTAGCGGGGCTGGAGATGATGTCATCCCATTGCGCAATTCTCGTTCTGTGCCCTGCCCTAACAGCACCATCACCACCGCTACTACAGATTCTCGAATCACCCAGAGGATTGCGACATTCAAGCTATGCTGACAGATGATGGATCGTAGTGTCACTACCTGACACTCCGCGGAGCGCCTGCGAAGGTAGTCCACGAGGGAAAAGGCCTTGCCTGGTTAAGAGAGGTATTAAAACACAAGTGATATGAACAGCTCACTCTGGAAGCACAAAACAGGGAATGCCAGGAATACAACATACTACAGACAGAGAGACAGCTGAGTCACTGCCAGGGTTTCGGACCTTTCACTCACAGTTGCTCTGGAATCCGGAGACAACCTTCCGTTTCTTCAATCAGTGGACAACAGTAAGTGATGCTGGGCTCGATGTCATCCAAACCTTCAACAGAGAATGCAGCTGGTGAGCAAGGTGGGGATTAGACGTCTTCGCAGAGGGATGCTCCTGAGGAACAATCTGTACCGAATTTATTTAACTCTGCAGCCCTAATTTCTTGCGAGTATAGTTGTAGGCAGCCTCCCAAGCCATGTAAACAGGCTCTTAAATCCTTATCTGGACTGCTTTGCCCCGACCTTGAACCAAAAAACAAAGACATACCCTGCAGATCTGAGAGATGGGCACCGCGTTACCAAACAGATGTAATAGTAATAGGACTGGCTTTGTTCTCTGAGATAACATAAGCCTCTGTAAACTGTGCCTTCTCTGGCCGTGGGCGCTGACCTCGACCTAGGTGGTCCAATTGGGAATAAGCCTTTTCCTGATTGTAGCCGTTCCTTCTCTGGAAAGCAAGAGTAGAGTGATTACCTTCAAAGGGTTACCCTAAGTGTTGGGATGAACCGCCAAATTTTCGCTTGGCTGCCTTTTCCTGCTCATTATCTTGCCACGAACTGTCTGCTCTTGCTACTGTCAGACTCTCGCCATGAGACTAAGATCCTCTGGTTGTCTGTATCCGTTCACCATATGCCGCGATGAGCATCTTTCGCAGCATCCCATACGTATTTCGGAACCCAGCCATCAGAGTCCGTACGGGGAGGATTTCTCAGCCATAGTTTAAGTCTTGGACGGTCTCAAGAGTCTTCATAATCTCGAGCGTATCCTGACTAAGTATCTTCCACTAGTATAATATAAGGATCGTTCCCTAGAAATGGAGTCAGCGACGAAGAAAATTACAGATCAGAGTCAATAATGCTGCTATGCTGAAACCGACTCTTCTGGAGTCAAGCTATCAGCCAAGGGATGCGACGACATCGTGCTGGGTTTTCTTCTCATGTCGTATAGGTGAAAGGGATCTGGAGATGCTGAAGAACGGATGAAAGAACTCCCAACAGCCGCCAGTATCGAAGCATAATACGTAGCAGATCTTTGCTTCCGAGTTGTCAGTCCAAGGGTTTTTGTGAGCCAGCATGTTTCAACCGCCTTGTGGCCCTATTCGGCGGTGAATGTAGGGTACAAATCTGATTGACACCGTCAACAAGGTCCAACATGATCCTGAAATTGCCGCCCTCGCGTGTCAAGAACGCTTGCACAGCAAGATACACGAGCCCAGGAACGCACGGCCTAAATGCTGGACATCCGCCAGACCGAGCCAAACCCACAACGAGCGCGCGCTACCAACCCGTCTCTATTAATAGAGCTGACCTAAGGGCCTAACTACCGAGCCTATGGCTTCTGGTCAATGAAGAGAGTTTGAATGACTCCACGAGCATACCTCCAGCTCGAAAAGTGAATCGTCAATGACAAATACAGGTAGGTGTGGGTAACTATTCGAGTTATACGCTTAGTCGCTAAATGAAGGGAAATCACAGAAATCCAGTACATGTTCTCCAGATCTCCAGGCAATAACGTCGGCTGGAAGCTCTGCTCGCTGATGTGATTCAGACCAGTAACCAATGGAGAAAGGGAAAAGCAATGAATGATTGTACAACAGGATGCCTCAAGATATTGATTCCAGAAGAGAAGCTTGTGATATGCCTAGACAATGATCGTACCTTAGGTGAATAGCTGGGGTGAATAGCTGGGGCGATTTGGGTAAAGGAAAAGAACAGCTCTCTTGTGCCAAGATTGCGAACAAGCTTTCTGAACCGGAGTTGTCTCGACCTTTCCAGCTCAGAAGAAGTCGGGGGTGATTTCTCCTCGGGGGACCATGATTCGCGCCACAAGCCTACTCCGTAGCGCACTGTACTCGGAGTAATTCGTAATACATTAAACTTCTAGATCTGATCGAGATCAATGATTTGAGGCAAGATCATCCCGCCCTACTCCACAATATGGCCCACACTCCACATGAGAGGGACATCTGTCAAACCCTATCCCAACGCCTATGATTTGCCGAAAGGTATTGGAGATGATAGCATCTCTCCTATTTTTATAGTACCTCTCTCCCTTTCAATTTCAGCGCCATGGCCAGCCAGCTCCGCTCACAATGTGCTTGCGCGCACCTACACTCGATTCCAGATTGTCACGTATCGTAAGGTCGACATCACCAATACGGCCGCCATTGGCATTGGAGTGGGTGTTTTGGGAAGTGCGGCTGGGCAATCCACCTCTGACAAGGACTAAAGTTCGGCTCAGTTGTATGACAAGATGTTTCTGTGTTGATAGGGCAAAAAGACTTTGGCTATCAGCATTGGTTGGGCTTGGAGAAGGGCTGAGGCTGGCTTTGGAAGACAGCATGAGACGGTGCAAGGTAGAAGAAGGTTTTGCCAGCGCGAATAATATGAAGCTGAAAAGCCAACGGTAGTGGTAGAATTGACCAAATCCATATGCACTGCTAACAGATAAATGGTCTGAGTCCAACGCACCTGACTCGATCTCAAAGGCGAAGGGTAAAAGAGCATCGTACTAATACATCGAAGCCAACCCTAATCCCTTCTCCCAACACTTTCGTGATAAGACCCCACTTTCAGACATCTTTGAGGCCATATCGTGGAGGCCTATAACGAATGCAACCCGGGAAATTGACGTTGCGAAAGTCTCCTTGTCGCCCATAAAAATGACTGGTCTCAATATTACGCGGGGGCTTCCAAATGTTCTGCGTCAGTCCTTGTTCCAATACCGCTAGCTTCCTTACTCTCTTCCAATGGTGGCGGTGGGACCCATTTCGCGCTCTTCCATGGGGCGACATGCATGATATACATCGTGTCGATCTCCTCTAGTGTCTTGCCTTGTCCTTCATTCAGGAAAAAGTACACAATAACTGCGGCAGCGAAGTTGCAACCTGCAAACACGTAGCCGTATCGAAAATCAATGGCGCTCGTAATAAATGGTGTGAAGAAAGCTATCAAGAAGTTCCATGTCCAGTTGCTCGCTGTGGAGAGCGCCATCGCTGTTGCTCTATAGCGCGAAGGAAAGATTTCTGCTTGGACGGTCCAAACCATCTGCAGGTTACACATAATTAGCGAGATATATTCCATTCGTTCAGAGGGTAATCATGACTCACCGGACCCCAGGTTGTCGCGTACCCGAGAATGAAAAGGCAAGCAAAAACAATAAGAGCAATACCAGGCGGGGGTGTCAGTTGAGGCTGCTGTATGTTGAGAGAAAAGTGGCCGACAGACGCAAAGATCAGGAAGCAAACAAACATCCACGCACTTCCTGCAATGAGAGACTTTCTCCGGCCGTAGTGCTCAATTAAGTAAAGTCCGATAAAAGTCGTACCAAAATTGATACCGTTCAATATCATTTGGGTAACAAATGAGCTGATCTGCACAGACTTGAAGATAGTTGTACCATAGTAGAAGAAATAGTTGGCACCGGTAAGCTGCTGGAAAGCCTGCAGCGTCATTCCTAAAGCAATGCGATAAGGCATGCGCGGTGCCCTGAACATTCCGGCAAACTCACGGACCATTCCACCAGATTGGCGGGTTTCAGCCCGGAGTTTGCTTTCAATCTCTTCTAGTTGAATGTGGATGCTGTAATGGTTTGCAGGGGCGCCATAAACTTTGCACAGCGTTTCTTTGGCTTCCTGAACACGGCCATGGCGGTATGCGTAGCGAGGTGTTTCGGGGAAAAGTAAGACACCAAGACCCAGAATGAGCGTCCAGGCCCAGCCAAGTCCGATAACAATACGCCAGGAGCCAGAATTCCTTCGTTGATGCGTGTAGGTGCCATAGTTGAAACAGGCGGCCAGGAAAATTCCTAAGGTGATGAATAATTGATAAGTGCAGACCAGGGCGCCTCGAATCCACGGTGGTGCGGTTTCAGCTAGTGATATTCGTTAGAATTATTCTCTCATCCAGCTAGAAAGGAGTAAACAGGATTAGGCACCTTGGTACATCGGCACGAGCAGACTGAGTGCACCAACTCCAAGACCTGCAATCAGACGGCCGATCATGACCTGGTACCAAGCCGTCACTGATGCGATTTGAATCACGAAGCCCACGGACACAACCACACACCATACAGATATAGACAAACGCCGTCCAAGTCGGTCCGCTATTGGTGCAGCGACCAAAGCACCTATTAGGGTTCCAATTGAGAGCTGAAAAAAAGGTCAATGAAAATCAGCCATGTGTAATACCCTCATCAGGATTCTGATATATACCAAAGCGACAATAAGCCCTTGCCGCACGTTGCTAAAATATGGCGAGCCATCACTGCCTCTTTGGCCGAAACGGTCCAAAAAATCTGGCATTTCCAGGAATCCGGAAATTTGACCTGTATCGTATCCGAAACTGATTGGTTTAGCTTATCATTCTTTAGAGCAGAAAAGTGTAAGATTCACATTAGACCGCCCATAGATACGAGCATACCCATGAGGGCAGAGCGCCACGTGATCCGAGGCAAAGACGAATAGTCATGGCCGTCTTGTTCCGCGTCTCTGAACTGGTCAAAGTGGACTTGCATGGATAGACCGGAGAATTTGTTGGACTTCATGATGGGCTCGGTTGATCTCTGGAAAGTCAAATCGGTTTAAGGGAAAAAAACAACTCTAGGTTTTTTTCCGGGTTTTTATAATAATAAATTCCTCCTTTCAGAGTGGATGGAAGTATCAATCTCGGCATCATGATGATATCAGCTGATATCAGCAAAGAAGGTCGGTCACATTGTAAAGCATCATCATGTACAAGTAGGGTTATGGTGACGGAATATTCCGATCCGTATTCCAGACCAACCCCGCTTCATCACCCCATGGGGGTTAATGGAGTGTCAGCGAACATACGAAGATGCTCAGTTCCCCGGATCAGACCTTCGTAGCTGGGCGGGATGGGTGAACGGCTCACAAGACTTTCAAAAGGATTGAAATTGCGCAGCATTGTGCACGCCTAGTAGATATGGCCGTAGGGTGTGGACGGCAGTTTCGCTCAACCGTATTTAAGCCTCCTGGCGGGAGTACTGACTGTAGAATGGGCTTCTATAGATATCATCAATCAAGCAACCTTCGCATTGCCTACCCAGTCCAATATCCAGTACCCAGACATCTCCCCTGTTCGTCTTCTCCCTTCCCTCAATTATTGTGCGTGTGCATGTTCTTTCCCCTCTTCTTTCCCCTCTACCATATCAACTTGCTTTTTTGGCTCCAGCATCTGTGTGTTTCCTCGTCTTCAAAAGAAGCCGGTAGAAACATTTCAAGTATTCTGCTAGTGAGAAGAGAATTATAAATTGCTTAGACTTACCGGGCCCTCCTTTTCAAAGGAATCGCGAAATATAAGAGCATGTGATACTTTGTTTAATATAGGAAATTTTTAATAAAATGCATGCGGGCTGCTGTTGCGTCTGGTAACTCCGCTGGTTCCGGTGGTCTAGACTATGAGCTGCAGAGTCCGCCATTGGTGGGTTAGAAATAGTTTGAATACTGTGAAAAGTAAAACCAAGTAGTGTTTTCCCCTTGTTTTTCCTTCTCGTGGTTCTATTGTTGGATGATGGACCGGTTGAATACTCACCTTTTGCTCTCCATCTTGAAAGAGAGCCTGCTCGAGATTGTTGTACTTTATCGGGATGGATGATATAATGAACTGGTGTGGTCCAGGATGTCCCGTGGGCAATGGTATGATATGGACTGGACTGGACTGGACTGACTGCGGTCCTATACGCTAGAGACAACGCTGGAATCCTTTTGTGTTGGTGGTTAAACCGTGGACAGTTGGTGCTATTGTCCTTTAATCGTACAAAGCAAATCTAATCATACATGCTTGATAACATATCAGTGTAAGCATATATTCATCCCGCTCAACAACAACACTGGCTAGAGTGACAATCAAATCCGACGCTCGTTATCTTCATTTTATATAGCAAGCGAATAATCCGCAATTCCTGGTTCTCGTTGTGACCACTATCCCGATCTGATCGCCTTATTATCCTCATAAACTCCAAGCCACCTCCATTTCCTAGTTTACACCCTTAAGAATGGGGCCCTGGATGTTGTTCTATAAAAAGATATACAAGACATCAAGGGGACTCCGTCCGAGCTCTGGTCCTCGCGTCACATTCGGCGCGTGGTGTCTCGGGTACAGTAGGATGGGATCGAAAGGGTAGACTTCCACGTTGGACAGCTACGGGGAAATCATCAATAATTCTCTCATTCGCAGTTCTTGATTCGTATCATGTCTCCGTTTGATTGTGTCTTTGGACCACTGCAGCCAATTAGCATGGTCAGATGATAGCGGAAATGATAGAAAATACAACTAATCTTACATTGTCTGAATTATTCAGGTTCTAAAAGTGTCGCGCACGCAGTGTTGCTGTTGGTTGGATCCGATCCGGCAGTCGAGTTTGGTCTGTTTAATTGCTCGACAGGTTCATTTGGGTTGGCAGGAACATTCTAGTAGGGCTGAGTGTGATCCTGGTTCAGAGGAAACTGCATGCTAAACACTTTAAATCTGTCTCTTCAATGAGGCCTTTTATCTTCATTTCGGTCCCGCTTCTTTTCGGCTAGGACTTTACCTGTCGCCGTTACTCAATGGCAAAAAACGGAATTACTTCAATAAAATGATCATCTGGGTCTACACAGACGGGAACAAAATGTCATTTTAGACACGCTATTAAGAATGGAGAGCTTTCTATGGATCTTGTTCTGCAATGCTAACGATATCCGCATTAAGGCGTAATCTCCTGTCCACCGCGGACCTTCGCAAAGACATCGGACGTATGCTTCCATATCAAGCTCCTGGTGCCATCTTCACGATACTGCTGCATAACCTGACTGGGCTTATACGTCGACCCATCTGACCGAAGTCGATAGAACCCACTACCGGGGTGACCATCAGACCCTTCAGCAACGTTTTCGACACTATCTTTCCCTCCCCGTGGCGAAAACCGCGTACTCGTCGCCGCATACAGATGCCTCTCTCCACTTTCCTCGAACGGTATCTCCCATGGCTTTGCCAGAACCATCAATGCATTCACAGCAAGTTTGGTCACAGCGCCCATGTCTCGCCCAATGCGCGTTCGTACGAGCCCTGGGAAGGAGTGAATGAACGAGGTCTGCGGGCAAGACGAGCCTAGGTGTTCCATTGAGACGGAGTTCATTGTGATGGCGTGTTTGGCGCAATTGCGGAGTGAATAGTGGGTTTTGAGAGAAAGATCGTCAAGATAAAGAGCGGATTCCCCACCTGCTTCGAGAACCGACACCACGCGGGATAGATTCGGGCCAGGTTTTGCAGTCTCTTCAACCTCGTTCGCCTTGGTTAACTGTGGTAGGAGATTCACCACGAATCGCATCCGGGAATAGTAGTGAAGATTGAGCTTCTTGTCCAGTCCTTCGTCGGTTTCTATCATAACAGAGAATCAGTATTGACCAGGCCTATGGTTTAAGGCGAAATTGATGTAGAATCATACCATCTCGCCCCTTAGTTGTCGCCACTCCCGGACTCAGGAACAATAAATTCACCTTATCCTCCTTCTCCTGAATAGCATGGCATGCTTTGTCCACCTCACTTAACAGAGACACATCAGCTGGGATGAAATCAATCCGTCCATCCGGCTTCGTCTGACGGAATTCTTCAATAATCTGTGATGCCCTTGTCCGATCTCGTCCGATAAGGTAGAGGCGCGAGGCTTCTGTGTTGCGCATGAATGCACGGGCGGTTGATTCTCCTATACCGCTTGTTCCACCAACTGTTTATATTCAGTACACAAGCCAATTAGCCCAGAGGCCTTATCCAGGGAGTTAAAATCCAGCACAGAAGCGATAGATAACTTCTCATTTGACGCGAAGTTGAGAATAGCGAACGTGGAGAACTTACCAAACACAGCAACCAAACTCGGCCCGTAGAGACGAGCGATGTGGGAGTTATCGTTCCTGACGGTAGCAATGAACACCATATTTTCTCGGCAACACTGTCGGAGATTCTAAGCTGTTGATGAAATCGGATATCATCCATCTTTTAAATAATGTTGTCTGCGGGGCCGCCAAGCGTGATAGGAGAATGGACCATCATCCACGTGCATTAGCGCAAAAACCCAATGCTAGGAACATCTACAGAGTACCTTGACGAGGTTTCAGCAACAGATGTGGGAGGACGGAGTAGAAATAATTACCATCGGCTTTCTTGAGTGTGTCCTTGATAGTGACATCATTTAGTGATGAGTACCCTCATGTCTTCAATGAGTGAGGAATGAACAAAAAGGATTCACCATTTGAACCTGCTATCATTTTCTCCACATACAATGAAGATGAGTTACCTATCTCTCATATCTGGAAATCTACTCACTTATTACCCTGCTCACCCACTCACCCTCAACTCTGAAGGCATCACCTCAATTATTGGCAGCCCACTGGAGATTACCTCCCTCAAAGCAGCAATGAGGAAATGACAAAAGTAACTATTAACTGAGCTTAACGCATGGCTTAAGTTGGTTCAATAGATTTGTGCCGCCTGAGTGAGTCCCATCCTGTCTCTGACTCTGAATTACTGTTAGACATTGGATGTTTTATCTTGCGCTTGCATACTAGCAGTGCTATAGGCAGAGAGACAAGAAATTTTGTTACTTTATTAACATCTTACACAGTTTGATGTTGGGAAAGAAAAGGCCACAATGTTGGACCTTGAACATTATGGAAAGTGCACTGAGCAACATCTGTGAAATCTAGATGCATCTGAGCTTCCCAAGGTTTTCAGACGAAGTGGAATGTTACAAATCACTGGTGGCTAACTTGTCTTTCTCTTCTCTCTTTCTTTTTATCTTCTTCTGTAAAAATAAAGAAAGCATTTTCCATCTCTTTTCTGAGAGTCTGAGTCTGTCTTCCTCTCTCAGCCTAACACATGGCATTGTTAGTCCTCACTCACCCCATTCTGAATTGCCCTGTGCACATGCATCCCAAACTCCAGCATGTTCAGCACAAAATCCCCAGATCCAGTAAGCTGCGCTGTTTACAGTCCAGACCTGGGTAGTTCCACACATTTCCCCAGGCATATTCAGTGATGAAGTCTTGGAGCCACTGGGTGAAGGAGGTCAGTTCGCCGTTCGAACTCTCGGGCCGGACCCTCCATAGCTTTCCTCTTCGGATGGACTTGCAAATTTCTATTATTTTATATATGATCGAACCTCCGGTCGCCAAATATTTTTATGCATACAAGGTCTGGGCCTTGTTTTTTTTTTTTTTTTTTCGGAATAAAAGCGCCGATTCGACTATCCCTGCAGCTGCCTCCTGCCCAAAAGTATCCGCATCGGCACTAAACACAAAGCCGCACCAATATAGACGAGCCCAATAAAGAGCTGAACACGGAGATATGGACGATCGTCCGTTTGACTACCCCGAAGCTGAACAGCAATGGCTTCGGCTACCGCTGCCGGAGGTGTAAGGATGAACCATAGAATTCCCAGCGCACTTGGGAGATCCGTTAGGCCAATGACCTCGGTACCCATGGGTGCCGCCGCCGCCCATATCGTCCCTGAAAAGAGACCCGTGATTATAGAGAAGAAGTAAATAACTCCCAAGGGTTTCGCAAAGATCCAGATCACCAATGAAAACAGACCGGTGAGAAAAGTGGCGATAAAGGGTACTTCAACACGGCCAAAGCGATCACTGAGCAGGCCGACTAATGGACGGCCGATTGCCTGGCCCAGGTTCATAAGAGCGCTTGCAAGACTCCCATGGCTCTGGGTATGGCCAACGGCGACAGTGTAGCTCGACAGGCTAAAGAGCAAGGCGACATAACCCATCACGCTTAGAAACCCCCATGCCAGAAACAAGAGGTATTCCGGCCGCATAAGGAGCGATAGGCGGAAAACGGGGGTCCCCTTTCGACTGGGTTTGGAACGTTGTCGGAGGAGATTCCCCGAGATGATATTCACTGAGAAGCACAGAATGCCAATAACACGCACCGCCCATGGAAAGCCTAAACTAGGAATCATTTTACCTGTTGCAAGCGAGTAGACAAGCCCGCCAGTGCCGGAGCCGGAAGACACGATGCCATTGACCAGGCTCCGCTTTTTGTCAAACCATTGGGACACGATGCCAACAGATCCAATAAAGCAGAAGCCCATGCCAAACCCGAAACATGCTCCTTGGGAGAGAAATAGCTGCCAATCCTGGGTCACGAATGACGTTGTAATCAGGGCCAGTGTCTCTAATATCGTGCCGATGTTCAAGACGAGACGGGTAGAGACCTTCTGGTTGAGATATGTCGCCAAGGGGGATACTAGCATGGCACAGGAAATGCTTAAACCGCCGACGAATGCATACTCGAGAGCAGTAGTGCCAGGGAAGATGTTGCTGGAGAGATAGAAAGACAGGAACACTCCGTATGCCTTTTGCCAATCAGTGTTTCTCTTCTTGTGCGGACAGATGACTGGGATTGTTCCTACACTATTAATTCCCCACGTATGAGCATTCAACAGGAAAGTAGCTCCTACACATACCCAGCCATACCCTCCTTTGGGGGGGTTATCTGGGGCCTGAACTTGCGCTTGGGAGGTCTCGCTACCCTGCGGTTGTGTATGCGAGCTTGATTGGGACATTTTCAAATGGAGGAAAAGAGATGATCCAGAGAGAGGTCAACGATCTTGCAATTCTCATAATCCTTGGATCGTTTGCTCAGTCGCGGATTGCACTCATTGACTAACACCATTTGATTGCTCTTCTTTTGATATATTTAATTTCTCTCATAACACGGAGCTGTAGGTATTCCATCCCATCTGGTTCATCCTAAAGCCCAATTGTAAGTCCAGGGAATGAAGTACGACTGGATTGAGCGCGGTTGGGGAGGGGAGGGGAAAGAAGCCCAGACTACCCTGACGCCTCACATCTGTCCTTAGGGTGAGGACAGTGCGGAGTGACTGATATTGGGTCAATCTTTAAATGGTGGCTTTACGACGCCCAGTGCTTGCTATTAGGAATAGCTCTTGGAGTCATTTGCGGGGTTGGATTTATCATTTATCAGTGGAACTACGGCGGACTGAATCAACACTACCACCAAAATTTGTATTTCACCTCACTGCTTTCAGTCTTTCAAAGGACCACTTGCCATTTATTTATTTACACCCCCTTGGTTACATAATCAATGATTAATCATCTAACTGGTTATTAGCTAGTAGTTAATGATTGACTACTAATAATAGGGAATCTTCAATACTGAATCAGAATCAGTGAGTTAATATGATTGTGGGTAGAAGATATAGTAGTAAAATATAGAGACTAGAGGGGCAGAATGAAGTATAAACAACTGTCTAATTACTCTATTATAAGTCATTAAGTAGTGTCTTTATATAAAAGAATTGATATTAGCTCTCTATTCAATCCTATATAGCTCTATATATAAAAGCCCTAATAGCCTAGTACTAAATTATTAGACTACGGAAAATTTCGTTCTCATCACCCACATACACCACCTTTCAACACCATTAGGCAAGACTCTGATAGCTGGCTGGTATGTTGTGGAGTTTGTTCGGTAGACGTTAAATAAAAGGGCGATTATGTTCAAAGTAGTCAGGCGAGATTACAGTCTGAGGCAATAGGAAAATTCCTCCCAAAAAATATATATATATATATTCAGACTAAATGTGACCGAAGGCCGAGCGTCAGCTCAACCCAAGGTTTCATGGAGCCAGCCAGCGTCTTACTTGCCCGTCAGCTTCCTGCGGTCCACCGCATCCGTGGCACTGTATACCCCTCGGTGCACAGGGATGTGGTGGCTGTTCGGTTCATGCACCATTGGTCATTGTTTCGTGAAGAGGTCCTTAATGCCCTTTCTTTGATAAACTTGACCAACATGGTCAGCGGCGACTCGTCTGAAGGAGACAAGTATGTGGTTGGGAATGAACTAGGTCTTTCCTGTCATAAGAGGGCTGGCTGCTACGCATTTGTCCAACCTCTGTTTCGCCGATATCCATACTGCTCTTATGAATCCGTCGATGATCCCGGATGTCGTGCTGCTCTCCTTAGGTCCATTGGATGACACCATGATACAGGGAGTAGGGGAGTACAAAACTTGGTGGACCGTGGACCTGCACCGCTGGTCTATCACGAGCCCTATTGACCGATGCATATGTTTGGAGCCTTTGGTGGGTAAGCTACCTAAGCTACCTAAAACTTTATTTTGTTGTCCTTTTAACTGAATGGCGTCAGGTCAGGTAGTCTCGTATATGCGGCAGTCACGGGTCCGGTACGGTTTTCTGTGCATGTATGCTGCCACCATTTTTGTGAAGCGAACCGCAGATTTCAGATTTGAAATTTCCACGCCCGTCGACCAAAACAGCACGAACCCCACTGTTAGAGAATGTTTCGTGGCATTTTGCGCTTGGCATCCGCAGGCTATGGTTATTCCGAAGACTCCGGGTTCAACCCAAGACTTGTAAGTCTTTGTTTTCTGGTTTTTCTTTTTTCTTCCCCATTACTGCTAAACAAACCATTCAGTTGCCTTTGGCTGGTCCTACAAATCAAACGTCACTTCGCCAACATCCTTAATGGATTATCTGCGAAACCCCAGTCAACGAGGTAAACAGGACATATTCTTCCAACAACCCCTCACCAATGACGCAAACTCGGCTTACCTCTCTTGGCCAGGCCACCATTGGCGCCCAGTCAATAGTTTTTGGTTACAATGGCCAAGCGGGGCTAGTGGACTGCATTCGCGTGATTGCTGAGTCGCCGACCAGATCTGTTTTTGAGGTCTTCTACAAGGGGTATCGGGCTGTTGCGAAGTGTTGGATTCCTGATGAGGGTGAAACGGAATGGTCAGTAACGCTATCAGGATATATATATATATATATCGCTAACGGCAGACTTACGTATGTTTAGTTGGGAACACGAGACATACGTATATCAAGAACTCAAGGAAATTCAACCAGCACCTGGGCGTTTGGACGACGTGTTCTGCACCTTTTTTGCTTGTGGGGAGATTCTGTGCTCGTCCGTGTTTCCCAGGGGGCACATACTTGTGATCTCAATGGCAGAAGGCGAGCCAATCAGTACCATATGGCATGAACTATCCATGCCTCAAAAGATTCGCATCCGGGATCAGTGCCGTAAAGCAATTTCTATTCTCCGCCAGAAGAATCTCTATATCTGGGATACAGGGAAACAGAATGTGCTTTACTCAAGAGAGACTGATACTGTCACCTTGATTGATTTTGAGTCGACGGGGTTCCTGCCCTCCTGCGGTTTGTCTGTTGAAGGGCCAGAGTTACACAGAATTTTCGTGGAAGGCATCAATTGAACGACGACGACGATGACGAGAATTACAAGGATGATGACCACGATGACGACAAAGCAATAAACACCATAAAGTGAAGATGATATGAAGATATTGATTAATTGATAGCCATAATAATTAGTGATTGAATGCTGAATTGACTTGTTACTGTAACCCTTGCCATTATACCCCTGGTAATATATATCATGTAATGTAATCAGCCATCTAACAGCACTGGCCACTGAATAATAATTAGAGCCCACATGGACTACGGAGGGAGACCCGGACGCAGCACGTAGGTGATCGGGTGGGTGTAGAATAAAGAGGGGGGGAGAAGAAAAATTGAAGAAATTGGAGACAGAGTGGTAGAACAGCAAGAGATTGGTTTTTCTATTCTCTGGGGCAGTGTTAGGGTGTGGCCTAACAGTGTGCTACTATATAAGGTGCCTAGGGATGTCTGGCTTGCGAGAAGCCAGATATAGCGGTCTTTTGGCCTACTGGTAGGTACAAGCCCTAGGTTGTCCCTAACAGGCAGGCAGTGGTAATTACGGATGGGTATATTGGGACACCATACCCAAAACAGTAATCCTCTGCAGACGACTGAAGTGACCAAGCGGGTCGTGTAAGCGGTCAAGTAGCTAACTGGAAACAGCAATTCACAGGTCCAGATATTACAACTGGAATCTGAGGACCTGTGAAATTGACGCTGGAAATGACCGCTTTAGAGGCAAGAAACGGCCGCCTTCCCACTCGTAACTTTGGACGGCGAGCCGCCGCTTGACTGTATATACCCTAACACATTAACCAGCCACCACTTGCATTGATGACCTGGCCCGACACCCATGAGGCATCAGGTCCTGCCAACCACCCAACAATGCTCACAATCTCCTCCGTTGTGCCAAATTGCTGTTCGATAGGCGTCGTTATCTTCTGTATGTCGACAATTTCCTTAGGGGTGCTGTCCAGCATATCACTAGGTACAGGTCCTGGCGCCACAGCATTGACCGTCGTGCCATCCCCGCCCAGCTCGCTGGCCCAGCTGCGCGTGAAGCTTTTGACAGCGGCCTTGGAAGCGCTATAAAGGCTCTGACCTTTGAAGCCGACACGCGCTCCCACAGAGCTTAAGTTGATAATACAGCCATTGGGTACTATGTACAGAACCACGGCCTGCATCATGAGCATGAGACCACGCATGTTAAGGTCGAAAACCTTATTGTAATTCTCAAGCGTTACTCTCTGCATATTGCTCACCATCTCGGTGGCGGCATTATTCACCAAAATGTGGATTTGAAGGTCATCGCTGCCAATGTAAGTCTTGAGCTGCGAAATGACCTCCTGGGCGCCCGTGGTCGTTGACAGGTCGGCCTGGCAGGTCCATGTGATCGGTTTGTGAGGGAGTTGGCTGATCTTAGCCCTAAGCTCCTCGACAGGAAATTTGCTGTTGTCTGAGACATAGGTGATACACACCTGGCTCTTGTTAGCCTTCAAGTTCTCGTTTTCCAAGAGTAGCAAAGAAAGAATGACTTTGCCCTATAGCAAATTCTTCCTTACATTCGCACCACGGCGGGCAAGCTCCCATGCAATGCCGGCACCAATACCACGTGATAATCCCGTTACTATCGCTAGCTTGCCTTGGAGATGGAGTTTATTTATTAGATTAGAAGTATGATAATAGGCTTTTGTTTCCTGGGAGAAAAGTAGATAGATTACTCTATTAGTAGTTAATAATAAATTCTTTTATTTTTATAGAATATACTCCACATGAAGTAGAATATTTTATAGTTAACTATAACTAATATGATTGGACATGTGTAAATAAATTTGTTGGTGAGTGGCACTTTGTCATTTCAGATTTGCTTAGTAAAAATACAAATTTTGGCAGTACGGAGTAGTGTCGATTCAGTCCGCCGTAGGAACACAACTCCAAATCCTTTGTACGGAGATCTAACTTTAACCCAGGGACGTTTAATCCCAAGGTTGCGAGTTCGACCCTCGTATCGGGTGCTCTTCTTTGCCCCCTCACTTTTTTTCTTCTTTCGTCTTTAACGGAAGGCAAAGAACCATTGCCTGGTGTAACCTGGTAATTTTTGGTAATAAATACACCTAAACGAAAGCTAGCTACTGGGCACTGTTTTTAAGTGAGCATTCTTCCCTCTGGATTCAGAGGCTGATGTTTATTCGGACGGTGGGATGCAGTCGCCATTACAAGTTTTGCCTTTGGTGAAACCTTCAATACTTTCCGGAACTTCGAACTTTAGAGATGATACAGCGGGATTTTGATTGCGCTGGCCGGAAATTTCATCGCATAATGGGCTGTGGCGTATGCCCACGCCAAACTGTGGTTTCACCGACTTGGTGTCACGCCTAGTTCTCTCAATCATTCGGTGTTGTCACCAGAGGACGGTCACATGATTGTCAAGTAGCCCTAGGGGCGACAACAGGCTACCAAATCGCCGAGAGAATCTAAATCAGGAAGATACAGCCAAGCCATACAATATGACCTGTCCTGGAATGAAATGAAGAGAATCCTCAGGGGTCCTGTATTGGTGGTTGACCCCTCTTTCATTGGAATGCTGAAGATATCTGGTGTTGTTGATGATCCCAGGGTTGTTGTGGGGTGGTATTACCGTACCGTACCGTACCGTACCGACCCAGCACCAGCCACACCTGCCTTTTTGGGTGGCTGGCCAAAGAGACCCTCAGCGATAACGACTTATTTTGCACCATCGCCAAAACTACTACAGACTATCCTCTGTACTCCATACTTACTCTCCTTCTTTTGTATCCATTCGATTCTATTCTTGGAATGTCAATTCTTCTCTCTCCTGTCAGAATATATTAATTGTTGTTGTCCTGAATTCCCCAATAAAACCCCCTTCCATCCTCTCTACCCGAATCGCAATATTCCTTGCCTCTATTATTCTTGAACTGTCAAGCAGTGTCGCCCTGAAACTGGGTGCTCTCTCAATCATAACCACGTGGAACCAACGCACCTTGAAACAACCATGTTGACGGTTGAGAAGCAATGGATTAACGTGCAGCAGAAGACTTTCACCAAATGGTTCGTTCCTTGGGTTTGTTTATCAGTCCCCTCGTTGACTCCCCTCTTCTCCGAAAACCCCCCTCCCCCAATCGAAGCGGCCACGAAATCACCATACTTTCACTCCTGCCTTGTTTCGCAGAGAGAACATTTGCTTCTTCTTTTTTGGCTAATTAGTCTTTTCCTCTGTTTTATAGGCTCAATGATAAGCTGAAGGTCCGGAATGTCTTCATCGATGATCTGGTGGTCGACCTCTCCGATGGCGTGAGTTACCCTGCATGCACCCTACGAGCAATCCTGCAATGACCATGCCGTTAATCTGCCTTCTCGTCGTAGGTTATCCTCATACATCTGCTAGAGATCCTCGGCGCAGAGTCTCTCGGTCGATACGCATCGAAACCGAAGCTCCGAGTGCAGAGGTTCGAAAATGTCAACAAGAGTCTGGACTTCATCAAGGGCAGGGGAATTCAAATGACTAACATTGGAGCGGAGGATATCGTCGATGGGAATCGGAAAATCATCCTGGGTTTGATCTGGACGCTCATTCTACGCTTTACCATCAGCGATATCAACGAGGAGGGTATGACCGCCAAGGAAGGGTTACTGTTATGGTGTCAGAGAAAGACGGCTTGCTACGACGACGTGGAGGTCCGCGACTTCTCCTCCAGTTGGAACGATGGGCTGGCGTTTTGTGCACTGTTGGATATCCATCGCCCAGATCTGATTGACTACGACGCTCTCGACAAGAAGGACCATCGTGGGAACATGAAACTAGCGTTCGATATCGCGGCCAACGAAATCGGCATTCCCGATTTGCTCGATGTGGATGACGTGTGCGACGTTGCGAAACCAGATGAACGTTCGTTGATGACCTACATCGCCTACTGGTTCCATGCTTTCTCGCAGCTGGAAAGGGTCGAAAATGCTGGTCGTCGCGTGGAGAAGTTCATTAACAATATGCACGGGGCGTGGGAGATGCAAAACTCTTACGAACAACGGGTGCGAGACCTCCTCCAATCGATCCGCTCCCAGCGCGACCAATGGAAGAGTTCCTCCTTTGAAGGCACTTACAAGGATGTCAAGGATCAGGCAGCGCAATTTTCGCTCTACAAGAGGAACCAGAAACGACAATGGGTCGCAGAGAAATCGGATCTGGCGGCGCTCCTGGGCAACATCAAGACCAAGCTCAGTACCTACCGGCTTCGTGCCTACGACCCGCCGCCGGGGCTTACCCCGGATGCTTGTGATCTAGAGTGGGAAGGCCTAACAAAGGATGAGCATGAACGTAGCCAACTCATCAACGAGACTATCCGGGATATCAAAAACGCCTTACGCCGTTCCTTCGCGGACAAAGCCAACGACTTCGCCCTTACTCTCAAGACCCTGTCTCTTGCCATTTCCGGTCTCGACGGCGGTGTAGAAGACCAACTAGACCACGTTAAGAAACTCAGCGACAACATCCCCCCTCTGGATGCGTTCTTAGAGAGCATTGCTGCATTAGACGAGCAATGTGCCGAAGCCAACATCGAAGAGAACGACTACACGACATACACTTTAGATGAGCTCTCGTACGAGCTGAGTCTGGTCAAAGCCAGCATTTCCAAGAAACTCGCTTTCCTGGACAACCAACTTGTGGCACGCAATATGACAAACCTGACCCCGATTCAATTGGAGGAATTCGAATCCGTATTCAGACACTTTGACCGTGATTCATCTAATACATTACATGAGCTGGAGTTCTCAGCTGCGTTGGCTAGTTTGGGTCTGGTCTATGATGAAGATGAGATGCACGATGTTTATGTTGAGACATGTGGTCCGGCACGGCTTGCGCAGAATTCTGGCGTCAGTTTCGAGCAGTTCATCCGGTTTATGGTTAGCATCACCGAGGATCAGAATACGGCTGAGCAAGTCTACCAAAGCTTCAAGGAAGTCGCAGATGGCAAGGTATGTTTTCCATTGTGTCTTTATAAGATGCACGTGAGTCAACTAACACTTCTTCTCACAGCCCTACGTCACAGAACTGGATCTTCGACACTCGCTCATCCCGGATGAAGTTATCGAACATCTTGTGCAGACAATGCCACAGCACGAAGGCCCTGACCTGCTCGAAGACAGAGATCTTGCGAAGTATGACTACATCAGCTTCATGGAGAAAATGATGGAAGAAAACGAAGGGAGAAGCGACGTCTCTGCCAACGGAGGGGAATAAGCGCATTAATTTGATACACGCGGCACATCTTTTGGTTCAGGTTTCTTTTTTCTGTTTCTGTTTCTTTTTGGGTGTCTGGAGCTCGGAGGGTTTGGGCTCTAAAACTGGCGACCACTTCTATACATACATTGCTCGTGCATACAGGAGGTTTTCATCTCGAATTCCTTTTTGTTTTCTTTGTTCTTTTTTTGCGCATTGCATTATTACTACCTCTTTTGTCTAGCATGTTACCAGGATTACCGCGTTGTACGCCACTTGGTAGGTAGATGGGAATAATAGGTAAAATCCAAATAGAATCATACCATGTTATGCCCATTCTTATTCTTACGCTTATGCTCATGCTCATATCGTTGGTATTGCATATAAAATCAGAAGCCGATTGGAAGGGAGTACCCCCGGCCCAGCGGATTCAGGTGCAGTAAGCTGTAACCAAGCATTATTGTATCTCTAATTCTCTATTCGATGTTCAGCAAATATAGTCACACGATGTTTGCGCGCCATCAGTTTACCTGACAGGCGCCGAAGTTCTGTGCTCGGTATTCCATATATGTAAGCCCTAGACAGTGTTCGATGTTTGATGTTTATATCACATGACCAAAACGGGCCCGTAATTGGTCCGGCGGAGAACAGCTCTTTCAACTTCACTCTTCCCATCTGTTGCTCAAGTCCATCGTCTACACGAACATACAGCTTTTATATAGCTTTTACTATCCTGAATTCCCGTATACTTTTTATCCCCGACTCGATTGTGCCTCGACGCGTCCACCATGGATCGCAGCTTGGACGAGATCATTGCCGAACGACCTGTAAGCTTTCAAGCTCCGGCTGGTCCCAAGCTGCTGGACTTCTCGGAGCAATAGCTGACAATATAGCAGCAACGGCCAAATCGGAACCAGAACCAGAACCAGGGCCAGAACCATGGTCGTCGTTCTCAGGGTCGTCGCCGTGATGGCGTGAAAAAGGTATCTATCTTCGTCTTTGCTTTTGTTCTATTTCGTGAGGGGCTTTGCGCTGACTTGTGGGTTGTTGCTTTAGGTCCTCCCTCCTGTTTCTCCTTTCGAGCCCTCCTCCTAATCCTCCTTTCCCTCGTGATTGATGCTCTCGCATGAGATAAAGAAGAGCAAGCGAAGAACAAACACCCTCCATTCAATGCTAGACAAGGCCACGAGGGAAAAGCAGCCGCAGGACCACCATCATAATCATCTATTGGATGGATGGAGGGAGCATTTCTTCTTTCCACGATACAATCAATAATAAATCCATCTGAGTGTGACTTCCGAGCTGACCTTTGTTTTCTCTGTTCGTTTTACGGTTTCGCAGTCATATAGAGAAGATCGTGTTGATTTGGACCTGTAATGATTCCTTCCTCCTTGTTTTTTCTCTGTTCGTGGTGGTGCTGTTGACTGGCAATGTCATTTACAGAGGAGTTCTTTCATTGATGGATTGGGCTTTAGCTGACCAAGGAACTTATAGTGACTGGGTCCACGACAAGTACGAAGATGATCGCGATAGTATGTCATTCTAAACTGATAAATGATCCTCTTGGTTTCTAACATTTTCTTTAGCACACCCGTCCCGCGCCCCGAGGCGCCCGAAAGGTGATCGCTATTCGCCATCACCTGAACAGTATGCATTATGTTTCTCCCGCTTCGGATTCGGCATTGCTAATACTGTGAAGCGCATCTGCCGGATCGAAGATTCGCGTTGAGAACATTCATTACGACATCACAGAAGCTGATCTCGAGGTAAGTAATGTCTATTGGTGTCATGCGTATATACTGTCTGACAAGTATGCAGGATTTATTTTCTCGAATCGGACCGATCAGCAATCTCTCCCTGGTCTACGACCGCGCTGGACGCTCCGAAGGCGTTGCTTACGTTACCTACAACCGGCTCAGCGACGCAAAGACTGCCATTGGCGAATTCGACGGCGCAAATGCTAAGGGGCAGCCTATCCGTTTGACTATTGTCCCTGCCGGCAGAGGAAGACGGGAGCGCAACCCGTTTGACAATGTGGAAAGACCGAGAGGAAGCCTTCTCGACCGTGTTCAACGGCCCCGCGACTCGCGCAGCCTGAGCCCAGAGAGCCCCAGTGATAGCCCAGAGGGCGGTGGACGCCGCTGGCGCGGCCGCCGCGCTGGCCCTGTCCGCCGCAGCGACGTCTCTAAGCCGCCCCCGGAGCACATCGACAGATACGTCCCCGGCCAGCAGCGCTCGCCGGTACGCCGAAACGGCGATGGTCGACGGCGTGGTGGCCCGCGCCGCGACGACAGAAACCGGAATGATGGCGGAGGTAACCGTGCTGCCAACGGCCGACCCCGCAAGACGCAGGAAGAGCTCGACCAGGAGATGGAGGATTACTGGGGCGGTTCGGCTAATGCCGGTGCTGGGGCTGCTGATCAGGAGGCTGTCCCCGATGAGCCGCTGCAGGTTGCGCCTGCGAGTACGGCCGCTGCTGGGGATGATGATGTTGATATGATTGAGTAGATCTCCGCACGGTGTTCGCGTCTTGCTTGCTTGTTTGCTTTAAGATTTTTTAATTGCGGTTGTCGCTAGATACGGACATCTACATTTATTATATTTTATTTAAAATAAAGCTAAAGCTCAGCATTTTGGATTTTATTGGGAATTGAGTCGTCGCATTGTAATTCTATGCACTATACACTAGCAGTACACCTATTATGAAGGTCAAGTATTATTCATGGGTATTATCCGCAGTCCACACACAATCGCACTCACAATGCCTCCATGCTAATGCTATTAATACTCAATGCTGTTCGTCCATAATATGAAGCCTCAGCAGATACCAGACAGTCAGACCCCAACGCTAACGCCACAAACCATACGACTCCCGACAAGCCTTCCACAACTTGATAGTCCCGTCCTCGCTACCGGTTCCGTAGAGCTTACCGTCGGGCGAGAAGCTGATGGACCAAATGGGTCCGTGGTGGCCTTTTTGGACCTCTGTATGAGAGTTAGCTTGCCATTTTATATGGAATATAAATATGGAAGGAGAGGAAAATACCAAGTTCCTCATCAGTATGCAAGTCATAAACCCTCGCCCACGTATCCTCCGCACTTCCCGTAACCAGTCTACCCGAGTCGCTATTCACCGCAGCACTGGCAACGTCATACCGGAAATCGATCTTCTTGAGCACACGACCGGGACTGATACCATCGAACAGATAGACCGACTTCCCCGCGGCTACAGCCAGAATACCCGGATCGTTTTGTCTGAATGCCAGACTGTTCAGTTCGCAGCTACCGATAGGGCCGTCGACGGTGTATTCAAAGACCGGGTGGCGTGAGCGAAGGTCCCACCAGCGGATCTTGCGGTCTTCGGCGGCTGTCGTGAGGACGTTGTAGTCGTGGTTGTTCCAGATAATGGATTTGATTGTACCATTGTGGACGCCGGGGCCGATTTCATAGCTCGTTACTGGGTTGTCGTTGGTCGTGGGGGAGGAAGTCGAAGGAAAGGTCGGGGATGATGTCGTGCTATCGCCGCCGCCGCCGCGGGATAGATCGAATATTCTAAGTTTCTTTTCCGCGCCACCGGTGGCTAGGACTCGAGGGTAGGGTTGGTTCGGGAAAGCTACTGCACGGCAGATGTGGGAGTGTTGAAGGGTGTGGAGACATTCGCCGCTATGAGTGTCCCAGACTTTACTGTGAGACTGTTAAGAGTGTCCTAAGCTCGAAGAAACGATTAGACTTACGCAGAGAAATCTGCTGCTGCTGTGGCTGCTATGTTTGCGTCTGCTGAAAGGCGGGCCTGCCATACAGCTCCCTTGTGGCCGAGGAAAGTACCGATCCTGACATGGAGTCAGCAAGACTGGGAATTTGAATAAGAGAAAGACATGACCAACCAATCACCAGTTATACCATCCCGGAGCATAGGGTTGTTGTCTATCGAGTGTTACCTCCATCCTTTGGCGCACATGAAAAGTGTGACCTACCTTTGCATGCTGAAATGAGATAATACTGATCATCCTCCACGGTAGAAGAGAAGTTGAGATGCGGCACAGGACGAGAATGCCCGTGGCAAGTTAGAGGAACCACTTTCGGGATATCTGTAAACGAATGAGCTGCGGACGATTGAGCCTGCGGAATCACAACAATTCCCTTACCTGAAGCCATATTCAGCTGCGTGGTTCTATGGCGAAAAATCTAAGGTCCTAATTCTCCAAAGGATAGACAATTTCGCGCTCAATGCGGTGGTTAGAAGAAACGCTCAGAGACACCGCAAATTCCGTGTAGATGGATAGAAAAAAATGATTGTGACAGTGGCGAGTAGACACGTCAGTATCGTCGAAATACGCAAACAGTAGAGAAAGGAGATTCGTCAAGAGTCGTCAATTCGTTCATCAACACAAGACACGGCGGGGGGTGGTGGTGGGAAGGGACGACAAGAAAGGGAATGAAGATAGGGAAGGAATAAAAGAACAGGAGCACAGAAAACAATCAACCCTCCAGCTACTCGAATACCGAGATCACGAAATGAATGCGAGAAGATGGACAGGCCACTCAGCCCATGCAGTGGACAGGAAGAGGAGAAGGAGGTGAAGCTTCTTTTGATATTCGCCCAGAGCCAAAATGTCCGATGGGGAAACTGTGCTAGGCCCGATGCGGACTAGTGCCGCTGCACGTGAGGCGTGTAGTTGGACTTCAAGACTTCACTGTCCATGGGTATTATTGTACAGATATGGATGATTGAAGTTTGAATCTTTGGTGCTCAATGGACTGAGATGATTCAATAATACCACCTTTTGTTATTTGCTCTTTCCCCAGCCCAATTTCCTGAACAGTCCACAGTTCCAGCAGTTTCCAATATGTATGCAGGGATCCCACCGCCCACGTGATATGATGTATTATTAACTCCAACAACAGTCCGGCTGCATTAAACAAACGCTCTCTGGCCTCAACTCAATATATCTGCCATCGAGACTCTGTCGGCTTCGTCCTGGTTGCTTTTCTATTTACTCTGTCTCTCCCAAAGCCCCAGTGGCAGTCTTATGTATGTCTGACTTCAAGATCTCTGCGTCTTTGGAAGGCCACGGCGATGATGTAAGGCCGTCCTCGCGATAATTATCTCCCCACAGCACTGAACTGCAATTGCTTGTTTGTTATGGATTGACTGACACAATTTTGATCTTTACAGGTTCGTGCTGTGGCCTTTCCCCATCCTAGCGCAGTGCTATCAGCTTCCCGAGACGCAACCGTTCGATTATGGAAGCTAGTATCTACCCCGCCGCCGGTCTACGACTATACTATAACGACTCACGGTTCAGCGTTCATCAACAGTTTAGCATACTATCCCCTGGCTCATGGATTCCCTGAAGGGCTTGTCTTCTCCGGTGGCCAGGATACAATAATTGAGGCGAGGCAACCAGGCAAATCGGTCGAGGACAGTGCGGATGCCATGTTATTGGGTCATGGTCACAATGTATGCTCATTGGATGTATGTCCGGAAGGGGGGTGGATTGTCAGTGGGAGCTGGGATTCTACTGCAAGATTGTGGAGGATTGGAAAGTGGGAGTGTGATGTGGTGATGGAAGGCCACCAAGGTAGTGTGTGGACGGTGTTAGCGTATGATAACAACACTATCATCACTGGTAGGTCAGAGAGATTCTGTACAAGTGCCGAGATATACTTACATATTTTGACAGGATGTGCCGACAAAATCATTCGCATATTCAATGCTTCTGGGAAGCTGTTACGCAGCATCAAAGATTCTAGTGACGTTGTTCGGGCTCTCTGCAAGCTGCCGCCATCCCATCCCACCGGAGCCGAGTTTGCCTCTGCGAGTAACGATGGTGTGATTCGGCTTTTCACCATCAAAGGTGACCTGATGGCAGAGCTCCACGGCCACGAGAGTTTTATCTATTCCCTGGCGGTTTTGCCGTCAGGTGAATTAGTGAGCTCGGGCGAAGATCGCACCGTTAGGGTGTGGAGTGGGGCGCAATGCGTGCAGACCATCACTCATCCTGCAATCTCAGTTTGGAGCGTTGCAGCTTGCAAAGAAAACGGGGATATTGTTACAGGTGCTAGTGACCGGATCACTCGCGTGTTCAGCAGAAGCCCTGAACGTCAGGCGAGTCCGGAAGTGGTACAGCTGTTCGAAGGCTCCGTACAGCAGTCCGCGATCCCGGAGCAGCAGGTCGGAAAGATTAACAAGGAGAAGCTTCCTGGGCCCGACTTCCTCCAACGGAAATCTGGTACGAAGGAAGGCCAGGTGCAGATGATCCGGGAGGAGAACGGCAGCGTGACCGCCCACACATGGTCGTCGGCCTCACAAGAATGGATCGCGGTGGGCACAGTTGTCGATGCCGCTGGAAGCGGCAAGAAGAGCGAATACCAGGGACAAGACTACGATTATGTCTTTGATGTCGATGTTGAAGATGGCAAACCTCCTCTCAAACTCCCGTACAACGTTTCTCAGAACCCGTACGACGCGGCAACTAAATTCATAGCTGCCAACCAGTTGCCAGCAAGCTATGTTGAGCAGGTTGCCCAGTTTATTCTGCAGAATACACAGGGCGCCACCCTCGGTCCGCAGGAGAGCGCACCCGCCGGCCCTGATCCATGGGGTCAGGACCGACGGTACATCCCTGGCGAAGCTGAAGCTCCCTCCGTTCCCGAATCGCGCCCTCAGGTTCTTCCTCAGAAGACATATCTCTCGATAAAATCCGCGAACCTCAAGGTGGTTGCGAAGAAGTTGCAGGAGCTGAACGAGCAGCTGGTATCCTCGGGATCAAAGGATGTCTCCCTGAGTCCTTCCGAGATGGAGGCTGTCATCTCCCTATGCAGCCAACTGGAGTCCTCTACAAATCTCAAACCCTCACCAGCGGTAGAGTCCGGGGTGGGCTTGCTGTACAAGGTGGCCACCGCCTGGCCCGGTGCCAATCGACTCCCCGGCTTGGATCTCCTTCGTCTCCTCGCCGCAGCCACCCCGGTGACGGCCACAGCAGACTACAACGGCCAAGACCTTGTCTCCGGCATCCAAGCCAGCGGCGTCTTTAACCCCCCTCTAAACGTGAACAACGCCATGCTTTCCGTTCGCATGCTAGCCAACCTGTTCGAAACCGAGCCAGGCCGCGAACTAGCAGTGGCCAAATTCACCCAGATCCTGGCCGGGATCAAATCATCTATCGCCGCCAGCAGCGCCGCAGCAGCCCCGAATCGCAACCTCACAATCGCCACCGCAACCCTGTACATCAACTACGCCGTCTACTTCTCCTCTGGTGGCCGTGAGTCCGCACCAGAGTCCTCGGAACGGGGGCTCGTCCTCGTCGAGGAACTATCCCAGATGCTTTCCCGCGAGAAAGACTCTGAAGCCGTCTACCGCAGTCTCGTTGCTCTGGGGACCCTTATCAAGTCTCTCAGTGAGGAAGTTAAGAGCGCGGCTAAGGACGTTTATGATATCGGGGCTATTCTGGGGAAGATCTCAGGAAGCGGTCTTAGTAAGGAACCGAGGATCAAGGGCGTTATTGATGAGATTAAGGCGGCGATGTGATCCAGTCCCTATATCTGTTGTAAGGAATGCATAAACTTTCATACTTCAGTGTTATCTCGTACAAGAAACGTAGTCATTTTATCATACAAATACCAGACGAGAATTTACACTACAGCCTCCCCTCAGCATCAACCCCAACTTCCAAAAGCTGATCAATTCCCGGATATTCGGGCAAGTCCAATCCATACTTGCTAGCAAGGGCGCTAGTCAAAAATCTCCCGCCAACAAAATGCCTTCCCCGATAAAACTTCACGCACGGCTTCGGCGCCGTCAAACTAATCAGACTCCCCGGCATGAACCTCGCTCCGGGGCCCTCCTTCGGCGGCCCTGCCTCTATATCCCAGGAACTAGGCGCGTCGACACTAAGCACGGGCACACGCGCGGTCTCGAGCTGTGAGATAATCGAGGGGAAAGGCTCACGGAGGGGCCCGCCGAAGGAGAAGCCGAAGATGGAGTCGACGATGAAGTCGGTGCCTTGAAGGGCTGGCGAGAAGTCCGTCACGAAGGGGATGGAGAGGTTGTTCAGTTGGGTCTTAAGACGCTGGTAGAGCGGATTCTTGCCCTCTTTGGGGTAGTAGATTGAGGGCTTGTAGCCGTAGTGGGCGAGGTGGCGGGCTGCTACTAGGCCGTCGCCGCCTGGTCTCTCCTTCAGCTCTAGTCCAGAGTTATGTATAGGTGTGTGCACGCATGCTTACCGTTATTTCCTGGTCCACAAATAACAAGGATGTTCTTCCCAGCACTCAACGGATGAATGCGATACACTAACTCATCAGCCATCATCCTAGTTGCGAAAGACAAATGTTACTTACCAGCCTGGGAAACAGACAGTCCCGCCAACTCCATCAGTTGATCCAGAGACCATCCACCCTCGTCTATGAGGTCCTTGTCCAGGGCTGCGGCATCTTTGGAGGAGATAGCCTGGGATGTTAGCATTTTACGAAGTATTAGCTGTAGGTTGAGCATGGGATACCTTGAGCGACATTTTGGCTGTTTGGGTATAATGTCTGATCGAGCGAGGGATTACGAATTGCCTGAGGAGAGATGAACGCAGCATATGCTTCAATAATGAAGACTCTTCAAGCCTTGACTTCCAAGGTAGTTCTTATAACTAGCAAGACAATGTGATATCGACACGATTACATCATCCCCTCTCCTCCCCACCGCCCTAGTTGCACTATTCCCTATATGGACAGAAACTACGGGTAAACAATCCTCCGAATCCCCGACAAAACCTCCGCGGAGGGCTGAATTAGCCCGGCAGAGACGAAGTCATCGTTTCGGCGCAAGTTGCAACTTCTCATATATCTTTCAGATATCTCCGGGGAACGAAAGAAGGCCAAGATGGTTGTTCGGATCCGGCTCTCGCGGTTTGGGAATAAGCACCAGCCGTTTTATAATATTATCGTTGCGCAGGCACGGTATGTATAATATTTTTTTCTGGCCCTGTCACTAGTCGACCGTTCAGTCAATGCTCTCCAGCACACAGGCTATACACCACGTCAATGAGAAAACATGCTGATAAATATAATAGCTCCGCCCGAGACTCCAAACCCCTCGAAGTCATCGGCACGTACAACCCCCTCCCCCAACGCCCGACCAACCTGTCGACGGAAGAAGCGCGCAACGCACGACCATACAAGGAGATCGCACTGGATCGGTCGCGAGCAAAGTACTGGCTTGGAGTTGGCGCGCAGCCTAGTGGTGTTGCTTGGCGGTTGATCGAGTTGGTATGTCTGCCTTTCTGTCTGTTGCCTCTGTCTGGGGAATGGACGCTAACCGTGAAAAAAGGCCGGTCTTGCGCGGTCTAAGCCGAAAAACAAGAATTAGGATTCCCTCGCGGAGTACGGTGGCGGTTTTGTGCCTGATCGTCTGCAGGGTATGATATTTGTGGCATTACTGGCGTTTGGGATATCTTTGGTTTGAGGTTTTGCTGTATGTGCTCCAGAGTCTGCACCGTGGTTATGTATATTATGAGTATGTATATTATGAGTATGTATACATGAGCTATACATTATCGATCTCATGGTTGATATATTGGACGAGTGGTGGGTGGTAGGTCTTTATGTATGGAGTACATATCTCGGTGAATGATGAAACCTAGTGAAACGGGCTGAGACAGTATACTGTATCTCTACTATTTCAGAGTGCATTCCATTTCTCTGTTCCACCACATATGTCTGGATACTATCGTATACTATCTCTATATAGTACTATCCCTAATACCCTACTTCAATAACCCCCCTATGGCTCGATGATCCACAGTAGAGTTTGTTTTCCCATGGAACCAATCAATCGCAGCCACCGCGGACCGGTACAATACCGTTTCTTACGTATGATACGCGATGCAGGCACCACTAGTTAAGTTGAGTTGACTCAGGGCTAAAGCGTAATATATGCACTCACTGGGGAACCAGGGATTGTGCAATGAGTGAGTATGGAGCGGATGACGGGGGGGTGACAGGATGATTGTGGACGGATCATGGCTGCATAGGAGAGAGTACTCTGTGACTGTGAGTATACCCGAAGAAGGGTTGAGACTCGTTGACGACATCGAGTACATAAGTCATGAGACCAGGAACATAATGCATTGTGTACTAGCACCGATGCAGGTCCTGATGAAACCGGGATACCCTGGCTTGATCTTCCGACATAGTAGGATTACTACTAGGATCTATACTGACGACGGAATGTACTAGTAGGATAGAATATCAATAGGGCTGGTGGGCCTCGTCAGTGGCAGCAGTCGAGCTACGGCCACACACACAGACCACCCACGCAACCCTCCTCCACGTTCGCATCCGGCCAGACATATTCCGGAGAACTGTAAGTACGAGTACATTCCACACGGAAGTGCCATTGCTGTTCTCAGTAACTGTCAGATCCTGCGATCCCTGACAGATGCCAGCTCCGATCAACATACGCCATGGCTGGCGTCTGTCTTCATCTCTGCAATGTAATGCTTGTCCGACGCGCGTGCGAGGGTCTTGCTGGCGCCGGGGGAAAAAGGGATGGGGGACTGCCGGTTACCGCTAACCCATCTTTGGTCTAGCGTGTAAGATAACCGGTAATTTATGCATGCGCTATTCCCGATCGGGCTGCCCACCCCCGTCAAGACCGTTCCGGACCTTCACGCTCTCTCACTGCCCTCTCTCTCTCTCTCTCTCTGTGTCTCTGTCTGCCTGTCGCTTTCTCTCTCTGCCTTCGCCTTTCTCCTGGTCGAGTCCTTTTCCTCTTCCTCTTTTCTCCCATCCCTCGCCGTGCTTCCTCTTCCTCCCTCCTCCCCCCCACTATTCCATATCGTCTTCTATTCTCGTTTCTTTTTCTCATTTCCACATCTTGTTTAATACTATCCGTCTCTCATCTCTCTCTCTTTCTTTCTTTTCTCTTTCTTTCTTCCTCTCCTCCCTCTCTCGTTCTCGCCATCTGGTTCCTCTCCCCTCCTCCCCTCCATCTTTTTTTCTCTCTATAACCACCTCCACCTCCCCATATCATATTCCTATTTCTCATTTTTATTATTATCATTTCTGTTTCCCATTTGCCTCGATATTCTTCCTATTCTACTCGCGTCTTCGCGTCACTCATCGACTACGGTGTCCTTCTGTCGCTTGTCGTCGCGCGCATTGCCGTTTTCGCCGCATTGTCAGGGGCGATTCGCGCCCCCCATCCGAGTTCCGTCTATCGTCCTTACGACAACCCTCCCAACTCTCTCCCTGACGACGATATCCTCTTCTCGGGTTCGCGTCTCGATCGCTTTCGAGTCGTTACTGAGTGTCTCTGTTATCTTCCGGGTTGTGTCATTTTATCACTACCCCCTTTGTCAACTCGGGTGGCCAGTTGCACACACATTCATACATACCCCCAACTACGAGGCATGAGCGGCAGTTCGAGCCAGTCTACCCGTACCAGTCCTGGGTCCTACAGTACTACGCAACGCACCGCTTCCATCTCGTCCGGTTCTTCGCCGCCGCAGTACCCTCTCCCCTCTTCGCAGCCGCCCGCGACGGCCCAGAATGCGATGTCGACCGACTTGTATAGCCCGACCGCGTCGCATCCCCCAACTTCGCTCAGCAATTCTTTCTCCTACCCTTTCTCTCCCATCGGTTCTTCCTCCGCGTTTGACGGCCCTCCTTCCGGTCCTATGCGTCTGAACGAGTCCGATCGCTCCGCGCAGGGCCTCAACGGTCTTGGCCGCGCGGGCAGCAGTCTTGGTGGTGGCGCGATTTTGATGCGAAAACTTCCCAGAAACACCAGTCGCGAAGCCTTGCGCAGCATGTTACTCTTTGCTAAGGACTTTGTCGACGCCGATTTTGTCCCCGTCGATTTTCCCGACGATAATGGCTTTTTGACCGCGGTCGCCCGCTTCAATACCATGGCTGCCGCTGAAGAAGCAAGAGCCTTGCTGCACGGTAAACCCAACTCCAAGAACGATGCGAACATGATCGTCGACGTTGTGAATGGCCCGATTGGTCCGAATCTGAACGCCGCCCGCCGCAATACCATCGATTATACCGCGACTCGAGGCTTGCTGGGTGGCGTCCCGTCCAATGGCCCTTTGTCGCGTCAATCCTCGCGCTTCAACGGCACCTTCCAGAGTCTGGAGCGACTCTCAGCCACCACGGGGGCCACCCCGGACGCGTTGCCCACCACTGCTGACTCTGGCTCGCGCCTGCACAACCTCTTCTCCTCGCAATCGCCCATTGGGAACGGCGTCCATGATCTCCCGCGTGTGAGTGGCAAGTCCATGATCGATCAGGATCCCGATGAAGAAACGGGTGAATTGCTCAAGGATCCCGTGGGCTATGCCGAAAATGGACATTCTGCTTCGGTTTCCCACCCCCGTCGGTCGACAAACCCACAGTTCCCGGTGACACGATTTGCCAACCTGTCTCTTTCGAACAGCAACAGCAACAACAATGGCAGCCATAACAACAACAACAACAACAGCAACAACCCCAACAACATGGCATCGCCGCCTTTACCGAATTACGGCCCCGGAGGTGCTGCAGGTGGTGCAAATGGAGCGCCAGCACGCATGGGTGTCTCCCCATACCCACCAACCGTGAGCAACGGGGGTGGAAACCATGGATTCCACTACGGCAACCAGCATAACCCGCGCCATAGCCTCCCGGCTGCCAACCCCAACGACTTGAACCCTCCGTGCAATACGCTCTACGTGGGTAACCTCCCTCCAGACACCTCGGAAGAGGAGCTCAAGGCGCTCTTCTCCAAGCAACGAGGATACAAACGACTGTGTTTCCGGAACAAGCAGAATGGACCCATGTGCTTCGTGGAATTTGACGAAGTGGCCATGGCCAGCAAGGCGCTCAACGACCTGTACGGCTACAAGCTGTCCAACAGTGTCAAGACTGGGATCCGTCTGAGTTTCTCCAAGAACCCGCTGGGTGTCCGTTCCGGGCAGCCAGGCAGCATGACCGCGTCAAACCACATGGTCCAACAAGGTTCCGTCGCCGGAGCCAACAATGTCAGCACGGCACACAACAACCAGATGTTCTCTTCCGTGAGCGGACCACCTCCGGGCTTAGCGGCACCTCCGGGGTTGATGATGCCGTTGGCCTTGCGCAACAACGGGCCGATTCATCCATCTGCCAACCCCACGCATGCGGCGGCCCTGGCTAACAACGGCTCCTTCAACAACCCCAATGCAGGCCTGGGTATTCGAGCCAACGGCGTCAATCCGATGATGTCGCACACCCCTCCGCTCGTGGGCGGTGGCGGTGGTGTCCTTGGAACGGGCACACCTGGTCCCAATGTGGGCGGTGGCTTTAATTCCTATTATCCCGACTACATGATGGGTCGATGAAACCAGCATTGTTGATCACTTGAAATAATGTCCGACATGTTTGATGACAACTGGGGTATCTTATCTGGCGCATTGGGATTCCTGGTTTTCATGAGCTAGATCAGCATTTGGAGACTCCACTTCTCCGAGGAGTATGGATTATGGTTGCTCTGGTTTCGTTTCTGTTTCTTCTATTTTGCTTTTTTAATTTTTCGCCATTACTATTACTATTCATCTCCCCCCCTCCCCCT
>PQME02000018.1:0-208167 GCA_003004525.2 Aspergillus sp. MA 6038
AACCCCAATAACCCCAATAACCCCCAATAACCCCAATGCAGTGTGTAGGTACAATGGTATTTGTTGTGAACTAATCACTAGTTCTCCCAGCAATGACCACAGCGGAGCTTTATCAGACTAGTCATGTGCACTGCGGCGGTCATAAGGATTTTATGTACATAATATGCCAATATGCGGCGCTATATCAGTGGAGCAAAGCCGGGAAAAAAGGAAGCGGGGAATTGTTTGCTTTTTATGAAGTCCGAGGCACCTGACATTTGCCCATACGGTCACACCCTCCAATTTGCTCTGTCCTCTGTCCCTATTGGTCGGATCATTGGAGTGACAGTGACAGCGGCACATCGCCCCCATATGGCACGGCGGTGATTCGCTGAACCACTCTATCCCCGGAAGGTGGAGACACTGCGACAGCCCAACCCACTCCCAGTATTACACGAGGTGGATGACGTTGATAGCATGTCCTACTTATTAGAACTTTTGACACGGAAAACACCCGCAATTACTCTTCACTGGCTGGGCCACTAATAACCCCTCGGTGCGGGGTCTTAAAAGGTGCGAGGATGCCGGCATGCACCCGGAAATGGAAAAGCAGAGCAACGTGAACGTCTATTCTGCTTAATTGTGATTATGCCGTCCAACGAGTTCTCTGGTGGTGTGGGCGTCACTGCGGACCCCAGCCAATATGCCTTCAAGGCGCGCAGGCTCCGAGTCGTGTGCATTGGCGCAGGATTCTCCGGCCTGAACCTGGCCTATAAGCTCAAGCACGATTGGACTTTCGGTCTCGAGGATTTTACCCTCTACGAGAAGAACGAGGAGGTTGGAGGTACCTGGCTTGAGAATGTGTATCCCGGGGTAGCATGCGATGTACCTGCTCACAGCTATGTCTTTCCCTTCGAGCCGAACCCGTCCTGGTCCAAGTGCTATGCTGGTGGAGATGAGATCAAGCAGTACATAATCGACACGGTGGACAAGCACGGGCTCAGGGAAAATATTGTGTTCAATACCCGGTTGACCAAGTCCATTTGGAATGAAGAGAGAGGAAAATGGGGCCTCGAATTGAAGCAGAACGGTACGACTGTCATCCAAGATGAAGCAGATATCCTCATCAATGCCTCTGGGATCCTCAATCGGTGGGAAATGCCAAGCATTCATGGCCTAGACCAATTCAGTGGAAGGGTTATGCACACAGCGGGCTGGGATAAGTCCTACGATTGGACTGGCAAGAAGATCGCGGTCATCGGCAATGGCTCATCGGGAATCCAAATTGTGCCTACCCTGCAGCCAAAAGCTGCAAAGATTGTCAACTATATACGGCATCCCACATGGGTATCCGCCAATCTGTGTCCTGACATCACCAAGGACAGAATGGGAACCAATTTCAAGTACAGCGAGGAGGAGAAAACGCAGTTTAAGACCAATCCGGGGGCTTTCCTAGCCGAAAGGAAACGAATTGAGTGCTCGTAAGTTCGGTCTGTCTTCAGTCTGACTCAGTATAAGCTAATTCCGTGAAGGGTCAACTCTGTCTATCGACTGATGCTCTCCGGCTCTGAACTGAACAGATTTCTGCATGACGCAACTGAGAAACTCATGCAACAGAGGCTTAGCCGCAATCCCGATTTGATTGAGAAGCTTATCCCTAAGACGCCGATTGGATGTCGCCGACTGAGCCCGGGTGATGGATATCTCGAGGCCATGCAAAAGGAGAATGCCGAGTGGTGCTTTGACGAGGTAAAGAAGATCACCAAAACCGGCATCGTTACAGAAGGGGGCGAGCAGGAGTTTGATTTGATTGTCTGTGCAACTGGATTTAACACCACGTTTGTCCCGGGATGGGAGCTTGTGGGTCGCGACGGTCGTCGACTAGACACGGAATGGAAGGAGACGCCAGAGGCATATTTCTCCATATGCGCCGGTGGCACTCCAAACTACTTCATGTTTGCTGGACCAAATTGCCCGATTGGCCATGGCAACGTGCCTCAAATGCTGGCCTGGACTGCCGATTATGTGCTCAAATGGATCAAAAAGATCGCCCGCGAAGATATCAAGTAAGGAATTCTCCGAGATGGGACCGCTCTATTGCAACTGATGTATCGTCCAGGTCAATCGCAGTCAAAGATTCTGTTGTCTGTAGCTATAACCGTCGGGCACAGGCTAATCTGAAGCACACGGTTTGGAGTACTGGCTGCAACGCCTGGTATAACAACGGACGCGCAGTCACAGCAATGTACCCGGGCAGTATACTTCACTACAAAGGCAAGTCTTGCACGAGCTATGTTGGAAATTTCTGTGATTGATTGCTGACTTTCGTGTGTAGAGGCCATTAAGAACATTCGTGGCGAAGATTTTGATATCCGCCATAATAACAATTTGGATCCATTTTCGTATCTCGGTAATGGCGAGCTTGAATGGGAGAGAGATGAGGGGGCTGATTTGGCGTTCTATTTAAAATAGACGTGGTCATAAGTGCTAGCGCCGGGGCTATATGTTTTGTTCAGAGTAACTAAAAGACAAACGGAAGAAAATGATGGCGTCGCTGGGCTCTGTCTCGACTTCCCTGGAGCTGCTCTATAGATTGTTAACAATATTCTGATGGGCCAACGATACATTAGCAGCGTCGAGCACTGCTGGATCAAGCAAAAGAGGCGCTTTCGCTGCTGGCGGTTTGGTAGTACAGTAGAATACTTAGAAAGTGCTTATGTAGTGGAAGACCCGGACAAACCGACCTGTTCCGGTACTGTACAGCAAAATAGTACTCGTTCCATTTCATTTACCACGAGCGCTCGGGATAGCAGATGGGCCGGTTATATTAAAAATATACCTCATTCATCTCATCTATTTCAACCATATCTCCGTAAAAGACGAACAACAGAGGCCGAAAAAAAGCGCGAACATATCACACCATTATAGAAACACAATAACAGACTGAATAATGTCATGACGCCCTTATCACACATTGAAACCATATGTACTTCCCTTCCCAAGGATCAACCCATTCACAAATATTCCTTCGAAACCGACAACACGTATATTCCAAACAGTATGAATCACCGAACCATCTTGACTTGCTGTATTAGTTAGCCTGAAATTAGGGTCATTAGGGTTATGGGGGTTTAAGGTTAGAACTCAATAAGATATACTACAAGAGCATTCCCAATGAAAGTAGTTGAATGGAATCTACAGAAGTTCCTAGAGATTGAGAGAAGCCAGATATAGTGGTCTTTTTGGCCTAGTGGTAGGAACAGACCCTAGGCTGTCCCTAACAGCTTGCTTGTATAATAACCTGCCATTCTAGCTAACCTTTTGCTTTGGTTGGTGATGCAATCATATATTACTGTGGCGGCCAAGAAGTATAGTGTGGACCATATATATCCCACCCCCGCCCCGATACATAACCGACAGGCTACAAGTACGAAAGTGGCTTGTCAAGACTTGGATCTACTGACTGAAGATGATACCGTCCTAGTCATATTCTATTTTTTTAATAAGCTCATCTTTCAGCCTCAACGGTGCAACACACATATACATTCGTTGAAATACCCTTTCGACTGCCGAGACCAACAAGACTGCCTAATATAGTATAGCCTCCCCCATATTACCCCACACGTTCACTGCCATAATTCAGCAACTCCAATTGGGCCCTACAAAGTGCGGACAAAAGATGGACAGACTATTCTCATTACCCACTCCTCTATTGGCTCATCGTTATTGAATCGTTATTGAACTGAAACATGCAATTGGACTCCTTTCCATATCAGTGTTCCATTTGTTCAAAGCACTATAAGCGTCGAGAACATCTCCAGCGCCACCGTAGCTCCCACGCATCTGAACGCCCACATCACTGTCCCTCGTGCAATGCACGGTTCCAGCGAACGGATGTACTGAGACGACATTGTCGGACGTGTCTGGGTTTGCAAGGTGGGAGGACCGCAGCGCGGGCTATTACTCGACGTCGCGCGTGCGATCGTTGTGTTCGTCAGAAGAAAGCCTGTAACTCCCAGCAGCCGTGTAACCGTTGCGCACAGCAAGCCGTCGATTGCTTCTACGCTGGCCCAAGCGGGTTCGGTCAGAATGTGCTGCAAGCTGAGGAGTGGACGGTTGATGTTCCTGGTGCTGAGTCTGCGGAGCAGGTGCTATTGCAGAATAGTGAACGGGGTATGACTGCTCCGTCCGTTGACGATACAACCAGTTCCAGAGGGCCTGTAGCAGCTACGACGATGATGCCGTCTCGATGGTCTGATTTTAATAATGACAGCGGGATGGGAGGTCCCACTCGTCAGTACATGGCTCTGGGTGATCCGAATGTACTCGATTATGCCAGTCCTAGTTGGCAGGACCTCATTGCGATGGTGTCAGAGGGTCCACCAGGACCCGATGGAATGCATTCATTTCAATTCCTTGATAAGATGACTAGCAGTACGGGGCTTGCATACAGCTTCGATTGTGGCACGCCAGAGCAGAGGGAACATGTGTTATCCATGGTGCTGCGCGGGGTCGAGAGTGAAAATGAAACATCACAGGAATCACAATCGGATGCCCCATTCACGGAGATTGAAGCGCTTAATTGGCTGGACGATCCCATATCCCTCAAGACGCATCAGATAATGCTCTTGGTTAAAGATATTGTCACCGTGAAACCGCGCAATAGTGCCGTCACTCTGGACTGGTCGCCTAGCCTCCAGCAGAATTGTCTGCAGTTCTTTTCACCGGCCAATCTTCGCAAATTCCTTGGACTATATTGGGCCATCTGGCATCCAAATGTGAATTTCGTCCATCGACCTAGCTTTGATCCAGCGTCTGCCAAACCGGCCGCCCTAGCAACCATGACTTTACTTGGTACGTTGTAGCATCTTCTGTATGGAAAAAGAAAAGAAAGCCCCATACTTACAGACGCAGGGGCCTGTGTGTCACCGAAGAAGTCCGATAATGAAGAGGCCCAGATGTGGTTCAACTGCATTGAGGAGCTGGTTTTTACCGACGAAGATTTTAACAGCGATTTAGCCTGTCTAGTGTCGAATGGCATTTTGCAGAGAAATGTCGTCCAGGCACTTCAGGCGGCTTTTATGGTGTGTTTATATCAAAACTGGGAGGGAAGCGATGCCAGTAAGCGCCGGATTCGTCGGTATCGCTTCGCCACTCTTGTCTCGGTGAGTTCCGGTAGAGAGATGGTTATAGTACTAGCTAATATGACAGACTGCCCGAGACATTGACCTGACCACCATCAAACATGCCAAGTATAGCGGACATGCACGGTACCAATTTGAATGGAAAGAATTTGCAACTCGGGAGGAGATGATTCGGGTTCTTATGTGGATTTTTCTCTTGGATACAGCGTTTGTCCTGTTCAACAACCTCCCTCCTCGGATGGTGATTAAAGAAATGAAGATCCACATGGCCACGCCTGATGCATGTTTCCAAGCACCCACAGCAGACAATTGTTATGACCAGATCAAACGCCTGTTACCTGTTGAAAGCCATTACTGGAAGATTTCCTTCTGCAATGCATTCAAGAGCCTCTTCCAGGAGAACCTAACAGCCGGCTTACATTACGACCTTGCTGCACTAGGACCCTTGAACCTCTTCGCTCTAACCTCTGCTATCCACTCGCAAATTTTCCACTACCGGAACTCATGGGGTACATCTCAACTCCTCATCCCCATTCATAATGCACTAAAGAACTGGCGCACGATATGGGAATTATCAGTAACATCCCTGCCATCGACATTGTCTCCCCATGTCGCCGGAAACACAGCGGAAAGCCACGCGAATGGCAATGGCAGTATCAGCAACGACCTCATGCAGTTGCCGGAAAACATGTGGCAGCGTGTTGGCTTCTGCAAATATTGTCCGGAATATTGGCTTCTGGCGAATCTCATGGTCAGTCGACTCACGGAGTTGTGTATCTCGCCCATGGAGGACCAGGTTGAGATCGGACAGGATGAAATGGAACGCTTGGATGATGGGCCATTGGATTCGATTTTGAAGAAATATGACCAGACTAGTATGCGGCAGGTGAATGATTTGATCTTGAGCTTTCAGAAGTGGCAGATTCCTTAGTTTTCTCAATATCATTACGGGTTAAGAAGACATTGTTTCCTTTTTCTCGAAACCCTGACGGTTTTGTATGTATTCTGCTTGCCGTGTCAGTATATCGCCGAAAGTATACCCTATTAGATAGGGTTCTTCCTCTCAGCTTAGGGCTACATATCCGAACTTTGTACAAAGCAATAGCCACCGCACACATATTGAAAAGCGTTTGAACCCCAAATGTGGTCGGTGCCCCTCAGCCTATCCCATAAAATATCAGGTAGGGATCACCCGCTGCGTAAATCAGTTGCACAAATTCATTCCGTACCAACGTAGGTTCTCCACGATGTCTCCCACCTCCACCTCCGACACGCTAAGTTTCTCCCACATACACTCCGACATCTCAACCGTGAGAGCTTTCCTAAGTAATAGCTAACCGATCTGGGTTGGAAGCGCAGGATAGTACAGCAATGCTTAGTCCCAACGGTGAAATGAATGGAGATTCAATGAAAGAGGGGATGGGTGGTGTGGGTGGTATTAAACGGAGCCTGGGTCCTACGTCCGAATCAATTGAACATTTGTCAATTCTAATCTATCCAATTTTATTTGACTGAGAGCTTTCAATATGCTACCACCCATTTCATTACTTTGTATCGCAGTGTCTTCGGTCCTGCTTCTCTTTCGCGTGTTGTCTGTTGGACGACGCCCGAAAAATTTTCCCCCGGGCCCGCCTACTTTGCCCATCCTAGGGAATATCCATCAGGTATCCATCCTCTCTTCCCAGCTTATACTACTGGTATAGCAATGGCACATTGACAAGTATACGATGCTAGATGCCCTCGAAGGATGCCCATTTGCAATTCGAGAAATGGGCCCGCGAATACGGCCCAATATACAGCCTGATGCTGGGCACGAAATGCCTGGTTGTAATTTCCAGCGCCGAAGCCGTCAAGGAGCTCCTCGATCGACGGAGTGGAATCTACTCGCATCGGCAGGATATGTACATTGGACAGACGCTGTGCAGTGGGGGTCTGCGCGTGTTGATGATGGTAAGTACCCGAGTCTCAGTCTCTCAATCGCATGCGCAAACTGACAATGTGGAAAGGGATACGGCCCGACCTGGCGAATGTGCCGGAAGATGATCCACGGGCTGCTCAACGTGGTCAGTTCAAAAGGCTACCTCCCGTATCAAGTGCTCGAGAACAAGCAGATGCTGTTCCAATTCCTGACGGAGCCAAATGACTTCCTCAAACATATCCGACGGTACTCCAATGCCCTAACCACGACCATGGTCTTTGGCTGGCGTACGCCGACCTACGAGGATCCGAAGATGAAGCAGCTGTTTCAGGGGTTCTCGGAATTTTCTGCTATCAACCAGACGGGTACAGCGGCAGTCATTGACTTCTTCCCGTTCCTTGGCTGGCTGCCTGAATTTCTGGTCCCCGCACAGCGAAAAGCTAAAGACTTGCACAAGCATGAAAAGGCTCTGTATTTGAGCCACTGGCTGCAAGCGAAGAAGGAGATCCGCGAGGGCAGGATTAACCCCTGTTTCTGCGAAGGCATGTTCGAAGTACAGAAGCGCGATGGGTTCAGCGACGACCAGGCAGCATATATCTCCGGTACACTCCTCGAGGCCGGCTCCGACACCACTTCAAGTACCCTCTATGCCTTTGTCCAAGCGATGCTGCTCTACCCGGACGCGCAGCGCAAAGCGCAAGCCGAAATTGACCGCGTAATTGGAGCCAGCCGTCTCCCAACCATGGACGACATCGATAAGCTCCCGTACATTCGCTGCTGCATGAAAGAGACACTGCGCTGGATGCCCACGACTATCATGGGCGCGGTCCCACACGCAGTTACCCAGGACGACGAATACCTGGGCTATCTCATTCCCAAGAATGCTGGAGTCTTGCATAATGTCTGGGGCATTCACACAGATCCCAGTCGCCATCCTACCCCTCGGCTTTTTAACCCTGACCGCTACCAAGGCGACGATCAGAGTCTGGGTGATTCCGCTGCGAATCCAGACGTATCAAAGCGGGACGTTTTCACCTTCGGTGCGGGCCGGCGCATTTGTCCTGGGATCCATGTCGCGGAGCGTAGTCTATTCCTGGGAATGTCACGAGTTCTGTGGGCGTTTGATATCGCTCCTAAGTTGGATGGGGCAGGGAAGCCCATTGTGCCGGACCCGGACCGGTTGACTCAGGGGTTTGTCTGTATGCCTGAGCCCTACCAGGCCGATATTACACCTAGATCGAAGGAGAAGGCGGATATGGTGGTGAGGGAGTGGGAAGAGGCCAAGAGGGAGTGTTTGGATGAGGAGAGTGAGCAGTGGAAACAGTCTCCGGTTCTTAGGAAGGTTTAGAGCAGTATTAAGATGCTAGTGAAATAATACTAGGTCATTATCTCAAGATACTATCCATGCAGGTCTATACAATTTTGCATCCATCAATAATAAATAGCTCTCATAGCGTACATAATAATTTTATACATACAATACATCTAGACATGACCGGCTCGTCCACTGGCCCGTGGCCCAGGGGCAGGGATTATTCGAGTTATTGGGGTTATTGGATCATGAGAAAGGGCAGAGCAATGATTGTAAAAAGGATGAGCTTCGTTCAACAGGATCAAGTCTAGAAGGATGTATATGTGTAGCATCTTAACTTTTACTGTTGGTGGCTCATCAGGGTGTGGAATGATGGTGAGAATCAGAACACCAATCTATCTTGGATACAAGGTGTATAACACAGTTTGCACACAGGTCACTGCATTTATGGATCCCTTGTGAAATGCGTCTGTATTCGATAAATGGTCCTGAATCCTATAACTATTTCTGCCACTGGACTCGTTACCATACACCATACCATTTTGTCTCAAGCTAACACGGCCCTAAACCCAGCTGTCCAGGTGTCCAACTTTGCTTCAACCCAACCCTCCCTGAGGGAAGGGAGACCGGGAGGGGGGTGGAAGAGGAAGTGTAAGTATAAGTATTTAGCCACACTACTGTTGTAGAGACGGCCGCGCTGCTCTTAGGCGGTGGCTAGGTTCATGTAGGTAGGGACGAGAAGACATCGTTGGTGGCAGTCGCTAGAACAAAATGGGCAAACCCTTCGAGATATCCAATGACCGGTCGCTTTAGGGCCCTTAGAAACCCCATCTAGCCCTAAGGGTCAGAACTTAAATGATGAGAAGGATTCACTTGACAATATACTAGCCTGAGAGGACATTAGCCATGCTTTAGTCAGCGCAACAGCAAGAGCACTGCCTTAACTTACAGTCGTGTATGCCATAAGCTGGATTCACCTTTAGTTGGCCAAATCTTCATGTCAACTTTCTTTCCCCGTATAAATTGGCCACGCTTGCAAGGCTTATGGAAGTAGCGAACCGGTTGAGTCGATCCCTGCGGAAGCAACCACTTATTTCCTTTGTACCTAAGTGCCGACACGACACTACGCAACTACAGTGTCCAGCAGTCAGTCAACTAGCCAATCAATCAGTTGTTTCTGGCTCAGTTCGTGCATTATTGTTTCCTCCCCTGTTTCATAGTCGGGCTCCCTTGGGGCTTCGCGCCGTCTAGTATGCCTTGTTGGCAGTGGATTTGATTGACAATGCAATGCCATCCGACTACTGTCATTACCATGATCCATTTCAATATTTACCATGTCGGCCTAGCCCTAGCGCTATTTCCCGCGGGACTGGACAATAGTTTGTACATCGCCAAAATGCAGCCAGAATGCAGCATCCTATACTGCTTAGTCATTTGATTTGTGCTTTTTAGACCCCGGATCTCAATATTTGACTCTCTTTCTTATTTCTCCGTCCTACCGTGCCTTTGTTAGGCGTTCTGCCATATGCGATATCAACACTGCCAAATCTCTTACGCTTTTGTCTCGCATCCTTCAATTCCTCGGGCATGTATTTTGTCTCACCACGGTTATTGGGCCTTCCTCCTACCGTTCGCGAGCACGTCTATAGACTGCTGATTGCGCGCGATGAAACCAAGTCTCTGAAACGTTCAAATGATACTCAGAATTTACTCCAGACGCATCCCCTCATTTATGAAGAGCTGGCGCCTATTGTGTACGCGAAAAAGCACTTTGTTGATCAATATAGTCACACCAAAAGCCTCCAGCGGTTGCGTGGCCTTGCACCAGCTGCTATTCGATCTCTTGTCAAGCTGACTGTTCTTCTCAATGTCTGTGCTTGTGAGCATCACAGCCGTCATGGCTGCGGCCAAAATGACCAACCTCTCAGCTCTACATCGCCACAGTATGAAACAGTCATCACAGAATGGTATTGTGCTGTTCAGCATATTGATCCATTCATTCAGCCAAATCGATTACAACTGTTTCTGATCTGCGATGTCGCAAACTTGGAAGTGGCAAGGGCAGTTGTTCAACCACTACTGAGTGGGAGTCTTCCCACACTGGGGGAATGTAACATTCGCATAAGTCAAAATGTTGACCCTGCTATGAAACAGATCGCCAGCCAAGCAGCAGAACATGCCATGGGGTATTCTGCCACAGGAACTGAATCAGCGTTTCGCTTCCTAGCATTGCCCTGGGAACTACGACATCGGATCTTGCAATATACTGACCTAATACTGCCTTTCCATGAGGTCTACTGGGATCTTCATGGTGGATATAATGTTGTTCACGCCATGGACCATCAATGGAAAATCGACCCTGAAGACCACCATGGTTCTTTGTTCCGAGAGTGTTGGCGAAGACCACAAGTAAGGGACCTTGGCTGCTTCTGCTCCCGTTATCATTCTGTCTACTCTGTCTATACCAAGCATTGCCAATGCTGGCAACCGCCCACTTCTCTCTTTCTAGTCTGTAAATCTCTTCAAAGAGAAGCTCAGGATGTCTTTTTTTCGCAGAATCGATGCATCATCACACCTGTTGATGGGTGTGGCCAAGCACCCACAACTATCCTATCTCGCTTTGAACCTGCAATATTCATGCAAGGCATCATTCCTTCACAGTGCCTCCATCGTCTGAGATTCCTCGAGATTGTATTCCCCCCATTGGATGAAAAATATCTAGCATCACGGGGCCCTGCACTCCAGGACTGGGAGCACACGGTGGAACACCTCCAGGATAAGCTGAGCCTCTCGAGTCTTACTTTACGTGTGTATTTCGCGGACTTCTATAGTGCATGCCATGCAACACTATTCCGCAAACGACTGGGCCGCAAAGAAGGGACAGCCAAGGTAGGAAGAGCATATATGCAAATCATCTGTCCCTTGCAAAAGCTCAAGGCCAATGGACTCAAGGAACTGTTTGTGCATGCGGCATGGCCATGGATGTGGACGAGGAAGGGACAGAATACTGCCCGCAAAGCCAGGTGGATAGTCGACAAAAATGTCTTCGACGTGGAGAGACGATTGGAAAGAAGAGTGATGGGGGAGGAGTATGACAGTGCTCTGCTGGGAAAACATAAGGTCCAGAAGAGTCAGTGGCTCAAGGATCATGAGATGTACATCGAGTTTTGTTGTTGGTGCTCGAATTGTAGTAGAGTATACTACAGGGGTGGATAAATAGGTGTGGATCTCTCCACGGAACTAGCACCACTGTTTTAGCCCTGTTTTCACTATCTCTTTGCATTGATATCGCCAAGGAACACTTGACCTTGACCAATATTACTGCGTTGTGCTCCCTGCCTCCCTTCCTCTATGATTCCTCAGCCTTTCTCTCCTATATCGACCCGCTAGCTCTGACCTAGCATGCCATCTATGCTAATGGTTCCCCGACTTCAGTATGAAAATGAAGAAGCACGGATGGTCGCTGCTACCTTGAAGGCTCTACCTACGCATCTTAAGAACAACGCCATCACTATTTCTCGGCAAGCCACAAAGTACTCGAAGCTGTGTCCGGATATCGCTGATTTTGATTGGAATTCACTCATGATATTTGATTTTTGCACAATGGACTAGGATGAAAATTGCGCGGCGCACGGGGCTTTCTTCCAAGAGACATCAGGAGCTACATTTCACTTGGTTCTTTTGGGCTGGTTGATCACATCTCTCAGTGAATATGTTTTAAGGATTTTCTCCTCTCTGGCCTCTTCACAAACACCTGTCTCAAACCTTGAAAGCCAACAAGTTGTAAAGTCTCCAATGTAAATTTCATTGATATGCTCCTCTATGCAGTACCCAAGGCTCTTGGGGCTGTTGGTCACGTGTTAGCCATGGGAAGCTTTTGTTCTGGGAGGAAGATGGCGTCCTTCCATTGCTCGCGATTTAAATGAATCGAATGAGCGTGTCAAGATCATGCTCTAATGAATTGGCTTCGTTTATTCTCACGCTGGCTGATACAGCGAATGGGTAATTTTAGCATGGCTCGCTAACGATGGGATTCTTGGTAACTTATTTGTATCCAGGGAAAAGCTTCTGTTCTCCTAGTTTAGTAGTAACATCTAATATTAAAATGAAGATAGCCATCTGCATTAATCCCAGTAAAAATGCCTATGGCTCTATAAGTGCACTTCTTTGGCCGAATATCAGGAAGGCATAGTGTAAAGTCCTGAGCCTAAGCTAGGAATGGCTTGAACTTCAGAAGCCCTGAAATCTTGAAATTTTGTGCACAATTCTCACAAAAGTAAGGTACAAATATATTGAAGAGGCTGTGAAAAAGTAATTCAAATGTCAAATGAGATATGGACTACGACAAAACTCACTGTGAACGGCAGATCACCACAATACATGTCCAATGGCTGTATTGTCGCTGGTTGTTTCGAAGTGAGCATCGGAGATCAAATCGTTTGTTCTAATCACCGGCCGATTCTTACTGGCATTCCTCTGGGTCCGGGGAAATGCAGATGTTGTTTCGTTTGGCTTTGGGGATTTGATCAACTGAGCGATAGTACTATCTCGACAATGTGCCATCACTCTTCCAATCTCCAGCCACCCCTATCTGGCAGTTAAAATCCTTCATATACGGCCCCGATTTCTCCAAGCTAACTGCCATGCAGCTATGCACAGAAGATAAAACTAGGCCGGAGTGGCCAAAGGGAGATGCAGAGATGTAGATGAGACCCCTCGTGTGGGAGATCCCTCCTAGTTAAGTAGTCTTCTTCCCTCCATACTTGTGTACGTACATCGATTGACCAGTTCGATCTCTATTGGTATAGAAATCTCTATCATTTTTCTTTCTTCGTTTCTCGTCTTCTAGAGCTTTCGCTGTTTCCTATTCGAGCGTAGCTCGCTCCCGCCTCCCCGAGGCTCTCTCACACAGACATTGGCACGTGATACTAACCACCGGGAAATCGGCGAGTCGATTATAAGGACTGCAGGAGGCCGTATACTCCGTATGGAGGAGTACTTAAGTGCTTGACTCTATGAGTGCTGAACCTATCCTATCTAATGTGCATATATGACCTTGAAGAAGTGTGAAAGCGCATTTTGAGTGCTCACGACTGAGAGCAAAAGTATTACCTCCTTCTTTATTTATCAGTTTTACGTTCCCGTCGAGGGAAGGTTGAATCACAACCCGACTCTTAAGGAGTCCGCTGCAGTTCGCAATGTCCGATCTTGATGAGAACGTCCCATCGCGAACTCCAGACGGGCCTGGAGATACGATATTTACCCCAACCATCGATGTATGTGCCTTCCTACTCAGCTGGTAATCCTTCGTTTTAACATTCTCGCAGTCCCGAAGCAAGGATGATACGAACATATTCCCGCTCGATGGTGTTGATATCGAGAGCGTTTCAAACAAGGAACTAGTGCAGCTCGAGGAGACTGCTCCTGTGCTCTACCAAATTGGCTCAAGCAAAGTCCTACGAATCTCCCATGACCTGATATTAAAATGCGGGTCTTTAGTTCTTCCCAGTGAGGGTAGAGCTCTGGAGTTTGTCAGAGCAGAGACCTCAATCCTAGTTCCTCGGGTCTACCGCACATTCCAGGTGGACGATCCCATCGAGTACTATGGGATGAGAGGCTATTTGGTCATGGATTATATCAAGGGTCAAAATCTTGGAGATTGTTGGAAACATCTCACCAAACACCAAAAGGACAATGTGATCTGTCAGACAGCGGAAATAATAGGACAACTTCAATCGATCCCGATTCCAGCAGCCGGCCCCCTGGGAGGGGGTCCTTGTCGGGGTAAATTCTTCACAGACTATGGTGCCGGTCCGTTTAATTCTGGGTCTGAGATGGAAGCTTGGTTTAACCATAAACTTGAGATATGCAAACATTATAACCACGCCCCCCAAGATATCCCACAATTTGACTTTCAGAAGTTTGTGCTCGTGCATCAGGACATCAGTCCTCAAAACATGCTATTGGATGCTGCTGGAAAAGTCTGTTTGATAGACTGGGCAGATACGGGTGCTTACCCTCCTGCATTTGAGCGAGCTGCAATAGCCTTACAGTACAGATTCCCAGAGTTCAACAAAATGATGCTTCATGTCATACCAGAATATGACATCGAGGTGCAGCAACTGCGGTCAATTGGGTATGGATTATCAATTGCCAGTCTCGCATAACCACTCACTTCTTTCCCCGTCACTTGAACCAGCCATTACAGACAACCTCCACAAACACCTCAGGATGAGCCCGCAGGGTAGAAATCAGACAAAATATACCCTAAGTTAGCTGAACAGATGGAAAGCCCTATTTTCCACACTCTGTGTTTGTATCATTCACTTGTCAGATGAATAACTAACAAGGCATTTTTTCTCCGGCCCTGCCTTATCATAAGATAGGAGTGATAGGAAGTCACATCCAGTAAAGCAGTCAAGAACTGTTAGACTTTAGTAATAGTTAGCTGTTGGAAGGCTTCCATTTGATTACATTTTATGTCAGCACTAAAAGTCATCAACTTAGTGCCTGTGATAGTAACTCCTAACATCAATCCTAGTGATGGATCTCCCTCCTGAGCAATATTATGACTCTCAAGAGGCCTTACTTATATCAATTAATACATGGGCTAGACTAGAGGTGATACATTTATTGCATGGAGATCAACTATAGAAAAGAATGGGAAATCTATAGTCACACATGCCTGTGATCAGGCATGCCTCCCCCCTACGCAGAAAGAGCGCCAGAGAAAGACAACTACTTGAGGGACTGGCTGTCCCTTTTCAGTTACAGCTAAAGAGTCATTTTGATGGCAGCTGAAGCCCAGGTAACCCAGCGCAGTCGGGAGCCAAGTTACGTTACGTGACGAGATTCGGGATTCGGAACAACCGGACTATGGTTAGTCTGCCTAGCGAGTTCTCATATAGTGGCCTCCATGTCCGTACTCAAGCACACAAGCACTCATTACATAGCAAATCAAAGTACATTCTTGTTCCATTTAATTCTACGCTCCTGATTGGCCCAGTCAGAATAGTTGGCCTCGTGCAGTCGATAATCAGCTCCTCCGGTCTTCCCCTGACCCCTTTGAGCCACTTCAATACGCTTAACTACTGATGCCTAACTGATGCCTTATTGTAAGTCAGACTCTTCGTTTCATTATGCCCAGTACCATGCTGCTACGGCTCATACATTGCTTAGTTAGGTTTATTTGCTTCTTTGTGTGCCTATATATAGCATTCTAGATAGATTACTGCAAGAAATCAGAGTTCTCATATTGTATGATCTCACTTAAACAGCCTTTACCTCTTCTGGCATACAGAATCTCTATGTCCTGATAAAAAACTGTCAGTCATGTGAACCTCCAGTCTTTTCAAACTACTAGTCTTTCTTCTTTTCTCCTCGTTCTTATCCTACCACAGTTGCGACCTTTCTCCTCCTTTTTTCTCTATTACAGTTGCGACATTCATATCGAGGGTTCGTCTTGAAATCGGGTATCATGCCACTCTGTAAATCCGACGACAATGCCTGCTATGTCCAAGGCGACGACACTCAACCGTTTGATGAGAGGAAGCCCCCGGTTACTTACATTGAAGGTTGGCACTTCATAGCTCAGCAACACACTCCTCCTCCGCCTGTCAAGTTGAAACCTTCTGTACTCTGTACATTTGAGGATGTAGAGGAGGTTGTAAAGATGAAGCAGTTACATCCCATTGAATGATGCCTTCAATATCCTCCACTGTCTGGTTCATATGGTTCATCCTCCCTTAAACTACGAATTCATCACACTTTACGCATTGGTGACCGTCACAAATCTCAGGTGGTTGTGGCAGAGGTTCTCACCATTGATCCCTGTGCCAAAGGCTTGTCAAAGGGTCAGCTTGTGGTTGCTAAACTATATGATCCAATGTACATTGATGATGATGAGTTCTATGTCAACCCATTCCTGGTTGCTGATAAAGAATACACCCATGAAGTGGCAGCCTATAGGGCTTTTTCAGACTTCCAAGGTTCTACTATTCCTCAATACTATGGATCATATTCCCTTGATATCCCTCTTGAGACAATGGAGAACAAGCTCATCTTGATACAATATATACCTGGCATATCAATGCAAAAAGCTATTTCGGGTCAATTTTCTCTCGAATTCCGCCAAAACATCATGAAATCTCTTGTTGAGTCTGATACTCTGGTGTATGCCAAAAACATCCTCTTGAGAGATCTTCACCCCAGAAACGTCATTATGACTGAATCTGGACATATCGTCTTCATCGATTTTTGCGGATGCTGATATTGGATGGGGAGTCTCCCACGCGCATAACCGATTTAGCTTACCTGAGTCGAAATCCAGCAATCATGTTTCACCACTCCTGCGGTGGCATGAATCGAATAATGGAGACAGTGGATTCAGTGACTGGGTTGACTGGGACTGGCAACCCTGGCTTCAAGCAGAGTTCCAAAATACAGCCGGGGAGAGATGATAGCATATTTCGCGTTAACGTTTTTACACATTAAGATGGGAGGAAATATGGCGGAAAGCCTCCGAGCGATTGTTCGCGGTTAACTCATCCTTTTATTTTTCTAAATTACTTTAATTTTTAATTGATTCCCTCCTGCGATTTGCTCAGGTGCTTTGGGTAGACATTTCTATTCATACTTCCTCTCAGTGTAAGGCTATTGTGAGCTGATTGTTCCTGCGACCTCCGATATTTGGAGCATCATTAGCAGCACCCAGTCTAAAGATAGTTTCACAACAATATCAGGGTCTAGTCTCATTAACTGGAGTTCAAAAACAAAAACAAAAACAAAAACATACAACAGCCGGGATTCGCTGGTGGTCACCCACCCAACTACTAACCAGCTGGCGTGTGGCTTGTCTACAGTCAATCAATAATTGGGTGACAGCACTGAAACCTGCTACCACCAGCTACCACCTGCATCCTCGCGCGACATCTTGGGCCTTAGCTTTTAGGGTACCGCAACGGCAACGGCTGCGTGAGACCTATGACTGGATAATGACTGGTTTTTGTTTCTTCCTGATTTTAAATTCATTAGTGGCTTTTAGATTGGGTGTGAGAGACTATAGCATTGAAGCAAGATTTCTTCAGTCAATAGCTTGCTCTTGCAAGTGTATATTATAGAATTGCTCCCCTCTTTCCCTCCAGTATTTCCCTGGAATCACGATAGTCTTCATCACCAGGGTCCAAGATAAATTCGTCTGCCAAATTGTCAAGAATGTCCAGCACGTATCCCTGACAGTCCCACTCGACTGTCTCATTGTCCACGGACACTGTCCCTGCAGTCTGTTTCACAATTTCTACATTGCCCTTTCTGGTTAAGGCTATATATATATATATATATATATTTTTTTTTTTTTTTTTCTTATAGAAAGCTCCTAGAATTCGCGGGTCGTGCTTTCGGAGCTTTATAGGTGCTCGTATAATCCAAGAAAACACGCCTTCTTTCGATCAAGACGTCTCCTTGAGCGCATGCTTTCAGCCGACGCCTCATTGATGGTGTCGTTTGCCTCGGAAGCGTTTTCGTCTCTGACTGCCAGTGACGACAAAGTTAACAGGTCTCTGCTTTTACCAGTGACGTGTTAGTCCAGTGACAAATAAATACGCAAAAATGACAGACACACAGACATATAGAGCAGGAATAACTGTTAGGGATAACCTAGGGCTTGCACCTGCCAGTAGTCCAAAAGACTGCTATATCTGGCTTCTCAGGAGCCAGATATCCCTAGGCACCTTATATAGTATTTCACTATTAGGGAGCACCTAAAAGTAGCTCACAGAAGGAGAAGATGAGTATAATTCAGCAGGTGTGGAGTGATGATTGAGATGCTGAACTGAAGGAAGACTGAGAACAGCCATAAGCACACAGGATGGCCAAGGGAGTAATTTAAAGGGGACTTTATGGCAAAATCAATACAGGACAGCTTGGATCGACCACAGGTAGACAGGACAGACAAGAATGTAATGGGGAGAAGGGGACCAGGCCTCACCGAGGAGATCTGAGGATTGAATGGAGAGAGAAAAGAAGATTATGAGAGATGGGAGGAGTCAACTTTGCCAATTATTCAGAAAGCACACGTGAATTTCCTCCCTCGACTGGGACTTTAAATTTTGTCTGCAGTTCTGGTCCCTGGCAGCCATTGATCTCTTTTCGACTCCTTCCGAATGGTTACTGACATCTTTCCTAGATCAGGAGGATATAGTAATCCCAGCTACTGCAGAGCTATCAGAGCTTGCTCCCCACAGAACTCAAGAAGCATTGTATTTGTCGCCCTTTTACCACGACCGGGGCCATACATGGGATGATCAATAATGAAGTTGCCAGCGCAAACCTCGTCCACAACGTCAGCATTGCCCTTACCCCAGTACTCTTTAAAGTATTTCTGGTCCATTATTTTGTTCTTTTCTGGAGCTTGGCCATTATGTTGAAAGTTTACGTGGAAATTGATTGAGTTGTGTGTATGTGTGTATGTGTGTGTGTGTTCATTTGATTGGGTACCAAGTGGCCCTTTTATACTATCCAGGCCTGAATTTCATAGACCCCAAATCTAAGAAGCTGCACAGTAGAGTGGTGTATTTCCACCACGCAATCTTGATGTAGCGAGCTAGAGCTGGTTTAGCTAGTTTTTGCATTGCTGGCTTTGCATTGTTGCAACCATTTTGATCTAAAATTAATATGCACTTGGCTACATTCTCAGGCACTCGTAGTGCTTGCATCTGGTGACTGGAACCAGCTTATTTGTGCACATGATAAGAGGACGACATCAATATTTCCTTCGAATTACTAGGCTACATGCAGAAAAAAAAGAGGTCTTGACCAGAAACAAATATAGCTCAATTCACCCTCCAGCTTATAGATCAGAACGCTTTTCTGCATCAAGCAAAATGCTCGCAGATTCCTCACATCCACGGTCTAAGGCAAGCTCAACAGGCGTAAATCCATTCTCCGACCTCTTATATAGATCAGCACCCCTGTCAATAAGAAGAGGGATCATATCATAGAGATTCTGAGCAGCAGCAGCATGCAAGACAGAACCAGGATAAGAGCCTCTCATGGCCCTGAAGCCCTGAGGATGGAAAGCATTGATATCACAACCATGATCAAGAAGTAGCTCTACCACAGCCTTCCGGTCTCCATCCCTCTTAATTGCTTGTGTTAAAGCAATGCTTTTCTTGGGATCTGCTCCTCTCTCAAGCAATAGCTTGATCGCGTTTATAGGAGCATGTCGAGCTGCAATATTAAGAAGAGATTTTGCAGCTGGAACATTCGGATTTGGATCTGCCCCATGATCAAGCATCCATCTGGTTGCTACTTCGTCTAGAGAGCAATGACTGGAAACAGTGATTAGTAACGTATCTATTCAACGATATAGGAGGATTTACCCAAGCATTGGTGTGCCTCTGCTCGTAAACTGGTTCAAATCCCACCCATGATGGTATAGGATTTCCATTATTTCAATCCTTTTCTCCTCAGGGGAATCGCGAATAGCCCATAGTCCCACCGTACACTCTAACGATACCCCTTGTTCCAACAGGTACTTAATCAAAGGTATATCTCCAGCCTCGATGGCATGCATCATAGCCACCACAACGATGGTACCATCCATATCTGGGTCAAGGGCTGATTCGTCTGCACGACAGTTTTCGATCACAGACTTGACTTGGTCCAAACCGGTTGCCTTAGCTAGACACTGATCCCATTTGTCTCTTTGAAGTTCTTTTGCTTCATAGCTGGAAGCAGACATGGCGACAGTCGTTAAAAGCAGGGTAACAGAAAATAAAATAAAGCTGCTTGTCTAATTCCAAGTGGGCTTTTTTTCAAGTTATAAGTCTATGGATGGAAGGCAGATATCAAGGCGTTTTTGGGTCTGCGCCCCGCGGGGGATCGCCCAGCGGCGGTGCATTTGCTAGCACGTGATGATCGTTCTTCACTGCCCTAGTAGGTAGAAGGTCGGTCTGCTCAACCAATTACCCAACCAACATATCCACAGCGCCGCTCGCTTGTAGATTATATTAATGTGTTATATGACCAAACAAATATCATTTCTATATACGATCGCTCAGGCGGAAAAGGGAAAGAAAAAAAAACTATATACATGAACTGGAAGCAGCTATTTCACCTGCTTGTTCTCAAAAAACAGCCTTGTCTTCTTGGAGTCCGTGGGATCGAATTGGAACAACGCACGGCCACTGATAGTGTATACCAGCGTGTCTTCATCATCGCAGTCCGCGGGCTTGTAACGATGCACTTCGGGCTGCAGACCAGGCATGATTTTGTTGACAACGTTCTTCAACTCCTGAATATAAGCCTTTCTCCTTCCCTTTGGCACTTCATATTCGCCGACACTGGTGTCGAAAGTAGCAGCATTGTTAGGTCCAGCAGTATCCTTTGCAGGGGTCATGATGTATGCCTTGGTATTTTCGTTTTTGAAATGGCCCTTGACCTTCGCAAGGCCAGGATATTTATTCCCGTCCTCTCCAGCCTCCCAGTCTCCGGTGTTTTCTAGAAACCTTTCTACCTGCCGGTTGAAGCCTCTGGATCCACTATCAAAGGCAAGGTTCTCGTAGTAGTGGGCGGCATAGACAGCGGTATCTGAGACCAAGAACAAGCAGGTGCATCCGCATAATCCGTTTGTACCGATGTTCACTTTTGTGTTTCCAAGCTGTTGGAACACAGAGGTTGAGGTGGAGGAGTCGGGAATCAATGGAGTCATCCTCCTGCCACCCTCATTTTCGGTGATATCTATAAGATACTTATCTGTGTAATCGGGGAAGGCTCGCTTCAACAATTCAGACTGGGTTGAAAGGGTCTTATTATTCTCCTCCTCTTCAAACGTGACAAGGCGTGGCGCCAATTCGGATTGGGAATCTCCATCATCATCTACTTCTTCATCAAGAAGGACACCACGCTTCTGGTTTTGGCCACAGGTGTTTGACGAACATATACTCCGACCGTGTCCAAACTCTTGCTCTGCACCGCGCTCTTCGAGGAAGCCAACAGGCCTATGAGGCAATGTTAGAGGAGACTATGAGATAGTCTTCTTTGTGGCAATCAGCAACTTACAGAGGTTCAGCAGATATAGCTTTGAATTGGCCAAGGAGCAGAACGGCAAATGCCAGAGCTTGGAAACAGAAGACAAGTTGCCGTTGAAAGAACATTGTGGTAATAGTCTAAAGATATGTATTCAGATATAAATCAAGAGAAAGGAGATTTTGTGTGTTGCTGGTGTTACTGGGTCTTGGAAACATGGTGAAGGCTGCGGTTTATATAGCCAGTAGATACAAAAAGAAAGAATACATACAGACCGATATCAGGCTCGCTCAAAGCCTTCTTGATGCTCCTTCGAGGGCAGAGTCCGCTCCGCCACTGGGGTCCGTTCCTGTCAGCCTCGGTGATCACCAGGGCTGATAGGTGTACCCTGCCCCCGGAGCACCTCTTTGAATCTGCCTTGCAGTAAAACTGCACTGTAACGAGCTCCGGCTTTAGCGAAGATCCTCGATTATTCTCCCATAAAAGAACAAGGTTCCTCGCTACGGCGCGAATCTCGTTGGTTTCATTGGTCAGTCCATACAAAATCTCATCACCCCGTAAAGGCATCGCCCCAATCACTTGCATCCTTGAGCAACATCCTTAGTGTGCTCTAAATGGCTCTCCTGCAATTCCAATGACTAGCCTGCGCCCGGGCATTGCCATTCACCCTCGCCCCGCTTCATACTTTCTCATGGCAGACCATTGGCCCGAACTATCGTCCTTAAAAATTCTAACTGGGTCACGATGGGCCAGTATACGACATATAGAAAAACAGACCAGCTCTTCCTATGGCAGATAAGTGCCCCTGTACTTGATCAATCCCCGAACCTCGTTGGCGCCCTAGCCATTCCGGAGGAAGGACCGAAGCATGGTGCCCTATTCCTTCCGTGGATGGGGAAGCCACCCTCTCCCTCCAGAGCAGCTTCCTGGATTGGAACCAGCTAGTAAGCAAGCCAGAGCTTTCAATACCCTTCCCTCGATTTTAGTTGTGTTCGATCAGACCATATCCCGAAACAACTCATCGGAAAACAAAATACCTACCAAAATGCCCCCCATCAACACGATGCTTCCCGCACCCTCCCAAGGTTCAGGATACTGGGAGGAGTTCGCGAAAGACTCCAAGCCACTTTTCGGATGGTCTGAGCTCGCTAAGGCTGCCGTCGTGGCCATTGTCGCTTTTCTAGCCTGGTGGTTCCTCTATCTCAGAAATCGCTATGGACACATAGTAAGAGGCCCTGAGCTTTTTTTTAACCTCTTTGTCTGCTACATGCAGATTCCTGAAGGCTGTCCTGACTGGCCACGAGGCCAATCCCCAAGCCGCCTGCGAGGCTCCCATCAGTGAGTTTTAGCTTCAGATGCCTTAGCTGCAGAAAAGATTAGCTGTGAAGAAAGCAATATTCTGGGAGTAGACCATACAGTTAATCCTATTTGCAATTTTACCCCTACTGCCATGTATTCACAGCAAATATTTGAAGCCATATTGTTTAGAGAACACCATGTTACTATAATTAGTTGATGCGAATGTCAATGCCTTCTCAGGAAGAGGCCCTTTTGGAGACACCATGCAGAAGAATGGACATTTATTGGCTGATTCATTCCATTGAGGGGTCCACAATTCCCTTCCCCTCGGCGGTTGTTCTTTTAGAAGATCATTAATGGAAAAATCCCTTTAAATGTACCATCTGGTCAGTCTGAAGGTCATTCCAAAAAATATTGGGGTCTAGGGCTCATTGAGAATTAACGATGCAGACTGGTGGCCGGCTTGAGGACAGCTGGGCGGACGGGGAGCCCTGTTTTCCACACCCTGTGGTCATATGTACTAGGATGCAGATTAAAAGGCTACTATGTCCCTTACAAGAATGGGATTGATATGGAAAACTACATCAGCATGATGCTAGATAGGTATGGATTTGGACTCATGAGTACTCTGTACTGAATCTGTTGCTGTATGGCTGCACCTAACTAGGGCTAAATATACTACTACAAGGCAAAAAGAAAAACATACAACAGCCAGGATTCACTGGTTGTCACCTACCCAACTACTAACCGTTCGGCGTGTGGCTCTCGTGTTGTCAGTAGCTCAGTGATGGCACTTAAACCTGCTACCGCTAGCTACCACTTGTGTCCTCACGCGACATTCTGTGTACGCTTTAGCTCATGCAACCCCCGGCGGCCACCTGCGCCCAGCTGTAGCCATCCACTATCAGGCGCAATTATCGCTGGTACGCCCATTTCACGCTCTCTGGTTCCCATATGTGATGGTATAGAAGGCAAGATCAGATATGAAAGGACTGCTGCTACACATTAATTCTTCTTCAACTCTTCTTCCATGGACTAATTAATACATATCCATATGGTTAAGATAATATCAAAGGAGACAACTGTTAAAAATAACCTCCCTGGTTTTTGGGTTTGTAGGTTGTAGAGCTATAGAGTGGAACCACTTTCCTCATTACCCATGGACGGCAATCAGCCATCCAAAAACAAGACGTAAAACAGCATACCAAGCACAACACCAGTCTTTCACACAAAACCACCTCAAAGAAAGTGATCTTATAGTACTAACATGGATTCAAGCTAGCCCGTAGGTCATGGCCCATGTATATAACTTATGTTAGTTAACTACTCTGCAACTAGTTATGGAGTAGTCATGCAGTTGGTGGGCAGCGCCGCAGGGCGTAACTTACAGTTAGTTACCACTTCACAGATTGCAGATCAAAATGAGAAAAGCAAAAGACATCTACAAAACTACAATCCTACAAATATTAGAAGGAGACTACAGTCAGACCCTCTGATTTCTCAAGAACCCCTATATTTAAGTACAGTAGGCACCAAACCTAGTGCTGGGAAGCGCCGGGAAGCGCCGGAAGAGTCTATTTCAACAACCAAGCTTCCCCACATTCAGCCTACTGGAAGTCGCAGTTCAGGACAGCATCTCGGTATCATCCACGACAGTCGACAAGCGATTACTGTTCACTAAAGCAGGATGAGTTCGTCTGGCCCAAGCCGAAAGGCTACGGCAACTGCTCGGAAGCGGTTTCGCTGTGAGCAATGCAGCAAGACTTACACCAAATTGGAACATTTGACGGTATGGAATCCCCTCTCTCTCTAATTATGCGGATGTGGGATTTGCTAATTCGTGATAAAGAGACATGAAAGGACCCGTAAGTACCAGACAAGCTATCAACATGGAACGCTAATTTGGGGCTAATCGTGCATTAAAAAAAAAGATTCTAATTCAAGACCATTCAGCTGTAAGCGATGTGGTCGAAGCTTTGGGCGTCAGGATGTCCTGGGAAGACATATGAAACTTCATAATGGTACACCACCACAAACAGATGCGTCTCTATCTGAGACTTCTCAATCGCAGTCCATGGAGAGGCCGCCTACCTTTCCTTTAACCCCGAATTATGCGGTCGCCGAGGACATCACAGACATCGATCCGTTCTATCAATCAGGTCTGGATAGCTCGCAGGTGCTGCTAGAACCCGACCCTCTTCTAGAATGGCTAATGCCGGACTTCCACAACTCCTCCACAGTCCCATTGCCATTGATTGATTTTCCGGGGCAGCCACACTTAACAAACAATATCCTCAATCATTCAAATATAGGAGACCAGGATGGGACCGCCCAGCAAGGTCCGGGAAAATCGGCCGTGAATCAGATATACAAGCTCATCGATGACCTATCCAAGAGGCTGAATGCTGATCTTCATAACACGGGAATCACATCCGCTTTTCTGGATGCGTGCCTACAGGAATTCTTTGAGCGAATATCGCCGTGCTTTCCGGTCATTCATGAGCCAACCTTCGCCACACGAGAAACAATACCGCCTCTGCTCCTGAATATGGTGGCCTTGGGGTCTTTATTTGTCTGCTCACCGGGATCTTCCCAAAAAGGAGAGATGCTCTGGCGACTTGGCCATACAGCCGCGGCGACGTCCTGGCAGGCATTGATCGGCTCAAGAGGTCCTCATGATGGATGTGAGGGTATACAACTAGTGCTGACTGCCCTTCTCGGACAAACGTATGCATTGCTCTCGAGTAACGCTAATATCCGCACGACCGCATTCGTCTTCCATGGGTTAGGATTCTACTGGGTGAGGACCTGCGGCATGTACTCCATACGGACGGAAGATCCTCCAGGTCTCGATGCACCCGAGGCAGAGAAAACTGCCGCATGGAAGTTCTGGGCGGCGTCGGAGGTCCAGCGCCGAGCTATCTTAGGCCATTATATCTTGGATGGCTTGTTGTCACAAGCATCCGGTTACCCAGCCAGTGCTTCCCATTTAATCAATTCCATCTGTGCTACGTGTTCTGATGCTGCTTTCGCCGCCAGGACAGCTGATGAATGGCTTCTGGAAATGGCGCGCTCTGGCACGAGCCAGAAACCAGTATCGGAAATCTTTGTGTCGCTCTTTTCACTCGACTACCTGCGTGCGCCTTTGGAACTTTCGCGCTTTTCAATATCTGTGGTTATGGAAGGACTGCAGTCCCTCACTGCCGATCTTCATGAGGTTACTGGTCCAGTTTTCGGGACTATCCCTCGGTCACAAATTATGCGGGCGTTGCTTCATCTCTACGACGGCAACATCGAGCCGTTGGTATCTACGACCAGTATAGGTCATTTGCAGATCCTGATTCGATGGCACACGGTCTGCATCGAACTCATTGCTCCATCAACTTCCCTCTACAGGATGATATGCGAGACTTTTAAACTACCACAACTTCTTGGAGGAATACCTGTCAAGGGTGGGATCCATGCATTCGATGCGAACAGTTGGGTGAAGAGTGCGGATGCCGTTCGCGCTCTTCTCCATGCTTCAGCGATAAGCAGGCTCTTAAACAAAGTTCCTCTTGGGCAAGTCCATGCTACACATATACCGGTAGCGATCTTTGCAGCCGCTATGGTTTTCGGCACCGCATGTCTTTCAAAGACGGATACCATTGGTCTACCAAAAGTTTTCCACTGGCACGATGTATGGGCTTCTGTGCTAGAAGAGGACCCGTCCCGGCTGCACTCGAGAAACCGTCTAAGTTCAGATGAACTTCTACAGCATTTGAATCGTAATAATCGGGCCGGCACGCGTACCGTTCAGCTTCTAAACGAGATTAACTTTCTTCAAATCAGCCTGAAAACGATCGCATCCCGCTGGGGCGTGTCTGCGCAAATGGAGGATGTCATCGGCCGCCTAGCCCTACTCGCTCGCGAACGGCATGTTTCCGGTATATAGAGCACCGCTGATACTTCAAAAGAAGCTGCCGTAACTATTTGCTTCCATATCCTTCTCTCGCCAGGATGAGTCCTCAAATCAGAGACAGACACCTTCCGGCCCGGTGGCATGTCGACGATACAATCCTAGGAGAATCGTCGCCAAGATTGCTATTTCCTCTGTGGCATGCTTCAACAGACCGAAGGCAAATTTCCTCTCCAAAGCAACGCGTCCGACTTCCGAGTTTGTCACGCCTTCCGCATCGCCCAGCCAAAATTTGGACCGCATGCGAACCTTATCCATCTCGTCCTTGATCAAGTGAATCAAATGGCCTACTCAAAGCACGTCTCCTGTCTCTGGTTCCCGGCTCCTGGTCCGGTCACAGCTGACTGTCGAGTAGCCAGCCGTTATCAAAGCTTTCTTGGTGTTCTTGAGTAGCAGCCCAGGTACAGGAACGGAAGCGGCTGCCATGTTTGTGGGGAGGTACTAGTAGAGAAGGTAGAACAGGTGGTTGAGCAGTCTGAAAGGAACGATGAAATACAGGAGAATGACACTCACTTCAATGGCGACAAGATGTATCTATTCTATGAAGTTGTCTGGTTTTAAACTTCAGTCCCATTTAAAGCAACGTGGGGAAAGGGTGGGGATATACGAGGTACTCTCGAGAACGAAATAGACACCGCCGTCCTGAGTGCTCATTGGCAAGTTGTCTTATAAACTCCTTTTTTGTAAACTCCTGTTGCCGAAGATGATAAAAGATCCAGTAACGAGGGATGGAGTCTTGTCCAACTAAAATCCAACATGAGCGATACAATTCAACCCTCTTATGAAGCTGCTCCAGGCACTGAGATCCTCATCGACCAGGAGGAAAACGGCGCATCTCTTCATTCCTTCCAGCATGTAGCCCATAGGGATGGTCGGATTCTGCTAGTTCCACAGCCTTCGCTGACCGATGCAAACGATCCTCTTCGGTGGCCCCTGTGGAAGAAATGGCTCACGTTTTCGAATGCCCTCTTCTATGCCTTCAACGGCGCTGTGACGGGTCCAATGATGGCAGGAGGTATCGTATTTGGAAAACTTGCTATTTATTCCTTCTCCTGGAATGACCCGAGCTGAGTTTCTGAACCAGGTATGCTGCCTCTGTCTGAGTTCTTCAAGCGCCCCTTGTCAGATATCACCTACAGTAACGGCGCGACGGTGATATGCCAGGGATTTGGCACCCTGTTATGGATGTACGTACTATTACTATCCGCATGTTTTTCCTAACTGGCTTATAACCGCCGTTGGATGTATTCAGGCCTCTTGCAGTCAAATTCGGTCGACGTCCTGTCTACCTGACGAGTAACCTCTTAATGGGCCTGGCTTGCATATGGCTTGCCATCGCAGCCGAGAAGACGTATCCCGTTTTTGTCCTTGCGCGTGCTTTCCTTGGAATTTGGGAAGCGCCAATCGAGGCGATCGTGCCCAGCACGGTGGCAGATATTTTCTATCTCCATGAACGAGGTGAGAAGGTGTCCTTGTACGGACTCTCTGTCCTCGGAGGCAATGAGCTGGGCCCTTTATTCTCAGCCTATATTATCCAGGCGCTTAGTATGCGATGGGCGTTTTTTATCGTTGCGATGTCCATCGGCGTCAACATGATCTCGATGATATTCTTCATGCCAGAAACCAAGTTCAACGGGCCTCGGCCGGTAATTATGCCCAGGGGCAATATTCCGGACAAGCCCGTTGCTTGTTCAGAAGGGCATCCAAAGACTTCGTCGGGGCATTGTAAAACTGTTGAGACCAAGACACCTGACAAGCCTGAACGGGAAGAAGAGTCACGATCTCCAAAAACGAAAACGTATTTCCAGGAGCTCGCTTTCTGCAGCGCAGTTGATCCGCAAATTCGTCTCTGGAATATTTTGGTCCGGCCTTTTGTTCTCATGGCATACCCGACTGTGCTGTGGGCGAGTCTGGTGTATGGGATGTCCCTGAGCTGGAACATTATACTAGGTGCATCAGTAGCCCAGCTGTTTGGTCTGGAGTATGTCGTGGTTTTTTCTTTTTTCCTTTTTGGACCTTCCAATTTTTATTCAATGAATCTGGTGTAGAGCCTTGGATATAAGTGGCTAACATTAGGGATATCGGCGGCATCTCAGACCTTACAACTTCTCCTCAGGCTCACAGGGCCTCATCTTCATAGCTCCTCTTCTAGGATCTCTCGTTGGAACCTACCTCTGTGGGCCTGTCGCAGATAAGATTGCCACTTTTTTCACCATCCGCAATCACGGTGTACGCGAGCCTGAAATGCGGCTGCCCACCTGCATCATTGCAGCGGTGCTCACCTTTCTCGGTGCTCTTCTCTCCGGGCTAACCTACCACTATAAGACACACTGGGCTGGTCCCATCGTTGGATTTGGTGTGTTGTCTGCTGGTGCCCAGATGGGTGCCACGTTGGCTATATCGTATGCTTTGGATTGCCATAAGGAGGTAATTCCTTTTCTTGCCCTATTCCTTCTGTTGAAGCTTTCATCCCTGGAACTCAAGAAGGATTTCTACAAATTAAGACTGACAACTTATTTGTGTAACGCAGCTTTCCGCCGAAATCATGGTCACAATATCCTGTCTGAAGTCCGCCGTAGCTTGGATCTGGACCTGGTGTATCAATGACTGGATCGTGGCAAATGGCGCTCTGACCGTCTTCATGATTGTGGCCAGCCTGAATGTGCTCGTATACGGTACGACATTCATTCTCCATTTCTGGGGGAAATCTATCCGAATTTGGATCCTGAAGAAGAACTTTCTGGCTGGCGTTTCGGTGTAATTTCAAAGGCCAGTTATTCACCCATAGCTAGGCAGGTGGGACATTGGCAGAGGAAGATGAACTGAATTTCATCCAAGTCTCCAAATGGCATCCTACATGCAGTCCCTAAAATGATGTGAAGCCCCAAAAAGCATATGTACAATGAACTGGGAACAAGAACCCTAGCGTGATAATGACTTCACACATTTCTAGAACTCCTTCGCAGCAAGGTAGGTCATCTGAATGTCTTACTTGGCCCGACTCTCCCAAGCCAGATGGCCTTCCAGAGCCCGTAAGAGGTCTGAGGACCCGGCTTTTTTAGAGTCCAAGCAGGCCAAAATATGCTGGTCTGGTCGAACCAAGGTCGCTTGGCCCTCATTCAATCGCATCAAATTAATCCACTCCTCGCTGCGCTCCGCCGGTTGAAGTTGGAAATCTAGCCCGAGGACTGCCGTCCGCAGCGTCAAAGTGGCATCGACTCGAACAGGCAAGGACTTGCGCATTTCCTGAATGCATGTCTCCCAGTGACTGGCCCATACAAGATCCACGACGATGGTAAAAGCATCAAAGGGACATAAATCCAGGGTGGAGTATTGCTTGCTCTTGACCTGGTCGGCCGATAACTCTGACACGTACGACGAGTCGATTGGAGGGAACTGAACCTTTTCCGGCGCAAGGATCTGAATCCAGGCGTGGGGTAGTCGAGCTCCCGGCGTGCAGATCGGCTGGAACGCAGATGCATTCTCCGGAATGTGGGTGTCTCCGTAGATATATCCAATGTGGAGCGCCAGATTATCAAAATGCTCTCGTTGACCCTCAATGCCCTTATTGATCTCGACCATGGCCTGGGGATCTTCAATGTTGCGGTGCAAGTTCCGTCGCGCGACCTCCACATCGGGATCCGTGGTACCCAACGTCTTCAAAAGTCCGAAGATCTGCAGTCCATTTTTCACGCTCTGTTGAGAGTTCACTAGGGCTACCTGACGGCGATCGGACTCGTAAGTATCCAGCAACTCATCTCCGCCCCAGCCATGGTGAACGGCAGCCAACTTATATGCCAGGTTGTGAACGTCGCCCAGTCCAGAGTTCAATCCAAGTCCGCCGGTGGGAGGGAAGGAATGTGCAGCATCACCGGCGCTATGGTAGAACATTTACATCAGCTAAGCTTCAGCCAAGCTTGGTTTGATGCCTCAGAGACGAAAAGCCAGTATGGAAAAGAACTCACAGAAAGACTCGACCAACACGGTATTTTTCGGACACTTGCCTACTCAAAACCCAGGGTCGATATGAGAGCACATCATATGGGACTTCTTTGCCGATCGCTGCATTCGCAACCTTACGGCAGAGATCCTCATTCCACGACTCAACGGGATGCTTCAAGGACTGCATGAGGTTTAATATTTCTCTTCCTTCTAGTCTGATCAAACCCAACGGCAAGACAGGAAACTCACGTCGAGATTACAGATCAACACTTGGTTGCCTGAAAGGTCATAGCCGATGATGAATCCAGAGACCTCAGGATCCATCACCCAATGCAACATGCCTACACGCTCCCTGACCACAGGGCGCAAGTCGGTATTAAGATGGATGGTCATCATCGTTTCATCTGTGACGACTTTGCGTAAGCCGTGGTTCCATTGACGAGCCAATCTTCGCCTGATGAGGTACTTACATGAGTCCTGTCCCTCGCTTTCAATGCCCAAAACTCTTCTAACGGCACTTTTGGCACCGTCGCAAGCAACGACGTGTTTGGATTTTACCGTGTATTCTCTCTTAGACCCTCGGTCCTCGACAGTTGTGAGCGCGCAGTCTTCGAACTGGAGATTATTACTTATTAGTAGAGTCCAGACAGAGTCAAAATATCCGAAGCTTTCGTCTCACCTCTTCCACGCGAACGAAAGAATGATTCTTGCGAATCTCTACAAGATTGTTCTTAGCCAACCTTTTAGAGACCAGCTCTTCGAATGTTGGCTGTGGAATATTGTGGATCATCTGGCAAGGAATACAATTAGCCTTGATCATACTAACCATACCCTTTCTATAAGATTCACGCCTCTCGACTACACGAATGAGGCAAATTCACAGGAATAAATGGGAACTTACAGTGGGAGTCGCATCAAGCACCTCCGGGTCCATCCTCTCATACGGAAGACGACCGACTTGTTTCCCGCTCAAGCTGGTGATAAAATTGACCCAATACGCATCTTTGCGAGACGTCCCCAGTTTACGGATCTCATTGACATCCAGCCCAAACTGGCGACAGAGCTCCAGTGAACGTGGGCAGAGGGCATGCGCTTTGGGAGCGGCGAGTCTAGTGGGATATCTCTCGACAATGAGCGATTGCACTGACGGTGTCCGTTAGAAGAAATAGGAGAAGAATAAGGAGAATGACTGTATACTTCGACATACCTCCAAATTGAGCCAGCATAAACGCCATCAAAGCTCCAGAAGGGCCACCTCCAATAATCAAGATTGGTACCTCATCATCATAGGCATCATTTCTAAGTATGCGTGCTGACATGTTTTCGCGTCTAAAATATTCTTGATATCTTCGCTTTAACCGTCTATTTTTCTGGCTCTTGCTTGTTTTTTAAGAGACAGTGCCCCGTTTTTCGTCTGAGTGCTTGAATGAGGTAAGGCGTACAGAGTAATTGTATGGAGTTGTCTGGAAGCACATCAAATCTCTAATGTAAGATGCGTCACGCGCCTTTCAATCCTTTATGCTGCGGCTCCATCCAGCACCCATGTCCCGCCATATAGTTTAAAGAGGAAAACATCAGCCTCTTTTCCCCACTAGGTGGGAAAGGTGCCGTGCCTGCGCAGGTATCCCTCGTACTGTTATGGAGCATGCTGGTTGGCACGATCTACTCTTCAGATCGTATGTGGGGAAAGCGACTCCCCACTTCCACTGGGGCTTGCTGACATGGGCCTGCATAACTATCTTATTACTGATTATTTGTAAGATTCGGATGAATTCTACTCTGGTAATGCACTTTGTGTTAAATTGTCAAGAAGCCTGATGTAATAGGCCATTTGTTTTAGAATAGCCAATGTACGGTAGATTTATGTTCACCTGTAAGATGCTCAGAGATCACCAGTGATTAGAGGATCTTATCCGATTGTTTTAACCCCAGCTATTCCGGGCATTAACTTTATGCAGTTTCCAAATATGCAGGCGGTGTGTCTGTCATTAGTAATCAATGGGAAGAAGGAGGGACAAAGAAGGACGGAGCAGTGAGATTCTCGCTACTTGAATAACAAGTAGATAAGCAGCTGTTTCTTTCCACTACAGGATGGAACGGTTAGCTTGCCGACTCCAATCGCCATCATGTCCCAAACGGTCCTGGCTATTCCGGAGCTCGTTGCGGCGGTGCTGCAGTTTCTTGATCGGACCAGCCTGGTTGCTGCGGCTCAAGTGAATACAATGTGGGTTCAGGAGGCAACAAATGTCGGTGCAATGTCCCCTCATCAACACGAGTCTCCCATGCTGACAGTGGGATTCGACACGCCTTAGTTTATCTGGCGAGGCGTGTATCCTCAGGGGCCTTATGAAGACATGTCAAGAGTTCTACGAAGCATGGCAGACAGTCCTCCAGAGCGAAGACATTGGTAACCCAAGCTTCCACATTCTATAGAGCAAAAAAAGAAAAGAGAGAGAGAGAGAGAAGAGAGAGAGACAGGGAGAGAGAATTAATCAAAGCAAAAGGTATACGAAGAAAATACGGCATTTGTATCTTGCACTCAACGAAGACCAGACGCTGCCGATTACTTTATTCCTCAAACAGAAAGAATTTCAATTTCCATGTATCAGATCCCTGGTTCTGGACGTTCTGAGCGAGAACAGCCACGAAAATGTTATCGCTCAATTTCTGTATCCGAACTTGTTGGGTTTAGAGGTCTTTGGTGGATATTACACTCGTTGGTTCTTAGAGCAGATTCGTGTAAGTTCTGCGCGTCTGTGAGACTGACCGTCCTCTGACTGACTAGGCCAATGCCCCTTTCTTGCGAGTATTTCTGTTGGACAATCGCCTGTTTGCCGATGGTTATGATGCATCAGAAGACCGCTTGAATGCAACGGACTTCCTGCGATTTTTGCAGGCCATGCCGTCCATCGAGGTTCTGGAACTGGTATTTGGATGGGATTCGTTGTTAGGTGTCGAGGTAATGAGACATATTCTGACCCGGCCTCGGCTTCAGTCTCTGCATCTGGGCCCTTCCATTGTCTGGGATATGCAACTTATGAGCAAAATCGACCTGGCAGGAGAAATCTTACAGGACTTGCGTTCCCTCCAGGTTACTGCAGACGAAAAGCCCCTGAGTCTGATCCTACCTAGGCTGCCGCGTCTTCAGGCAGTTGATCTGTCACTTCCCTGCTCAACATCGCAAGCAACCGTGTTGAACAAGCTTTTGCGGTCATTGTCCAGGTGTGCTGAATTAAGGGAGATCTCAATTGACTGTGATGGTGGTATTGTGCATGATAATGATGCTCTGTCTGGCTCTGCACTTCTGTCGGTGGCGACAAACTGTCACTTCATTCGCATACTTGAAATTGCATCATCCTTGCCAGCCCGTCTGACTGACGAATTGGTTGAAGCAATGGCTTCACGATTGGTTCATCTTGAGGTGCTCTCATTTGACAGTGCCCCATTCCATGGCCTTTCCTACAGATCAATTGCATCGTTTGCACGACACTGCCCCTCCCTGTGCGAGCTCTGCTTGCCCGTCAGAATTGAGCTGACGCTATTGGAAGGCGAACCAGACGACGTGAAATTCGCTGGGTTGCAAGAGCTGGAAGTCACTCAGGCCACATTTCTCCCTGTGGAGACGGCCGACGATTGCCGTTCAGTGCAAGGGACTTTGACCCAGTTACTCGATAGACGATTCCCACACTTGACTAAGTTGAGAGAAATCCCTGGTTCTAGCAAGCACGCACGTCACATGCGGACTTCGATCGATATTTATCTTCGGAAGCGGCCATACGGGCCCAACCCGCGTCGGAAGGTCCCCACGAAGGTGACACTGGGCCTTCTAGAGAGCTGAACAGGAGAACTGTTTTTTTGTGGCACGAAGCCAAGCGAAAATCAAGAACTTTGGTATGGGCCGTACGCCAAACAGTTGTTCAGGTCACCTAGTTCCCCATCATCCTCCTCAACGCCACATCCGAACCGTTTCTCCTGTAGTGAGCGCGAATAAGCGATAAAAATGCCTTCGATCTACACAAATACTCATCACTGTGCCTAGCCCAGGCCTGGCATTAAGGCGCAAATACATGTGTCTACAAGAGGTGGGTGAAGTAGCTTAGATAGCTAGCTGTATGATGCTCACTGAGCAGAATTGGAGTGCTGATGAACTATGACCTGTGATGCGAAAAGACTTAGCGCAAGGCACTAAACCTTTGAGATCATGAATCAAGCAAATACAACTCATTACTGACTTGACCTTGATCACTGCACAATCTGTACCGTATTGAAGACCGAAACGCCAACCTATAAAGTACCTATGCCGGACTTGGAAGGCCACCAACGAAAAAGCCTTGATCGTATCAATCGTAGCAATCTGACAGTCAATCATATAGAGCTCCAATATGAAGTGCTCATAATTCAAACAAAAGCGCTTTCCCTCATTATACTGTGTGACATTGGAAGTAGTGTATATCTTCTTCAGACACGCTGCACCTCTTTCTCTTCCTTAGCGGGCTCAACAGTCCACTCCAGTGTCATTAATGCCAGAACTATATCTGCGGTCTTTCGCAAATAGCCTTGATGTATTCATTTTGTTTTCGTTGGATTCCTGTAGAGTAAGTGTGTAATTACACTGCAAGATTGATGCCAGCACTCAGCTCCAGTAAAGGAAGTCAGTCATTTGTGAATTGTATACGCACGCAGATTATCATGGTCCAACCAGCCCAGTGAGTCTCTGCACATGGAAGGTTGAAAAAAACGCCTCATTGTATAAGGCAAGCCAAGCACTGTCTTGTTGATCGTGATGTGAAGAAGACCACTGACCTGAATACAAGTACAGTAGCCCTGTATCTGTGAGGTGAGCTAACCTATTCCCTGCCACATACTGCTACCATTCTTGCAACGCACTCTATTTTCGTTTTTCCTCCCCCACCCTCTTCTGTCTGACACACGCTCACTCTCTTTTCTGTCTGTCTGTCTTATTTTGTTTTTGGTGCATTTTCGGCTTCTGTTTGTGTGGAAATGGCGTCGATAATGATTGATATGACTCTCCCCCGAACCAGTTCTCCTGCCATGGTCCGGTTTCGAGACATGCCAATGAGAGTTTTACCTGTGGCCGTCTATTTGCATACTACCGTCGATGTGGAAGCCCTTCTTCAAGCGTGTAACAGCCAACTGGACACTTCCATGCGTGATATTATGAGATTGGCGCCGCACAGTGATTTCTTCAACCAGCCCCTTCATGCATCATACGACTACCATATCGGCCATGTAGCCCCCAGAAGTGAATTTGATCCATTTCACTTTATTGCAGTTGTGGGCCCTCACCATCAACAGTCTAGCGTCATTTTGGCCGCACTGGATGCTGATGGCTCGGATGATGAGTGTCAAGTAGATAAATTGGTTGTTCAACCACCACAGGACGTTGGTCTTGTTATTGTCAATCTGCAAATTGGCAATTGTGACTGGGAAGACTACAAGGAACAATACGGTGATGGCAGTGGTGATAGTGACGATAGTGATGATGGCAATGAACAGGGAGACGACAGTGAATCCAAGAAGGTATCCACAGACGACTATTATTCTGATGGTGCAACAAAAGCAATCCCTTCTATGGGCTTTTGGATTGGCCTCTATGCTGTCAACGGCATCGATTTCGATCAACTCATGAAAGACCTTTGCTTCTACCATACAACAATCACCAAAGAAGAGATCATGACTCGTCCCGAAGGTCATGTATCCGAGTCTACAGCAGTTGAGGAAGCTTCCCGATTACATCCTCTACGCTGTCGTGACAACAGGGGCCTTTATCGCACGATGTTCCTTGTTGCGGACACGTTTGACTACAAGGAGAACGGACTGACTCTGGTCAAGTTGCACTGGGATGGAGTCGTGGAGAATAAGACATCGGCCGAACTTTCCACGACGGGAGACACTGCAAAGAAGGAGGTCCAGCGCCTAGCAACATCCGCGTCGGAAACCACTACCAACTTCCTGATGATTGCTCGGGGATATCGACCGTGGAAGCTCAATCATTGGGCTTTTCTGGTATACGGAGGAAGGGGAGTTGATGAGTTCGCCGTTATTGAAGTCTTGGACCCAAAATCTGAGAAGCGAACAAGTGGGACAGAATGGTTCCTGCACGGCAAAATGCTCGGAAGTGGCGTGGTTGGTGTGCCTGTCGATGTGCCCAGCTCTGTACGAGACCCTCGCCCTTGGGAAACAGCCCTTAGGTACCATCCACCCAGGGTCTATGTTGATCGCTTTACCAGTACCGTGAACCGACAGTACTTTGTGTACTGTGATCAGCAGATAGAGTCTCCAGAGAATGAGGTGACACTGGCCAGAATGGAGTGGGATGGCGCTGTAGAAGGGAAATCTCCGACTGAGCTGTGGGGTATGTACAAGGACGTTGCGGCAAAAGTGGCGACCCAGAGATGCCCTGCAGGGGAAGCCTACAAAACATTGGTCGCCTTGGCGGACGGAAAAGAGACTTGGACTGGGTCCTGATGCTGCATCGGTTTATGACGTCTGAAAGTCGGAAATGTAGCCGTACCGGGAGAATCAGCACCTTGACTATCTGAGTGGTCCCGTATGTCTGCATTCTCCCTGATCTGTATATTGATGATTCATTTGTGTTCGGACCGTGGTGTACTCACTCTTTCCGGAGTAACTGATACTGATGTCTGGAAGTCTAATTCTGGTACTACAGGATCCTTGATAGATATATATCCTCGTCGGTATCACGTTTCATCACCCCTGTATAACCTCGAGGTATTCTTTGATCTATTCTCGTATACGTTTAGCCAATCAAAAAGTACCCCAGGAGGACTGGACCACATGGCAAACATATCCGACAATGACGTTGACTATGCGACTCGCTCGGCCGACCAGCTTCTCCGAGATGTGGGCTTGGTTACCATGTTTCCTATATTCTTTTTATTACTCGTTTCGCTCATAATAGATCCAAGTCCTGCCATGAACGGGCTTCAATACCAATCTCCCAAGTAGAGTATCCCCGGGAGCCTACAATCAATCTGAACAGCTTCCCGAACTATCCCCTCATGTGCTTGGCTCGGGTAGATCGAAACCAGCCTGACAACCGTTCTCACTGGACGAAGTTCCCATATTTCGATCGAGATGCTGAGAAGAGAATGGCTTCAATTGGCACCTAGTGCATACGAGTATCGAATCGGGATGGATATTAAAAGACATATTCTGTATTAGATAAGACATACTTCTATCCTCGTTCCTCTTGCCCATAGCATGGTGGATACTGTCAAGTTATGATATCAGCATTACTTACTACCCATAATAATCCTCTGTTATCCGACCAAGTAACAGTATTCATTGGTTGGAGCTTCCGAAAGCTTAATAAAACCTGATCTAGTTCCAGCCTGACCGGATAATCGGCCGGTGGTTCTTTATTAACTCTTGGGCGGGAGGGGGGCTGGTTACATCACCTTGGGTTATATTCGGGTACTTGTAGTGTGACTCCCACCACGCCGGATATCAGTAATTGTGCGATAATTTATATATACGATCATCATTCATCCGGCATAGCTAAAAGCCACCACCACTACTACTAAAAGGGATCTCTTTGCCGGTGTGATAAGCGTTGACTATCACTTGACTTCCGACTACATACAGAAAAGGTATGATCCACTGCATATCGTGGTCTCCGAGTGAAGCTGACTCCCTTTCTAGTTTTCTTTACGACCGCAATGGCCAGCGAACGCGCGGAGGAGAAGGTGCCTCAGGGTTCCGAAAAGGCAGAGAACCCCCAGGGCGGGGACACCCAGAAGACGAACGAGACAAAGAAGGATACCCAGAGCAAGACTGAAGAGGGCCAAAGTGCCCAAGACAGCAAAAAGGGAGAGAACAAGGAAGGTTCTCAGGAGCAATCCGGAGAAAATGAATCAGGCGAGCGCAAACATCCGACTGAGAAAGCCCAAGTGAGCAAAGAGGCACTTGAAGGACCCCAGGGAGAACCTGCAAAGAGATATACCACTGAACCCGCACCGGGAGGTATGTGCTGCCCGCGTTGAACTCCACTGGAACCTCCGTCGAGCTAACGGCCATCAGATGATCAGAAGGCTGGCTCCGGCAAAGATAAATCCGGCGACTCCAAACCCCAAGACGACTCGGGGAAGGGCAAGGCTGGTGACTCCAAGGGTCAAAAGGAGGATCAATCTTCAGGTGCAGACAACAAGCAGTCCGAGCAGAAGCATGGGGGGACCTTCGGACATCTGAAAGAAAAGGTGCACGACCATGTGAAGGGACACGGGCAGTAATTATCCCTATGAGACAAGGGTAGAATATTTTATATAGAAGCTACACCACCGTATTATTGGATTGGGGCCTGCATCCATGTCTACGTTGTCCCACGACATAGTTCTTTCATAAGATTGGCCTAATACAGTTACATGAATCATGTGGGGGAAGAGGATAACAGAACAATTGAGACTTAAACAAAAGATTCAGCGTCAAAAAGTAGCTACTCCATTGCGTTATTTGAACACCTGGACATGGAACAAAAGCAACGGCACTAAAGGCTGCGTTCGAGTCGCATTGGGTTAGCAGTGCTGCTTTGGGACTACCTTGTATTTCTTAAATACCTGGAAAGAACACATACATATATCCCTTACCTGAACTGAACGTAACCTTACTACTCGTACTGATTAGAAGTAAATTGTACAGGCTTGATCCAGAATAGGTATACAAGTATATCCGGTGAACACAATAACCCCGTCTTGTTGCTCTGACAACGCTCCGGGCCTGATAGATCAATCATACAATGGTGACCAGCAGATGGCCCATATCCTGAGGAAAGATTTTGCCAATGATCTTGGACATGGCGTATATATTGCTGAATTATTATCAACCATGCTCATCTTCTGTAGCTCTACTACGCATACCGGAACACCGCTTCCAGTATATATAGTCGACCAGTCACTCTCGGCCTGAGGCTCTCGTCATCTTCATAACGCCCACACCAGTAAATTCATAGACGTCATCCCACCCTTTCTATTCAACAAGCAGGTATATCTCCCTTTACAGTAGAGTTCAGAATGAGATACCAAGCGAAACGCGACATTTACACGTGACTCACCCCTGGTCACGTGCCTGCGCTGAATCCCGTGCGTCTCATTATCTTGCGGTCTGTCTTCCTCTTTACACCTCATACCCTTTCATAGACCGTTAGAATGAGCCTTGCAAAGTGGTCAACGATCCTTCTGGCGCTTGGGGAGGCGTTTGCTTTCCAGCTCCCGCTCTTCCATAAGTCACAACAGGCCCCGATTTCGGTAGCTGGACGGGACCTAGTCAGTTCCACCGCGCTCCAGGACCGGATCGACCCAGACAATTTGTTGGACCGGGCCAAGGAACTGTACCATATCGCAGAGGCTGCTGTGGATGAGTATAACCATCCCACTCGGGTCATTGGAAGCCAGGGTATGTTCTATTCTTGATCAGTCCGGGATCGCGTTTTCTGACGTGCTCTACAGGGCACCGGGGGACACTCGATTACATCTACAACACAATCACGGCGTTGGGCGACTACTATAACGTCTCCACGCAAGACTTTCCCGCGGTGACCGGTAATGTTTACGAATCCCGATTGATCATTGGCCATGATGTGCCCAAGTCCGCCGAACCCATGGGCTTAACACCCCCGACAAAGGATCGCCAGCCTGTCCACGGCGATCTCGTCCACGTCGCAAACTCCGGGTGTGAGGCATCCGACTTCCCCAAGCTCACTGGTAAAATTGCGTTCATCAGACGCGGAATCTGTCCCTTTGGCACCAAGTCCGAGCTTGCTGGCAAGGCTGGTGCGATTGCGGCTGTGGTTTACAACAATGAGAAAGGTCCTCTGGGAGGAACCCTGGGTACGCCGTCGCCGGACCATGTTGCTACCTTCGGAATCTCTGATTCGGATGCCGCCCCATACCTCCGTCGCCTCAAACACAAAGAACCGGTGGATGCCATTGCCTACATGGATGCTGTTGTTAACAAGGTCACCACGACCAATGTCATCGCCCAAACCACCGACGGTGATCCCGAGAACTGTGTGATGCTGGGTGCCCACAGTGATAGCGTTGAGGCCGGTCCCGGAATTAACGACGATGGATCAGGCACGCTCAGCTTGCTGGAGGTTGCAACGCAGCTAACGCACTTCCACGTGAACAACTGCGTTCGCTTCGCCTGGTGGGCTGGTGAGGAGGAAGGTCTTCTTGGCTCGGACTACTACGTTTCTGTCCTCCCTTCTGAGGAGAACCGCAAGATCCGTCTCTTTATGGACTATGATATGATGGCCGGGCCGAACTTTGCCTACCAGATCTACAACGCCACCAATGCGGTCAACCCTATTGGATCAGAGGATCTCCGTGATCTGTACATCGATTTCTATGAATCGAACGGGCTGAACTATACCTTCATCCCATTTGACGGCCGCAGTGACTACGATGGGTTCATCAAGAACGGCATTCCGGGCGGTGGAATCGCCACCGGCGCAGAGGTCCTCAAGACCAAAGAGGAAGCGGAAATGTTCGGTGGTCGGGCGGGTGTTGCATTTGACCCATGCTATCACCAACTGTGTGACGATGTGGGTAATGTGAATGCAACAGCTTGGGAGTGGAGCACCAAGGTATGGCCCTGCTGATACTTTTGTGTGATTGATCGCCTTACTGACCCTCAACCCAGCTGATTGCCCACTCTGTTGCCACTTACGCCTTGTCCTTTGATGGCTTCCCTGAACGAACCGATGTTCAGAGCCAGACGGTGGAACCTACACTCTTCAAGTACCATGGACCGTCCTTGCAGATGTGATTGCGCTGCAAATAACAGTCAGCAGTCCGGTCTCCATGTATGCGCAGAGTGAATGCGGCGACTGCTGTTCTCACAAGAGAATTCCAAATGTGGTAAATAGATAGTCTATCGGTCCTCCGTCGACAAGTCGCCTGCGCTTTTTCTTGTAAGTAGTGACTACGATACTACAATTAATACCTATTTTTATCTGTCGTGAATTGTCAGATGTTCCAGTATTCCATATGTCACTGGCAGGATCAATTTCAGGCAATATTTGTCATAGTCACTTTCAGAGCCATAGTAAGTAGTAAGACCACCCGCTGGAGTTTGCTCAGTTCTCAGACACTCGCTCACTTGGCATGTTTAGATCCAGAGCTGATATCGGGATGGCCAAATCGGATGTCCAGGTAAATCTCGGTGGACGCTGTTCGTCTTGAAGACTCGAGCTGATATCTGGGGTTACTGCTCTGTCCGGGTTGGCGTCTTTCTCACGGGCCAGGTATAATGTCTTTCCTATTGCCAGATGACATGCCAAAAAAACATGAGCAAGTGAATAGGGTTCATTGGACGCTTGCAAATCTAATTATACATGCGACTTCTGGCCATCTATGACGCATACATGAAATGAGGCCTCAAACAATGAACATTAAAGCTGCTAAACTGTCCAGGCGGATGCATGCATGTCTCTGCTGTGCGGGCGGTGATATTCTGAATCGGATGCGTGCAATTCTGGCCTTCGAACAGCGTGATGGCACATGCTGGACTGATGCGCTCTCTGATGAATCCCAGCGCACCACCGTGCCTGATATCGTGGCGGCATGATGAGGTCCCATTTCCAGCGTATTGATCTTCCGGGCCGGTGCATCGGGTGTCCTGGTAGAGGACGAATTCCCAGGACTGCGCTGGGTCGCCCCGGGACATCTTAACTGTTGGGCTTGCTGCGACGCTGGGGAGGTTGGCTCCGAGGAGGCCGAGAAAGGCGAGGAACGTGGCGGCTTTCATGGTATTGGCCGGTTTTGTAGGGCGGGGGAAGATGTTGGAGTACTTAGTGTGCTTGAGCGTCCATCAGTTACTGGAATTGTTGTTAGTGCAGGAACTAACTCACCAAGTGCAGCGCGATAAACAGAACGATAAACAGAACAGCCAGAATTGACGGGGTAGACCTTTCGATATTCCGGCTACAACATCGCCAGGGGAACCCTGGGTCCTTATATAGCTTGTGGGGCAACATACATCATCCTGACTGCAGGCAAGGAGGGGGAAAACTCAGCCGTCTGTCTTGAAAGGGTCTAGCTTTCTGTATACTTTAGGGTAGATCGATGGTAGACAAAGCGGAGCTCCCTGCAGGTACTTCTGCATCTCATATCAAATTGCCTCCTCTTCATCCTGTATTGCTTTCGATTCCCGCCGGTCCACTTCATCTCGATGCAGGCACTCAAGTTGCGAAAGAAAGCATGCAATCCTTACTGCAATGTGTAGGCGTTGCGTAGGTGAGGTTCCAGTCGCCATGATAGCTTTTTGAGCAGCATCGATTATATTTCTGTTGGCGGAATTATAAGCCGTTGCATCTTTATAAGAGTGGTGTAAGCCTGGAATTTCTGGACAGCAGGTGGCAACGCGTATAATGTCAGACAATATTTCCTTTTCTTTGGATTGTTGATTGCGGCAGTTGTGGTAAATCCCTGACTTGCTGATGCTCATCCAACAGGCCGGGCAACAACAAACAGGGAAAAGAATAGTTCCTAAATCCTTTGGTGTTTTAATTCTTCCTAATAAATTGTTGGTTCAGCAATCAACATGGTGTGACTACATGTCCTAGACAAGAGTACCCCTTCCTTCACTGTGAAGATTGTTGATATTAATCAACTTCTGCTGGACAGTACATTCTCACCCCAATGCAGCCAAGTCCCCGAATAAATTATATCCCCACTCTCTGGACACAGATGATGCAGAAAGCAAAGACAAAGCTGGTGGATCCCTCTGGTGGTTTTGGGACATCATCTCAAGAAATGTATGCACCGGTGGTGACTGAACGCCCTGGCCTACTTCCTATTTATCTATCACTAAAGGTCCCAACCCAGGTTCTGCGCGTAAATGTACGAACGGTCTGCTTCAAAGGAAATCTGCTGCGCCTCTCCACTTGATCTTGCCATAACCTCGCAGATCCGCCAAAGACTCAACAAGGGCGAAAATTTCCTTTGGAAAGCCTCCCCTGAATATGTAGCCAAAGAGGGAAAGGGGGTGGGACAATTGACTTTCTGGTTCCTGCGAAATAATGGGGTTTTGAGCTCACCAGGAATCATAACAAAATCCATGAGCACATGGAGCGGTTCGAGCCAGGGGAGCAGTACCATGGATGGATCATGTCTGATGTCATGGAGTACGTGGTTTTGGATTTCACCATTTCAGGCAAACTCCACCCCGGTAGGTACACACCTCAAGCGTGAGGCTATTCACCACGTATATAGAAGGTAGGTGACGGAGATCTCCTGCGCCCTGAGTGAACCTAACAATAATGTCAACTGCGGAGCCTAAGTTGTACTTTGCAATGGCCCTAAAGTGGTTCACGGTCTTTTCAGGGATCAGACTGACGCTGGAACCCGAATCTCAAAACAAGCCGTTCCAAGTGATATCGACGCTATACCTGTTTATTGTGACCGGGCTGACAGCGCATGAGATATGAAGTGGATTCAGGCGTCTCAGGGAGTCAACATGTCAGTCTATAAAGGCCTAATCCAGAAGGACTAAAGAACAGAGGATATAATCAAGTTTCAATTGACAAAGAGCGCACCGCTATAGACTATCCGTATCTATCTAGCCGGTGTGTGCTCAACGAGTGCTTGCTAAGGGGAAGTTCTAGTCGTGGACGTGGATATAGATCTCCGGCCTGCCATCGGGCCGACTATTATCCAGCCGAATCTTATCAAGATAAGTCGAGAGAGTCACATGACCGTGCTGCACCGTGCTATTGTCAAGGGACCTGCCCTTGTTGAACTCTACGAAGGCTATATTACTTGCCTCAGCTCTCATACGTTCCCCATAGGCCAACCCAGTGCTATTAGTATCGCTAGGCTGCCCTTCTCCATTTCATAACTAGTTCTCCGCGTTCCCCACACTTGGCGATCACCCCAGGCCCCGAGTTCAAGCCATCCCGAGGCCTTAGCAGTATCCTGTCCAGGCAGTACTAACATCGTTAATTATACGTACGGAGTACATACACCGCACGGCAAGATGATTTTCACCTCCAATTATCCGGATGTTGAAAGTATGCCCACCGGGTCTGAAGTTCCAGTCAATCACTGACGTTCTAGTCCCTACGTCCCTATCCATCTGGGACTTCCTCTTCGAGTCGGGCTATTCACCGCTGAAACGCCTACCGGAGGGTGAGCTGGCTGGTTTCTTTGATGCCGTGACCAAGGAGCGTATCCGGTACGATGCGGTCAAGGAGTATACCACGTACGTCTCGACGGCTCTGGTGAAGGAATATGGCCTCCAGCCGGGCGAGACCGTAGCTTTGTTCAGTCCGAACACCATCTGGTATCCAGTAGCCATGCTGGGGACAGTTCGAGCAGGTACGGGCAGATGCCATTCAGGTGCAAATCATGACCGATGCTGACGGGCCAGGCGGGTTGATTTCCGGGGCATCACCGGCTTACAATGTCGAGGAGATGACCTATGCTCTAAAGACGGCACAGGCCAAAATCCTCATGACGGTGCCTTCATCTATGCCGGTGGCTATTCCTGCCGCGCAAAATGCAGGCGTTCCAAAGGAGCGGATCATCTTACTCGAGGGCTCCCACGAGGGACACCCGACGATGAAGCAGTTGCTGGAGGTTGGCAAGGACTACGGTTCCAACCAGATTACATCGTTCAAGATACCGCAGGGAAAGTCAAGTCGCGAGGTTTGTGCGTTTCTGAGCTTCAGCAGCGGGACGACTGGTCTCCCCAAAGCTGTATGTATTGAGCCCCGCATCTTGTTAGCTTTGGCAATTAACCCTTAGCTCGGTAGGTTAGGATTGCCCATTACAATGTGCTCGCGCAATGCCTCCAAATGCAGCAGGCGGCCTCACCGGATTATAAAAAAGCGTTGGCCGTTTTGCCGCTCTTCCACAGTGAGTGGCTTTTTATCCCTTCTAATCTGGGCAATACTAATTGGCAGTTACCGGACTTCTTCACCAAATGCACATTCCTATACTACTTAACGTGGAGGTATTGATGCTGCCCGCCTTCAACCTAGAGACCATGCTCCAGGTCGTGGCCGAGCACAAGATAAAGGAACTGCTTCTCGTGCCGCCGATTGTACTTCTAATGGTGAAGGATCCCATCACGCAGAAATACGATCTATCTCATGTTTCCAGTATCACCTGTGGCGCGGCTCCACTATCCAATGAACTCCTGCAGCTGCTCCAGGCCAAATTCCCCAGCATTGGATTCAAGCAAGGATACGGCATGACAGAATCGACCAGCTGCATTACCATCCATCCCCCGGACAAGACCTCCTATGATTATGCTGCTCGCGGTGGCACCATCTTCCCCAGCACCGAAGTGAAAGTGATCGATGTCGACTCCGGCCGTAAACTCGGGTATAACGAACCCGGGGAGATCCTCGCACGCGGGCCACAGGTGGTCATGGGCTATCTGAACAACGAAAAGGCCACTCGTGAAACCTTCGACTCGGACGGATGGCTGCACACGGGCGACGTGGGCTACGTTGACTCAGAGAACTTTATCACCATCACGGACCGCATCAAGGAAATGATTAAGGTAAAGGGTATCGGGATCTCGCCGGCCGAATTGGAAGACCTCTTGCTCAGTCACCCTGCCATCTTGGATTCAGCTGTCACCTCGATCCCCGAGACCTATTCCGGCGAAAGGCCCAAGGCGTTTGTCGTGGTGAATCCAGACCTGCGCAAGACCTTGGACGAGGATAAGCTGACACAGCTTGGTAAAGAGATCATCAGGTATGTGCAAGCCAAGAAGGTCCGACACAAGTGGATTTCCGAAGTGGAATTTGTGGAGGAAGTGCCAAAGAGTGCTAGTGGAAAGATTTTACGGCGCATGCTCAAGGCGAAGAACGCGACGAAGGGATTCGTGGTACGTGGAGATGCCAGGGCGAAGCTTTAATCAGCTTTGTATTTTGATCGACGAATGGTGGCTGGGTCACTGATAATATATCGACTTTGATACATACCTAGCACCGATTTTTTATTTCCACTCAACCAACAGAATATCTATAATTTCCAGCACTTAGCAACCCCAACATATTCCCAAGTTAATTTCTTATCCTTGGTCACTGGGGTTATACGCAGCTTTAACCGTAACATATTCTGGCATAGGTGCGATGATAACATCCTATCACTTAGCTGAGCTTTTCAACACCAACACCAGGGGACACTCGCTTAACGGGAGCTTCCACTCCTCAAGTCCTGCATCGCCCTTTTGTTGATTGACGTTGTCTGTGACGAGGAGTAATTCCAGATCGTTGGCGAAGGTCTGGCGTTGACTGGTAGTCCATTTAGAGACCCCGGACTACTGCACTATTAGTATATACCAGAAAGCTGGTAAGTACATGATCGGAACATTAAGTCTTCCCAAGCGTTCGACAACGGTACATGATCAACATCCACACTCTGGCACTAGTCCGTCGTATGGGGAGTGCCACATCCCTGGTGACAGCGCAGGAGTGATCTTGCTTGACGTCGGTCATCTAGGTGTATTTGGTCAGTAATGTTTGGGCTTTATTGAAGCTGGATGCAATACCCATGCCGGGCGATCCAGTGTGGAAACAGATTACGGTCATACCTCTTGTGGGATCCAGATGCTAAAATCAAATCTGCTACTTGCGATTCGGCTTTGAAGATGGGATTCTGGGGGATTCGCCAGGATGGAAGCAGAATACCGAGGATAATGGATTCAGCCATTGTCGGAAACAAAGTCAAGGAGGCGGCCAAAATACGACTGAGAAATGAAGCAGAGATATACGTATACTCCTGCATTATCCTGCATAATATCTTAAATAATCATAAGTGCCTATGCAGTTACACCATTCCGCTTCATTTAGTTGATGCCCAGCACCTTCAGAATCTCCTTGCCCACACCGTACGCACTAGCCGGGTTCTGGCCCGTAATCAGGACGGCACCGGTGCCAGCGGTCTTGGAGACGACCACCTTCTCGCCCCAGGGCTGGTCAGCCTTGACGTACTGGCCGCCCGTAGCCTGCTTGAGCTCATCTTCGAGCAAGTACGGCATGACGGAGGTCAGACCGGCCTGGTCCTCTTCGACGTTGGAGAAACCGGTGACGGTGGCAGACGAGAGCAGCGGCTGGCCCGAGGCAGAGGTAGCGCGGAGGAAAACCGTCGGACCGTGGCAGACGGCCGAAACGGGCTTCTTGGCTTCGGAAAAGGCCTGGATCAGAGCGAGGGAGGTGGGATCGTAGTGGAGGTCATACATGGCTAACAGCGCAAGGTCATTAGCATTCGCCCACACACCAAGGAAGGGAATCATATCATACGGCCATGGCCACCGACGTAGAACACAGCGGCGAATTCATCCACGCGGGGCAAGACATCGGCCAGTTTGACGGTGTTGGCCCAGAGGTGCTGGTTTTTCTGCAGGTATTCGGCGCAAACGGGGTCGTTCTTGAAGCCCTCCACGGAGCTGGGGTCGAGCGGAGCCTGGCCTCCCTTGGGCGAGGCGATCACGATCTCGGTCTTATCCTTGAGGACATGGTGAGGGTGCACGAATTCGGGCTATATTCGGGTCGATCAGAGATTTGAGCTCAATGCCGGAGGACGGCGGGATAGATACGCACCAAGTACCAGCCGGTGGGCTTGCCGTTGGCGGGGAAATGGTCCTGGGAGGAGAGGACGAAGAGAACCTTGGGAGCCATTTTCACGGATTGTGTATATTTTTTTAAGTATATTACGGAGAAAGATTGAGCGTCAAGTGGGGGAGGATCGAGAAAAGATACTCTGTTGGACTATTTGTACTGTTCAAGCTAGGGCCGGTGATATCACCGTGGGGTCACATTAATAATGCTTCAGTGACGTTTATCCTCGCCTGCGGTCCTTCGATTTATGCATTATTCTCGGTCTACAGGTGGGCCAACACGGCATCGACACCGGAGACCTGTTCGGAATCAGCTGTGATCCTAGTAGGGAATATATCGAACTGGGAAAAACCTACATTCACGCCCTTCTCCTTCTCGACGTCCGCATACACCACCTTTCCGTGGTCCAGCACTATGGCCCACCGGCCGGTGCGGCCATTCGACGCCCAGCCCAGTTGTTCGGCGAAACGGGCATCGGGATCAGACAGAAAGAGCTGGATGGTCAATAGAAAGCTCAGAATCGTATTTGGAGGACCTTGGAATGCATACCACATCATCCTTGACGCCATTGACCTTTCCCCAAGCACTCATGACGAAGGGGTCGTTGGATGCCACTACGGCCACCACATCGACACCCTTACCTTTGAGGTCCCCTAGGTGTCGCAGGTAACCCGGGAGATGTTGTTCAGAGCAGGTGGGCGTAAAGGCACCGGGAACCGAGAAGAGGACGACCTTCTTGTCGGCCCATTCTTTGGAGGCGTTGTAGGAGATTGGGATGCCGCAGGACGTCACGTCCTGGGCCACTTCGGTCCAAGGGATGTATCTAGAAAGTTAGATTCGCTTCCAGTCGGTGAGGCCATGTATTGAGACGCACTTGAAGACAACATTGTCTGGGAAAGATTGACCGGACTGCATTGTGCTGAACTGGGTGCTTGAAGACAGTTGAAGAGAAGGAAAATGGATGAACGAGGCGGGGTTAAAAAGATGCAAATAACGCAAATAAGATGCAGGTAACTACGTTGATGTCAGAAGGAAGCGAGCCACTGTTCCACTGTGCATCGGCCAATGTCGTTGGGCCATTTATTCGTGATACTCCGTACTCCGTATGCTCCGTACGGAGTACTCCGGAGTATTCTGTATACACAGTGTACCTGATAGAGTGTGACTGCTAATTACTGTCATCATGATACGGCTTCGCTCCAAAGAATTGCCAGACCATAGCACTGTCCAAATCCACCCGGCGATTCTGCATCGCAATGACCAGATCGGCCTGTCCGTCGTCCATGTACACCAGGTTCTTCTTCAATCCCACTGTCAGCTTCGTGGCGCCTTCCCACCACCGCGACCGGTATCCCACCAGCGACTTGCCCCGGATGTGCCGGATGATGTTGCGCGCCACGACCTGCGCCTGCTCCATTGCGGTCCGCCCGTTCTTGACGATGTCTCGATCGATAATGTCGCCCGCTGCATAGACATGGTCCATGGTCGGGTCGGCTAGCTGAAGGGTGTCCCGGACTTGGATATGGCCGGAGGGAGAAACCACCGAGGGCGTAAGGTGAGAGTTGGGTCTCTGGCCGACGCATTTAACCTGTCGAGTCAGCATACTTTTTTGACTCTGGGGTATATGGAATACGTACCAGATAGTCGCAGGGTATTCTCTCTCCGGAGCTCAGAATGACCTCTTTCTTGTCCTCCGACTCGGACGCTCTCTCGCCTAGGATGACACGGACGCCCAGCGTCTCGATCTCGGCCAGCACACGTTGGCGTATATTGATCCCGAAATGCGCATTCAAGAGCGTCCCATGGGAATGCACCAGGGTCACCTGCTTGTCCGGAGACTCCGTTTTGACATCCGCCGCCAGTTCAATTCCCGCCGGACCACCGCCGATGACAATGACATGGTGACTGTCTTTCAGCTTTTTCTGCTCATCCTGCATCGCCTGCAATCCGTCCGCTTTACTCTCCGCTCCCACGCGCGAGGGCAATTTGGCCGACGACCCTGTCGCGAGCACGAGGTAGTCGTAATCAATAGACTCCCCCGATCGTAGCTGCACCGTACCCCTGGCATTTCCAGCGTCTGTGTCTTTTGCCAGCGGGGAAATCGTTGTAACCTCATCACTCACCCAGCGATAGGAGTCTGGCGCCCGGGCCAGATACGGTCCGTAGGGGATGAACGCCTTGTGCTCATGTCCCGGCACCGCGCAGAACCGCGGCAACATCCAGGTCAACTGCAAATGGGAGTTCTTCTCGACGACCGTCACCCGATATCCCGTTGGAACAGAGTGCGCCAGACAGTAAGCTGTATGGTAGCCTGCAAAGGAGGCACCGATCACGACGATCTCACGGGGGTGGGCGACCACGCGGTAGGTGAGCCGGTGCAGGAGGGTCGAGACGGTGAGATGGAGACGAGAGGACAGCTGGTGGAAGGCCACCAGCACGAGTCTGCCGAGAAGGAGGGCTTTGGACAGCATCTTGGTGTTCTTGGAGGATAAAGTTTGTGCTCTACAAGTACAACGGCGACAGCATAACTGTAGATAAAAGGCAATCTAATCTGATCCGATATCGGCGGTTTGCATGCCCGATGCAGTAATAAACTATGACTGACTATGACTATGACCGGCACTTGGAACGTTCTTTCGCTCCTCAGATAGGCCGGCTTTGTACTGCTCCAGCCGGCTGGCTATGTGCTTTGAAGAGGATACCAGCACGCGAAGGACCAGCCTTGTCTCCAGCAAGAAAAAGAAACAGTACACTAGACACAGTACACTAAACACAGCAATGTGTCCCTGTGCAGAAGCCCTAGTTTGACAGTCCAGTCGGCCTCGTCTTGATCCATAGTATACGGGATAGCCACCGTCGCAAATACTATTGACCAGATGAAGCAGCCTATGGCCCTGTCGGCCACCTTGGCACCACGCAATCGGGCAGACGAGCCTCAGCCAGCAGCACGTAGCAGAACGGACCGAGTGTTAAACGTAGATGGAAATGAAGGCCAGCATCAGCCCACACTGGGCCCATGTGGTGGCACGGTTTCCATTCAGTGCCAGGCCGACCATACCAATCACAAACTGCAGGATACAGAGCATTATGCAGCCGAACCAGATACACCAGATACACATGTCGTCGGCCATCCCAGGAGAGTAACGGCCAAGCAATACAGGTGCCTACAAATCCCAGGGCTGTTAGGCCTAAATCCATAGAGAAAGCAGTAGATGAATTAAGCCGGCAACTTCCATGAACTGCACGGCATAGCCGATGGTAATAACCTTCCGGCCCTTCCGGCAGAGCCAGTCGGCTGATTGGGACAGCACGCGACGGAGGCCAGACGGATATTATCCACTGTGTGGCAATGGGGATACCGGAAGCGATGAGGGATCTGATAGAGGCCAACTTGGTCATTGAAGCCACGCAGCCACGAAGTGCCAACGGAGTCATCTGTCGACATAGCAGAGGCACAGAGAGGGTAAAGGCGATAAGGCAACTATTGACCGACTGTCCGACAAAGCGCAGGGGTTTGACTGAAGAATTCCAGGAAGATGAACGCAGACGGCCATCATCACGGGTGGCCAAATTTATGCCCTCGAGGCCTTTGTCCATTCAGACATTCGCCGTCAGTTGAAATTATACAGGAGCAAAGAAGCAAAATCTGCAAATGCTGCCAAGAGGGGTGCGGGGCTCATTATCGCATTACATTCAGCATCATATCGGACGTTATGCATTATTCTACATCAGCATCACTGCTGCATGAGCAACGAATAAACCGATTTCGAAGCCAGATGCCGCGCCTCCTTCTTTGATTTGCCCTCGGCCTCCCCTATGAAGCCTTTATACTTGGCCGTGGCTTTCCAGACCGGCGGGGTTTCCTGCACCATCGTCTCGGCATGCTGGGGTACCACGCCCTCAGTGTCGCCCTTTTCTTTGAGCAGCGAGGTATACTGCGCAACATCGTTAGTAGCCCTGGGCCTCGGTGGCGAGGCGGCCACCGGATCGGGCATCTGGCGTAGATACTCGCTTAGAATGTCATGGATGAAGTCCATCTGTTCCCCGTGATAGGTCTGGTACGCCGTTCCCAAGAAGAGATACAGATCCTCGCGTGCGGTTTCGCCGCACCCGGGAAAGCGAAACTGAAGACTGAGAAGACGGCAGAGGTCTCGGAAGGGAAGCCGGGATTCCAGTTTGGTCATGCGTTTCTTTGCCCGTCAGCTTTCTTTCCTAGTACGTGGGCAAGCTGAGCAGTACCTGAAGCTGGTCCGTCGGCGTGTCTGTTCGCAATAGCCATCGGCCTAGAAAACTTTGCATCCAGAGATGGCCCAGCCAGATGGCTGGAGAGTTAGCAGCATTCGTTGAGCCGGGAAATATGCAAATACCTCGCTCGCCCGACTGCTCGTCCATGGTTGGTTTGGGATTCGTCCAGGTTCTTTGTGGGATGCAGGTTTGTTTTGTTATCTCATCACATGATATGATTTAATTTACCGATATGTACTGCAATGCATGCCGGGAGATATACTTGTATACTGCTATATACATGCTAATAATGATACCGGAAGTCCACGGCACCATCGCCGGTCCGGACCCGTCTAGTATCGTCCATGCCCTCCTCAATGGCCTGCTTCTCCCGGTTCTTTCCCCGGACATACAATGCATGTACGGCAATCACGCCTTGAGCCACCACCAACGACCCCAGGGAGAATGCATTCCCCAACACATACGGCGATTTCCGATACACCTGTCCGGCTACGATGCCGCGCAATTGCCCACCGTCTGCTGGATGCCGACGGCCATCGCGCGGCGATATTGTGGAGCGACATTCACGTTGAGCCAGGCGATGTTGAGGCCCACGCCGGTGTAGGTGGCTACGGCGCAGAGGAATGTCGCAAAGTATTTCACAGCAGGCGACGACACGGCCAACAGCAGAATATAGCCGACAATGCCGACGAAGTTCGCTCCGACTATAAACTGATTTCCGGTGAGTATACGTTCAATCATCGCGGGACTGGGAAAACATACCCAAGCAAAGATAGAAAACTTGTCCGCCAAAACGGCCACGGAAATGAAGCAGATGGCTGCCCAAATATACACGGGGACCGTGAGGACATTGCTCATGAAAGAGTCGTACCCGATACTCTGCAGGATAGTCGGCAGGAAGGTGCTGAACCCGTACAACAGGATATCCTGACAGAACTGGGTGACACTGCTGAACATGAGTTTCGGGTCGCTGAGGGCAATGCGCAATTCCGTCCAGCTGAACTCCTCGCTGCCCATGTAATGTCGGCGCTGTTCGTTGCGCACGCGCATCATCCATTTCTCCTCGTCGTTAAGGAAGTACGCGTTGGCCGGGTCGTTGGGGAGGCCGAACCAGGTGAGGATGGCACAGACGGCGCTGAAGAGGCCTTCGATGATATACACCCACCTATTCTCTTTAGTATACCGCACAGCATGCAGGGGGCTAAAGGGCATTCATTACCTCCAACCAGCCTTCCCCCCGATACCATCCATATGCAACAAGCCATACGCCAAAAGCCCCCCTACAGCCCCCGAAATGGCTGCACAACTCATCAGATACGACACCCGTTTGGCTTGCTCTTCCCGGCGGTACACCATGGTAAGATACAAATTCAAACACGGAAACAAGCCCGCCTCACACGCCCCCAAGATCAATCGGGTGGCATACAATGCGGCCACGTTTTCAATAAACCCGGTGAACACGGTGACAATCGACCACACGATACACAACCCAGTGAGGATGTTCCTCGGCGTGAGTTTCTTCATGAGCACCGCCCACACTGCCTCGAGCAGGACGTAGGTCACGTAGAAGATGGACACGGCGGTCGAGAACTGGCTGGACGAAGCGCCGATGGCCTCGGGCATGCCCGCGACTTCGACATTGCCGATACTGCTGCGGTCCAGGAAGCACGAGAGATAGGTCAGCATAATGATAGGGACGAAGGCGACATCGAGCTTGATCAGGAGCCGACGTTCTTTCTCCGGGTCGAGCGTGATGGACTGGATCTCGCCGTCCTTGAAGTCATCCTTGTCGACATCTTGCAGCTGGTAGATGTCCTGAGTCTTGGTGTCTTGCGTATTGGCCTCCATGGTGTCTGTCTCGACAGACCAGGACAGGCACGGTCCCTCCCCTATATCTATCCCGACTATCCGTCTATCTTGCCTGTCCGGTACTATCTCGTAATCTATCTCGGAGTGCCCGCCCGACCCGTCGGGCCGATGGTCCTGATAGTCAAAGATAGCAAAGATAGTCAAAAGATAAACGTGAAGATAGCAGGTACAATGCGGGGCCCCGGATCGTCTCCGAGTCCTGTAACTGTCAGTACATATGTAGAGTATGTATCTCCCGGGCCCGTGAGTGCTCTAGCCCTGATAACCCATGCGCCATGGAAACCCGTCTTCTTAGCCGCCAGAACGCCATTACCAACACCTCCGGCCTCTCGCCGGGTTATTTACAGGCCAATCTCCTCATTCTCCCCGCCAAACATGCGCAGTCGTTCCATGACCTGTGCCGCCGGAATCCGGTTCCTTGTCCATTGCTAGGCACAACTCCACCGGGTGACCCGCATACCGTACTGCCGGAGAGATGCATCCAAGCCGCTGATTTCGATATCCGCACCGATTGCCCGGCGTACCGCGTATACCGACATGGGAAATGCATTGAACACCGGCGCGATCTGCTGGATGTCTGGACGGCGGATCATGTCGGGTTCCTGATCGGTTGTTCATTCTCGTTCGAAGATGCTCTCGTTGCGGCCGGTCTCCCGCCCCGGCATCAGCAGACGGGCACGGTGACTCCTATGTATAGGACGAATCTGCGTCTATTGCCTGCTGGGATATTCACCAACGTGACTAGTATTGTGTCCATGAGGCCGTATCGACCAGGGGATATTGAGCGAGTCCGCGAGGTCACTAGACCGTTTCTGTCTACACATGGAGAGCCGGTAGCATGGGGATGGGAGGGGATGCAGAGTCTGGGCATTACAGATATCCAGCGGCCGGATTTCGGCGAGGCTCCTGTCATACACGAGGGCGAAGTTCCCGTATTTTGGGTAAGTCTCTCCCTCTCTACTCTGCCTTTGTACGGACAAATGCTAAGAAGCAGGCCTGTGGCGTGACTCCCCAGGTAGCCGTGGAATCGGCCGGGGACAAAATCGACGGCTTGGTTTTTGCCCATGAGCCAGGGAATATGCTGCTCACTGACTTGACTGGAGCCATGTAAAGTCACTAGATCTAGAAACAATCTTTCATGAGACTGGACAATTCTCCCCCGTAGTCAAATATGTTCCCATTCCCATTTCCCAGCCCTGCCTCCACCGCGCCAGCCCCAGTCCCGGTTTCCATGCCCATGAGATCCAGGTTGCCCACCGTCTCGAACCATTCCATGAGTTCCTGCGTCATTTGTGTCCCGTCTAGCGGTGTCGTTCCATGCATGCTTGACGTCGGTGCATGCTCGTACTCTGCGTGATCCACTGACTCCTGCAGTCCCAGCTGCGGTCCAAGCTTCCTTAAACTCTTGATGGATTTCCACAATCGACGGGAAATATAAGACTGCGTCGAGAACCCCTTGACCAGTTGTAGGGCCATGTAGAACTCCTCCTTGCAGGTCCCACTGAACTGTGCGGGCGCCTGCGCCGTGGCAAGGAAAAGCACAGCCAACGCGGACACAAGAAACCAATTAAAGGTGACCTGCTGTCGCTGGTAGATATCCGATGTTTCGTTAAGACGAGTGATGAACCGAATCGTATCCTTGGCCAGGTCCACGACTGTCACGGACTCGGCGGGATAGCGTCTAATATGCGCGGCTGTATGCAGGACGGGCCGATGAATGAGCATTCGCAGTTGATTGGCACGAAGGTAGAGAACAAATCGAAGACGACGGAGGCCGCGCGGTTCTTGCTGCGCATTTTCACTCGCTTGAATAGCAGCATCCTGGCTATCTAACCGTAAGCAATTCGGAATGGTCTCCGCCCATCTTAACACCTGCCAATCGAGATAGTTCATTTCATCCTTCTTGATCTCGTCGGTATTGTTAAAAGCCGCAATGAACTTCCACACCTTCGCAGCGATGCGACTGTACCTGATCATGACCCGAATATAGGGCACGTCTTTTTCCTCGGGCTCGGGCAGCCAGGGGTCGATATCACTTTCTTCGAGAGCGAAGGGCATGCCCGTCCCAAAGCTCCAGCGGAGGTCGAGGATGTAGACGGACCAGAAAAGCCTGGAAAGACGGTCTTTTCCACCTGCTGCGCTCACGAGAGCCGGCTGGGTGAGAGTTTCGCGACGGTTGAGGCCGATTTCGAGACACATGCGTTCGACGATGCCGATAGTGCGCCAGGCGAGGGTTTCCTCGTCCATTTGAAAGTAGAAAATGGACTGCATCTTAGCAATTGGTTTGATGGAACAGGGTTAGATTGGCACTCACCACTAGGGTCAAGAATATGATCCGTTTGATTTCCGGAACGCCCCAGACGCAGTTATCAGCGACGACCCGGACACTCTCGAATAAGCGCACGGCTAATTCGCTGCTCCCGCTTGCTTCGGCCGTGAGAGCGCACGCAAAGACTATCCTGAGGACATGCACATCGTCCTCTTTCAACACGCCTGGCGGAGAGGCAGCGGCCGTTCCTGTATACAGCAGATGCACTTGTTGGAGCAAGACGCTCAGGTCCAACACGGGATACATCATTCCCATTTCCTCTTCGTACACTCGACATAGGCGCATCGCTTCTGGACGTCCGATGGTCCACAGCGGATCAACGGTCTCGCGGGCAGGAAGCGACGGATACGGCGGCGAGGGCATGGGCGAGGGTTCCTGAGTGAGGTCGCCATCGACATCGTTGTCAACACCGACGATACCCCGTTGCTGCAGACTGGTCTTTGCGAGATCAAAGCTGAACTCAGAGGTTGTTGGGCCGATGAATGCTAATTCCTTGGCGGACGAGAAGCGTCTCGGCCATGCTTGCGTCTGGGTGTGTGTCGGCGCCTGGGTCTGGGCCGGCGTCTGAGTCTGTGTCAGCGCCTGGGTCTGGGCCAGAGGCGTGGACTCGGATCGCGAAGACTGGGGAAGACCATGCGCCAGAGAATGCACGGCGCTCGAAAGCAGGCGGATCTGCTCTTGCATGGACGATAACTGATGCGACAGGACGTCTAACGACCTACCATCGGCACATTGTCCATTAGCATTGGCCTACCATCTCCGACAGACACGAAAACTCACTGAACGTCGCTGGCTCGCTGATTACCAGCGTAGACACACTCGATCCGCTGCCTCCCACATCGCTGACAAGGCGTCTGGCCGTTGCATTTGATTTTTCGCCGTTTGCATTCGTTGCTGTCCGGGTTAGAAATGCATTGGCTTGTGGAGTACAAGGGAAAGGTACCATGCTTTGGCGATGTACTTGCGACGCTTCTTCTGCGGAAGGATATGATCACTTGGATAGTCTGCCTCGTCCATTGTCAGTACATAATATTAGTCCTGTCTGTGAGTGGCGGAATGGGGAAGAAAGTCATACAATACAATGCCCGTAATGTGGCCAAATGCGGGGATGTGGAGTGTTCCTCGGGCCGGGCGATTTAACCGGTCTTTAACTAGGTTTTAACTAGGCTTTAACGAGGCTTTAACTAGATTTGCTTGGAGCTTGCTTAGAGGTTCGCCGGCTGTAGCAAGCTTCCAGTCTCAGGTATGTTGTTCATTTTAACACTACACGAGTTGATACACGAAAAGAGATCTACCATTACAAGTCCTTTGTACGCTCCTCGCTCTCGTCAATCCACTTCTGCAACGCTGCTGGGTCCCTCGGACGAAACCCGACCTTGAACGGCTTCGGTTCCGTGGTCAGCGCCGTGGGGATGGCATTACACTCGATTGCATCAAGGACGGGGTTATCCTGGGGATCCCGGGCGGGATGCAGCGTGAATGCAACGAGCAGCCGGATGTAGGCCGTGTATAGTTCGCGGTTAGCCAGGTGCGAGCCGGCGCACATCCGGGAGCCGGCGCCGTAACCGTAGTGTGGAGTGCCAGAGGCCTCGCCCCGTTCGAGGTAGCGTTCGGGGCGGAATTCGTAGGGGTTGGTGAAGTGCGTGTCATCGTAATCGGCAGCCCAAGCATTCTGTCCAGTCAGCATTATATAGCTATACAATTGGGAGGGGGAAGGGGGGAGGGGATGGATTACCATGAAGAAGGTCGTCCCGGCGGGGATATGCACCCCGTTGTAGTTAATGTCCTTGGTGCTCTCGCGCGGCAGACAGATAGGAATGACAGTCCAGAATCGCAGCGTCTCCTTGACCATCGCAGTGACGTAGGGGACTTTCTCTTCGACGAGACATTTCTCCCAGGCGTCACCATGCGGATACACCTGCATGATTTCCTCGTAGGCCTTTTTCTGGATGCGCTGGCCGTCTTTGGACGCAAAATAGGCAATACCCATGACTAGATTACCGGGGACGGTGTCCAATCCGGCCGACACCATGGTCAGACAGATCGACTTGACCTCATCGTCGTTGAGCTTGGCCTCGGGGTCCTTGAGGATGTTTCCGGTGATGCAGGGCTTGTCGGTTCCCTTCTCCATGCGGTCCTTGAGGATACCCAGGAGGTAGGTGAGATACTTGTCGCGACGCCTCCGGAACTCATTGGCTTCATGGTTGGTCTTGGGCAGGATGCGCATCAGCGGGATGTAGTCCTGCCAGTTGTTGCTGGTACTGCGGAAGTTGGACACGCCGCGCTCCACCTCGACAATCTCCCGGAGCAGCTCATCGTTGACATTGCCGGTAATCCGGAACCCGTAGTTCAACGTGAGACTGGTGTTCAAGGCGAACCGCTGGAAATACGCGGCCGGGTTGACGTCCTTGGTACCACCGGCGCTATCCCGCAGGATCTCCTTGATACTCATGGTCGCCTCGAGGTCAATAATCGGCATATATGACTGCACCGCGGGCCGGTTGAGCGCGGTGGCGGCAGCCTTGCGACGACGCTTGCACGACTCATCCCAGGGCGAGGTTCCGATGGTGAAGCCCTGGGAGGACGAGACGACGCTGTGGAACGTGTGGAAGGTCGGACGCGAGACGAGGGCCGACTGGTCTTTGATCCAGAGCTGGCGGACGGAGTCGAAAGAGTTGGCGAAGACGATTCTCTATGCATGCGTCAGCAACCCGCTCGTATGGGATCTATTTCGATCTGAAGGAAGCATACCCGATTTCCCATGCGCACTTGAAAGACCGGACCGTACTGCTTGGCCCATTTCCCGGCGACAGTGGCATGTTTGTCGCCCAGTTGCAAGAGGTTCCCAAAGATCGGCACCCCCGGAATCTCCGGTAATCCCTTAATCTTGGGGATATCGGTGCGGTTCAGATATCGAATGAGAAGGTAAACGGCCGCGAGGACCGCGACGGCGACTGTGGTGGGTGTCATCGTGGCAAGTCTGTCGTCGTACAAGACATTGGTCATGGTCTAGAGAGACATGGCCACGACCGGATCAGACAAGCATTTTATATCCAATCACTCACAACGGATTGGTTCCGTCGCGAGGCCCTCTCCGTCCCCTCATCTGGAGATGCAGCTCGAGAGCGGCATTTCGGGGGCCTTTCCGCGGATGCGGAGGGCAAGGCCGCGCACTATCTATGACCGTGTGGAGAGAATCCGGGGAAGAAGGACGGAATCAACGAATCAGGTTGAACGGAATGATTGCTTTGAAACGGAGATTGTGAGTGGCTGTTCTGGCAGAGTATATCAAAGTATACGAGACTCAGATACGGATAGAAGCAAAGTCATTACGGTAATTATTCCAAAACTGTCTATCATAGCAACGTCAGGGTATATAGCAATGGCCCTAAATCTGTACAAAAAATGGCCCAGAAACAGAAGAATAATTCCACCAAACCCTAACCAGGAAGGAGCCAAATATCCAAACAAACCCCCTCTTGAACATCCCATCCAAGCATATTCAAGCAGTGTCAAGCAGTCAAGCAGTCAAGCAGTCAAGCAGTCAAGCAGTCAAGCAGTCAAGCAGTCAAGCAGTCAGGTCAAGCCTTCTCACGTTCACTGTGGTAGCTGACGCGCCGCGAGTTATGACGCTGGCGGTCCTTCTCCAAGGTCTGCGCGAACTTGCTGCTGGCGCGGATGCGCGGCCCCATCCAGTAGAAGATGTAGATTGGGATGGTGACAAAGATGGCCAGCACGCCGAGAATGGTACTGGCCCACTGGAGATGGAACTTGCGGCCAATGTTGCTGTACATGGGGGTGGCGTACATGGCCGACAGACCGGCCAGCAGGTCGCGGGCGAACCCGTTGCCGCCGGTGGCCGACGCGGAGTAGACGCCGTAGGAGGCCACCATGTAGTCGATGGTCGCCATATAGATGCCGTAGTTCGCGATGGCAATCAAGAAAGCAAACACCAGGGGCACGATCCAGTGGGTGTAGGCGGGCCCCATGGACGTCCATCCGAACCCGAACAGGCCGATGGTCTCCAACGGCGCGATGAACAGCAAGAGGAGCAGCCGTCGCTCGGGCAGACGGGAGGTGTTGCCCTGGCGCTGGCGGATCCATCGCTGGCGGCCAATATCCGGCAGGAAGATGGCGTAGGACACGGCGTAGCCGACGATAATGGCGATGAAGCAGAGCCCGATCTGCAGGGCATCGAAGTCCCACTGCTTGAAGACCAGGGTGAAGGACTCGATGCAGGTGAAGATCAGAGCATCGGAGAACCCGGACAGCAGAGACAGGAACAGCACGATGGGCTCGCAGATGAACATCTCGAAGGGCCGGCGCCAGGTGCGGAGTATCTCGCGGGCGTCGAAACGGTTCTCGATGAGCTCATTGGGCCCGTAGATGTTGGGGTCCTCGCCCGACTTGCGACGGCGCTTGGCCTCCCGGTCGAGCAAGATGGTGGAGCGGGTCTCGGGGACGAGCACCAAGTGTAGCAGCTGGGTGGCGCCGCCAAAGATCAGCTGGATCCAGAAGTTCCATTGCCAGGGCAGCCACTGCTGGATCATGCCCCCGAAGATAGGGCCAATGGTGGTGCCGCCCACGGAGGACAGCACGACGTAGGCGACGGCGAACCCTTGGTCATCGGGCTCCCACATATCCGCCGTCATGCCCAGGGTCACCGAACCGCCAGCCGAGCTGATGCCGCCGAGGAAGCGACAGACGACGATGGTGCCGAAATTGGGGGCCAGCGCACAGGGGATCTGCCAGATGTTGACGAGGAACAAGGACAGCTGCATGATGGGCCAGCGCCCCAGAGTCTCGCTCCAGGGAGCCCACAGCTCACAGCCAAAGGCATAGGAGACCAGAAAGATCATCTGGCCGACACGGGCCGCCTGTTCGCTGATGTGGAAGACGCCGGACAGCGGGGTGACGACGTTGGAGTAGACGCTGCTGTTGAAGTTCATGGACATCTGCACGATGAAGATGACGGTCAGGATGGTCCATCGCTTGTGCCAGGGCCAGGAATAGCCCATCTTGTCGTAGCAATCGTCTTCGGTCAGCTCCCGTTTGCCGTCGGCACGGGGCTTTTCGCGCGCAGGGCTGTCCGAATCCGAGGCCGATGGACCGGCTTCGGCATGTTCTGTATGAATATTCCCGGGGATGGATTGGGGGGTTCGATGGTCGGCGAAGGCATTGCCCTCGGACTTTTTCTTCTCGGGGGCGTGAGGGGGGGGGATAGAGGGAGCAGACGAGGGCTCAGATGAGGGCTCCGGGTTCGAAGACATGCCGGATCTGTATATGTATAGAGTCTAGCAGTGGATGCGTGGGTGGACACAACTGCAGTAATCCGGGCGCCCCGGTTGATATAGCCAGACAGCAGGCAGAATGCAGAATGCAATACTACGGAGTACAGAATAGATCGCAGCAGCGCGACAGGCACGCCATTTTATACGCCGTGGCCTGTTTCTGTGTTGCTCCTCCTCGTACTAACAGGCAGCGCAACGTCATTCCACGGGTCGGGTGTGTTATCGGCCAATCAGCGCCGGCATCTGCGTAGTAGTACGAAGTATAGGAGTGCAGTAGATACAGTAGTAGTACTGTATCTCTGCAGTACCTCTCTACCGTACAGTATCTACTGGCTGGAGTATGCCCTCTTGCTACTGCTCTTCTTCATCTACTCTACAAGTATGACAAGTATGACAAGTATGTGAGAGTACATGTACATGTACATGTTCAGAGTACGGAGCAGAAGTACTTCTGCTGACACTAACCCGAAGCGGTATCCGCGTCCTGATTGGCCAACCGCCCACTGATGACGCAAGGCTGGAATCCGGTTTGCTGACTCATCTGTCATGTGACTTCTCTGAGATAGCAAGTCACGTGAAGTGTTACTACGATTCACCGTGAATACTGTCTTATTACCCATAATTACATTACGATTCTTTCATACATACTCTGTAGTACTTCTCTGTCAACACTGAATCAACTGAATCAACTGAATCAACTGAATCAACTGAATATACTGTAAATAAAGTCTTAGATAAGAGTAAAGTATTGAGCATATTCTTGTAAAGAGTAAGGTGAGACTGATATATTAGTTCTAGTCAGTCACTACTTCAGATGCTTAGACTCTGCTAGATAATAGGGTATTGGAATACTCGTACTCTACAGAAGATGTTGAACTGAAAGGTTCACGTGAATCGTTCTTGGTCACGTGCCAGGTCATCTGAGGTCAAGGTCATGTGACTGCCTTAGAGAGTACAACTTCACTCACTACAGACAGAGACAGAGACAGACAGAAACAGAGACAGACAGAGACAGACAGAGACAGAGTACTTGTACGGCAGACGTGCTAGTCTACTCAGTACAGAGATACGGCACTCGTATTGGTGCCGTGCTATCATCACAACTCCAGTACTGACTAGCGCAGTCTGAACTTCGCGTGAGTACGAGACCATTGCGTCGTACAGAGTACAGAGGACAGAGGACGGTACAGAGGACGATACAGAGGACGGTACAGGATATGCCTTATAGACACAGGAATACTAATAATGAAAAGGGTATCGATTCGTTCGCGACGCATCCCACGCCGACGGCCTCCCCACCCGCACATACCGACAGCCCAATCCCCCGATGCGCTCCCCCGGAAGCACATTACGCCCGTCAAACACATACTTGGGCCGTTGCATGCCCTGCGCGATCCGCTCCCAGTCGAGCCCGCAGCTTCCAGGTGCCTCGGGGTCGCTGTCGGGCGTCAGGCAGCGTGGCTCTAGGGGACTACTGCCGCTACTGGTACTCCCACCACCACCACCCTCGCCCCCGGCCATCCGGAATTCATCCCAGTCCGTCACCACCACCACCGCTTCGGCCTGCTCGCATGCCTCGTAGGCCGTCGGGCAGATGCGCACCGAGGCGGACGGTCCCAGGTCGGCGTGGATCTGCGAGGCGGGCACCTTCGGGTCGTAGAGAGCAAGCTGCGCCCCTTCGGCCAACAGCCCCTGCACCACGGGAATCGCCGGCGACCCCTTCGTATCGGACGTGTCCTTCTTAAACGAGAAGCCCAGGATGGCAATCGCCTTGCCCCGCACCGTGCCATGCATGCACGACAGAATCCGCCGCACAAATCGCGTTTTCTGGAGGTCGTTCATCTCCACCACCGCCATCCAATAGTTGGCGATCGCGTCCAGCTGCAGACTCCGCGCGATGTAGACCAAATCCAAGATATCCTTCTCGAAACACCCGCCGCCCCAGCCCAGACCGCTGCGCATCATGCCCGGGCCCAGTCGCGGGTCCAGGCCGCACGCCATCGACACTTCCTCGACATCGCCGCCGCCCGCCTCGCAGATGGCACTGAGTGAGTTAATACTGCTCAGTCGCTGCGCCAGCATCGCATTGGCCGCCAGCTTCGACAGCTCCGACGACCAGCAGTCCATCGTCTTGATCTGTTCCCGCGGGACCCATGTCTCGTAGATGCCGGCGAACGTGGCGGCGGCTTGGTATCCGGACGGGGTCGGTTGCGACCCGATGAGGACGCGCGATGGATGCAGCAGATCCGTGACGGTGGTGCCTTCGGACAGGAACTCGGGGTTGGAGAGGACTTCGAAGTGCGCATTGGTCGTGGCGCATCCGTGCAGCTAACATCATGAGTCGGTTGCAAAATAGCCAGTGATAGGTAACACCATACCAGATCTCTAATCACTTCGGCCGTTCCACACGGCACCGTCGACTTCTCCACAACGATCTTGTCCGTCGATGCCACTCGTGCTATCGTCTTGACAGCGGCTTGCAGGTTCGTCAAATCCGCCGCGACGCCCTGGCCGATCCCAAAGGACTTGGTGGGTGTATCGATACACAGGACGATAATGTCGGCCTCGTCGATCGCACGTTCGATGTCTGTAGAGAATCGCAGGTTCAACGCTGGTCCATCCTGATGACGGCCGGTCGCTATCGGTCGTCGACGAATGTCGGCCAGGATCTCGTCCAAACCCGGTTCGTACAGGGGCAGACAATCCGAATTCCAGGCCTCGATGCGTTGCGAATCCTTGTCCACCACCGTCACTTGGATATCGGAACATTGGTAGGCAATTATTGCCCCGAATGGGCCTCCTAAGTGAGCCCGTCAGCCTCGGATCCGTATACCCATCGGATAACGGTCAAAAGACTCACCCACGAATCCTCCCCCGATGCACGCGACACGATGAACCATTTCAACGGGAGATAATGTAAAATGCACGCGAGCTGTTCGGTCATGGTGGTCTGACGCTATATAAATCCTTCCACTGAATCCCACCCATGGGCCCCCTCCCTCCCTTTCAGCTGAACTGGCGAAGCTAAACTTTCAGCCAAGATCGCCGGTTGCTGTAATTCAGCCGCAGAATTGATCCACTACTTATGATACGCCCGGAGGTTCAGCTCGGAACCTGCAGCCACACATTTGAGATATGAATGAACTCAGCCCGGCCCAAATCTTGGTTCTGGGCCGACCCGCTTCAGTCCGAGATCTGGTTCGCCGGTCCAAGGAGTAGTGACGTTACTTTGATCTTTACGCCCTTGCCTCAGGTGCAGCTGACTAGAGCACTAAGCGCCATATCTGCCCGTTGTCTGGGCGTCATGCTGGGTCTAGTTGCGTCGACGCCAACCCTTATCTGGAGCCAATGTCTAATGCAGTAGCAGTGACAAATGCCTTGATGTCCATGTGTTTGACATACTTCCAGCAAGCTTCGCGTGTTTCTCTTGCCCGACACAGCATTGTGCACCACCGGCAGATGGAATGCTGCATCGTGACTAGCATGCAGGCGTTGGTCATCATTTCTCGCTCTCAAAGAGTCACAGTATGAAGTATATTATATTCATTAGAGGGACCATCCTATCAAACCATTTTATATACACTCCTGCAGCCATATATTCCCCAGTCATAATTTTCTTTCACCAGACTCATTTACTCTCCGGCCGTCTCCGTCTCCGGCGACAGTCGCTTTCGCCAGGCACCCAATGATGGAAATATATCTGCCCCGGCCCTTGTCCAAACCCGGACATAGCAGCCGTGACCACCGGCGGTGGCGGGGGAGGCGAGGAAAGCCTCGCCCAAGGACGTCGTTTATACGCTCTTCGCAGGAAGCTATCATCCAGCGGTGTCGGCGACGACCTCGTAGGCGGTGATGGTGTCTGCGCTTGACCTGGGATATCACACACTCAGTTCCCACCGCACACATCAACACAAAAGAAAAAGAAAAGACGTACAGGGCTGCTTGAGACCCGCCAGGACAAGGGGGATCTGGTCGAACGGTATCCGTCGACGCAGAGCCGCGTGGAGTAATGCGTGCTCGTGCCGACGACGGGCGAGTTTCTCTCGTTCTTGGGACTCCTTCGTGCGTTGCTGTCACGATTGGGGGTAATGTTGTAGTATGCATTTTGCTTATTCTGGTGCAAATATTAATTGCATCTCGAGTGCATATATATATATCTTTCTCCCTGCACGACTCGCATGTCATAGATCTCAAACACACCTGCACCAGCTCCCCATCGGACAGAGATTGACTCTTCCGGATCTGTTTCAGGCCGTTTCATGTCCTCGAACTCTTGTCGGGAACCGCGACGCACAGCTCCCCTGGCATTTGTCAGAATAACGTCGTCGTCGGGGCCACCAGTCGGACGTGGATGCCCGAGACTTCGAGACCCGTAGTATCGGGCGTTCGGATACTGCTCTGGTTTGATCTGATCCTGCCAATGACCGTTGTATCAGCATGACTCTGAGCTCTGGATGACGAGCCGGGATGTCTGGACATGGTCTCGGAAAATTACACGTACGCTGCACGAGAACAGAAAAAATACCGGAAAGAAATCTGTCTATCGAGTTGACAGTGGATTGACTATTGAAACTTGTCCATTATTGCCCATCCATCCATAAGACTTCTACTGTACATGTATCCATCTCTCGATCAAATCAAATGAATGGAAGAGTCATAGAGAACGAAAAGATACCACATTTACTGATGTGACGGTTAGGCGTCTCCAACCAAGGCCTGTATGTATTCCCACAGCCCTAGTTTTTCCCTCCACACCGTGCCACAGTTCCATGTCCCTTGTCACTATTCAAAGGGTTTACTCTTTGTTTAATAGACACTCTCACTGCAGTTGCTGTCGAGGGGAGCCATTTGACTCCTTTGACCGTGATCTAAGTCTCATCATGCTGACCATGTCCTTCCGCTCCCATCCTTCCCACACCTCCTGTCCTGGTTTGAAACCAAGCAAGTCTATATACATGGACCCATTGAGGTCGCCCGTGCGAGTACAAGAACCTATTACGGGGTTTTCAAACTCCCAGACCTGCTTGCCAGGATAACCTTGTATGCAGAGGAAATGCCTTGGCCATGGCTCCAACGCGACATCCTGAAGCCGTTATTCAACAGATGCATGCTTATGTCGTCGCTTGCAGGACCAAGATTGTGACATCTGACCAACCACAGCACATTCTGATAAGAGGACCGTCAGATCAGCGTGTATTGCCGAAGATGACAGTGGGCAGGATCCTTCTTCTAATCTGAAGAGGGGGAGATGATTACAGAAGACGTGAGCTTCTAGACTAATTGACGGGAAAAAGAGGCTAAACATGTATACATACAACTCTCATACAGTCTTTACAGACAAACATTGCTCAAATTCCTAACGTTCCATCTTAATTCATTCTTTTCTATTATCTGCCTGCGTAGAAATGGCCATATTGTACCACCATCAAGAACCCGCAGTGGTTGTGAGCTTTCCCTACGGGACATCCAACACAGCATCTTGGGAAGGGGGCAGTGCACTAGGTGAGGCAGACAGAAGCTGGAAAAGAGAAGAGAAAGTGCATGGTTGTTCGAGGGAGAGAGATCAGGCTTATATAGATGCAGTGGATGTGTTAAGCCAGCAGGTGGAAGCTGGCAAAAGCAGCAAAAAGGCTGTACTATGCCTAAAGAGGTAGACACGACATATACCACAAGGGGTAGTGGAAATACCTGTTGACAGTAGGTGGTGGCAGGCGGCAGGTGGACTGTTCAATGGCAGCCATTTCTGGCGCCCCGCTAACCGTCACAACCAATGCAGAAGGAAAGAAAAGAAAATATAGAAGAAATACAGTACAGCATTGCCTATCCGACTCCCAAAATATGTACAAAAGTAGTAAACGTAAAACACGGTAGGAAGGATATTGGGATGAAGAAAAAAGGGGGCCGGAAATCATCGAGGATGTTGCGGCGTCATTTGCCCCGGAAGCGGTCCTGGATTGGACCCCTGACTGTACACACGGTGATGACTGGGACCTCCTGCTGGACCCGGCGGTGCTTCAGCAGGATGTCGTGCATGTAGTGGATGCACCGGCCCAACCACCGGGGATGGCCCACTTGGTGCATAGCTCATCCCTCCACTTGGATTCGGCTGCAGAATCGCCGGAGGCGTATAGGAACGGGACATTGACAACGACGGTGGTGGCCCACCTGGCGGACGAGAGGCAGCACCTGCTGGTGGAGGCGTACTGTGTCCGTATTGCCCTCCCGTCAGTCCGAACGCTGACCGATGAGGCTGCTGTTGGTGCGAACCGTTCACCATGGTTTGCACATGCTGCTGATAACTTTGGTGACTGCCAGGCTGGTGCGGTGCAGACAGATGCGTCGTCGTTGGCGTCGATGCCGTAGATCCGTAAGGCGTTGCTGCCGAAGGCTGCCGTGGTGCCATGTTCAGAAGACTAGCAGAAGACTGGATCGGCGTTGGGGGTCCTTGTCGAGAACCGTACGCAAGGCTGCTATTCCGCGGTGGAGGAGACCCCACAGACTGCCGGTATACCGGAGCCTGCGGAGGCAACTCGCGAGAGCTGGGCGGTAGAGATGGGGACTGCGCATATACTGATGATTGGTAAGAAGGGCGCTGCTGGAGCGGAGCTGGCGACGGAGGGGCGGGTGACCGTGCCGTTAGGTTCGCCAGAGATGGACCTGCCTGCGACTGCCCGGAAGTATATGGTGCATATGATGGCTGGGCAGGAAGTGCAGAAGGCGGACGACTATTGAGTGATTGTGGTGGCGGAGCCTGTTGTTGCTGTTGCTGCTGCTGCTGCTGCTGCTGCTGACCTCGTGGGTCAAACCGCGCCATCCAGTCATTATTGGACGGTTGGCCGGATCCTACTGAAACAGACGGATATGACGAGTAGTCCGTGTAAGCGTGCGACGGGGGCAAATTAGGCCCTGGTTGAGCATAAGTTGGTGCCTTCAGCTCTTCTTGGCGTGATGAGGGTGTGGGCTGAGACAGTGACTGTATGCCAGCGTACATCGGGCGAGTGGGAGACATTGTACTTGGTGTAGCTGAGGCCGATGACGGCTGATCGCCGGCGAACCGCTTGCGGGGCTGTGGTTCTTCCGGTTCGTCGTTCAAGATGCTCATAATGTTGGATCGCTTGGCTGGTACTTGTCGCGGAGGAGCATCCGGCTCAGCAGGCGTCGAGCTGGATCGAGAAAGTTCTTTTTGCGGCGACAACATGGGCGCAGGCGGCTGAGAGATACTAGCAGGTTGACTAGGCAGAGGATACAACGGCCTTTGGGTGACTGAATCGCGCCGTATCGGGGAAATGTCCGGTTCCAGTCGTTGGAGTGGTTGCACGGGCGACCCAGGCGGCTTGCCGAGACTGGGATGGCGAGAATGAGATGAGACAAGCGGAGGCTGGGGTTGCGACTGCGCATATGACTGTTGATGCGGCGGCGCGGTTGCGAGATTTTGTGTCGTCAGTAAAGGTGATCCGTGGAGGTCGACCGTAGAAGACCGAAGACCTTGCGGGTGCAAAGGCTCCATGCGCGTCAGATCGGGGGCCTGCATCGTTGGCTGACGGGCCTGGATCTGTGCTTCCTGCACACGAGATCCTGTGGCGTGTGGGAGCACCGTAGCGGGCGGTTCTCGTCTGTCTTCACTGAAGAAGCCCATTTTCGGACCCTGGGCCCGCGGCGGCATTGCCACAGATGTACGCCCAGTCCGAGGATCTTCATTGAGAAGGGTAGTGGCAGGCATGGGAGCAGTAGCTTGAGCGAGCGGCGTGAATCGTGGAACACTCCGCTCCCTTTCAGTCGGACCTCGCGCATGCAGGGGAACTGCCTGTGAAGTCAGAGTGGCAGTCTTGTTCTTGTCCGATTCGACAGCGTCAGTGTGCGGCGCAAGAGGTCGAGGGACTATGGAAGACGGAGTGGCCTCATAACGTCGCTTAGGAGGAACACTGGGTGTAGGCAAAGGCCCTGTAGATTCACCACGTGCCTTCTTGCGCTCTGACTCGGTAACAATGTCCTCAAAGTCCTTCTGCCCCGAGTCAATGCGTCGCTGGAAGTAGTTCTTGACCTGGAGAGATTCATTTGATCAGTATATTTATAACACTTATGACAGTAATCCCCGGAAGATGTCTTACCATGACGGTGGTTTTGGTCTTCATGAAATTGGAAATACCCTCGTAGTCCCGGCCAAAGTGCGCCAATAACAAGGGGAAATCGCGCTGCTCTGGGACGGACCAGTAGCTGGTCGGCTGCATAGAACCATAACCGCCGACTTCGGGTGTCCTGGTGGCAGACGAGGACTCTGGTTCCGTTGATTCGAAGACATACTGGCCGTCACGTTGACGCATCCGCCCGGCTCTGCCTCGCGGGGGAGGTGGAGGAGGGATCTCCGATTGCTCTCGTTCACGCGGTTCCTTCGGCCGAGGCACTGTTACCTCGGCGGCAGTAGCCTCTAGCGATGGCTCAGGTCCTTCGCGCTTGGGAAGGCGAGGCATCGGTGGGGGAGGTGGCACTGCAACACCGGTAGCGGTCTGTTCGTTCGGTGTGGATGGCTGCGACGGCGGCTGCGACTGGGGCGGATGGGTTTGGGCTGCTTTGCCCCTTCGTCCACCACGGGAACCAGGACCAGTGCGACCTCGTCGACCAGCCGGTTTCTCCGGCTGCTCCGTAGTTTCCTTTGCAGCAACCCCGCGTCGGCCATTAGGTATACTCTCAGCGTCCATATCGCCAAAGGTGGGGGCCGCGGCGCGTCGAGGCCGGCCGGTGTCTGTGACAGGGGCAGGCTCTTCCTCGCCTTCATAGTCAGGCTTGACGACGCCCAGGTCAGCCATAAGCGCATGGGATTTTGGCCGGCTGGTTCTCTTGGCACGTCCCCGGCGACTCCAACGCTTGTTCAGCTTGGCCTTGTACTTGATTTCCTCTTTGGTGAGGTAGTAGTGAATGATGCACTGCTGGAAATCGCGACCAGGTAGGGCCTCGGCGATCTTGCCCCACTTCTTCGGATGAGCCATAAAGGCGTTGGTGAATTTCTCATGCTCCAACGGAGTGAAGTCGTTATGCGGTGGCAGGAATCCGAACACAGCTAGGGCGTCCGTGATGGGAATATTGTTGTTTGTATCCTTGTACACGGCCGCCTTTGCCTCGGATGGCTCAAGCATGTCGGGAATCGTCGCTTCTTTCATAGGATCTGGGCGAGCCGTGGGCTCGGCACCTCCTACCTTTCCGCGGCGTAGCTGGTCCTCCTGATGTGAGATTTCTGACGCCTTGAGTGCGTTCTGAAAGTCAAGTTCACTGTTGCCCTTGTACCTCCTGGCCTCAGCAGTGGTTAGCGGCGCTGGTGGGGGCGGCGGCGGCGGCGGCGGCGGAGTGGGACCCGGCGTGACTCTATTGTTTTTGCCATTTTCGTTGTCAAGCTCCCAGATCTCCAGTCTCCAGGGTCTGTATATTGAAAGGTAATCCTCCCGAAGCGCGGCGTTCTTTTTCGCCGTTTCTTTGCGACGCTGCTTGAGCTCTTGCCGCAATGTTTCTCTGAGAGCTTGGAAGTTGGCCGCGTTTTCTTGAGACACATCAAGATCGGAGATCGGGGTAGGCGGGCCGGTATTCAGGAATGGCAGGTTCTCAACGGAGATCGCGTCGGCAGCAGGGACAGAATCAAGAACGACCTTAACCGGGGGCTCCTCATCCTGTTTGTACTCCAATGGTGGCGCCTGTTTCTCATTTACTCTTTCACCAGGTTTCTCGTCCACAGCGATATCTGTCTCGCGCGGCTCGTCTACCTCCATCGGCCGACCCGGTTCTGGCAGTGGTTCCGACTCTGGCGCGACTTCTGGTTCGGATTCGGGCACACGTTCCGGCTCAGGTGCCGGCTCAGCGGTAGGTTCAGCCGCAGACTCGGGCGCCGGCTTGGAGGCGGGATCGGGGGTATCATAGGCAACCATTCCTAGCAGTTGAATCTGCATGAGTAACGAAACGACACTTGGATCCTCCAAGGGAGGCGGAGGCATCTCGGCCTGCAATGCCCGCATGTCCTTTTCGAAGATCTGCTTTCGTTCTGCAAGGTATTCTTGCGTGAACACGATGTTTTCGTCTTCATCCTCCTCATCTTCATCACCAAAATCAGGGATAACCGCGTGACTCCGATCTTCCTGCTCAGGTTTCGTCTCTCGAGGGCCCCGAGATGGTGGACTCTTGGGCGGAGGCGTAGGTCGACGGGCTATTATTTGCTGAGGAGACTCGACGGATGCAGGAAGTGGTTCCGCTTCCTTCGTGGGCGCGATTTCACCAGCCTCAAGCTCTTGATCGCTGTCATCCGCCGAGGGCGCTGGCTCCTGTTTGAGCTCTTCGCTAGCGACGGACGAGCTTCGCACTTTACCATCAACGGAACTCCGCTTTGTCGGTGGTACCACGCCGGGCCCAAGGGGTGGCGGATGAGTATATCCTGGGCGAACCCACTGTTTGCTACCTTTAGGCGGTCCACGTGATGGTGCAGGCGGCGCTTGCCGTTGTTGCAGGGCTCGTGGGCCTGTAGGAATACTCGAATATGGCATACGAGGAGATGTTCGTGAGCCGGGAGAAGTTGCAGCAGGCGGCGGACCTCTATCAAGGACCGGTGACGTCGGACTTGGACCGAGTTTAGTGGCGATTGGTGGCTCGGGATGAGTTGTTCCTCCGTGCTTACTGGCGGTCATGGCTGCTGGAGCTGTCGGGGGGGACAGATCAGGCGTTGGCTTCGAGCCAGTCGCAGGAGTGGCGGCTGCGGTGTGTGGTTTAGGCCCACGTGCACTTGTGTCGGGTCTTCCTGGCAGTTCGGATCCGTCATCGCGTCGAATTCGCAACTCTAACGGTGGCTGCAACGGCCCTGCACGTTCAGCCTTGGGTCCTGTGGGAGGATGAATGGGCGGGCGTGAAGACGGGGGTTCATTCCGTTCTTTTTCAGCTCTGGTAGGCAGAGGTGGTCCAGCAGGAGCGCTATCGCTAGTAGCCTTCTCGTAAGACTGAGCGGTGACAGGAACGGCCATGGAGCCAAATGCAGGGACCTGTGGAGCAGACGGGGGAGGAGAACGCTTTACCGAGGGGGCCTCTTTAAGTGGTTCGGGACGAGGCGGCAGAAACTCGGGTCGGTCAGCAACATCACGGCGAGACTCTGCTATAGACGGTTTGCGAACTTGGTCTGCTATTGGTTGATCCGAGGCGCGGTCTTGTGCACGATCTGAAGGGGGGCGATCCAAGGGGCGGTGGTCCGACGGTGGCAGAACAGGAACACCGGGAAGGCTTGGTGGGGGGTTATGAGGAGGAAGGGAACTGGGAATCGAAGTAGCCAGGGGGCGGTCTCGCTTCCAGAAGTCGGCCGGTCGGTCCCTATCGTCGCGCTCGAAACGTCTATCAGGTTCGTCGCGACGGTCGAATCGATCCCCTCGGCGATCCATCATTATATCGCGGTCCCGCTCCCGCTCCCGATCTCTACGGTCAAGGATAAGATCGCGATCCCTCTCACGGTCACGGTCACGGTCACGATCTCTGTCGCGCTGTTCCCTTTCCCTTTCCCGCTCACGATCGCGTTCCCGGTCTCGAATGTCCAACATGCGCTCTCGGTCACGATCTCGGTCCCGTTCACGGTCCCGGTCACGCTGATCCCACCATCCATCTCGCGAACGACTCCGGCGTCGGAAAGAGTCACGGTCGTCCAGGAACGGGCCAGGGCGACCCCGGCCGCGTCCACCATCCCAATCGCCTCGTCCACGGCCACGAATCGGCCCGCTGCGCGGGTGGTGACCAATTACGGGAGGTCCATCGGGGGGTCCGGACGAGGACGAGAGTAGGCTGTCACGCGATCCACGGCGCATGCGAATGACATCCGGATCTCTGACCAGGGGCTCTCTCGCATCCCGGAAGTCGCGAGGCGGCGGGGACCGCGAACGACCACGGCCGAAGCCCACCCTTGAATCCCGATGGTCGAAATCGCGATCCCGTCGGCCCCAGTCGCGGTCCATATCACGGCGAAACGGTGGCGGCCCATCTCGAAGATCCCGAAAGTCACGATCACGGTCACGATCGCGGTCCCGAAAGTCGCGGTCCCGGTCCCGAAAATCACCCCCTCGACCGGGGTAGCCTCGACCGCGGCCGCCGTAATGACCGCCGCGGGGCGGGTCGATCAAGGCCTTGGGACCCCGGGGAGGCTCACGACCCAAAGGTAAGGGCATGGGATCATCGGAGCCACGGGGGCCCGAGGGAGGCCGACGGTCTTGAAAACGCTGGGGAGAACGATCTCGGGAATTGAACCCGGACAATGGGGGATATCGTTGAGCCATTACCAGCGCATGCTAAAAGTCGGAGAAAGGCGCTGGAGGAGGAAACGCAGGGAAAGCTTCCTCCTACAACAGGTCAGCCTGAAATAGCGACGAACTAAAGGAATGACTAGGCTGACTCTTGAAGGGGAATGAGCGAGAGAAGGGGACAGGACAGGGTGGAATTGAAGAGGGCAAAAGGAAACGAAAACGCGGGCCAATCAAGCGGAGTGCACGTGATCCGGGCCCAGGGAGGGACGGGCGGACCCACATGCAGGAATTATGTCATCCGCTAGGCTGAAAAGGGAAAGGTGCAGATGGAGCTGGACCGCGAGCGACAGGAAGAGAGATAGGGACAGAAAGAGAGGAATATGAGAGGCGGAGGAGCAGGAAGGGCAGTGCCGAAAGACGGGGAGATGGTAGGATGAGATTGAAATACCTACTCGGATTGTGTCGTCTCGAGGACACGCGAGGAGGTGTCACGGAAGCTGTCGCCAACAGTCAGTCACCACGACGTGGCGGCAGCAAGTATGACGAGAAAAGCTCCGGGAGACTGTAAATCAAGACGGGGAGACCGGAAAGTGCTCCGTATTGAAGACTGTAAGTAGTAGGCTCTTATTTTAACTGTCAACGCAGTAGGCGTCGTAGGGATCGGGACGTGGAAGGAGGGCGAGTCCGAGTCCACACGCAGGAATTCCGTTGGAGAGTGGAGACAGAGTCAGGGAGGACCAGGCGAGTTCCTGCGCATGGGCCAACGCGTTTGAAACGACTGAACAACAAAACAGACTGATAACCAAGGGGAGAGCCAGGGGAGGAGCAAAAGAGCAGTAACGACAGAGAAGAAGCGCTGAGTTGAAGAAAGAAGAAAGTCGAGAAGAAATCGACCAGAGTGACGGCGAGTAAGGCACGGACGTTGATTGGCCGAAGATTTGAGGGTGGGCCTCGAACGCACTAGGCCAGATCTGGAATAGCGGCCGATTGGCGTTTCAGCCTCAGGCAGAAACACTAGTCCGGTTGCGGATGTTCCCCGCCATCAGAAAAATTTTAGATTGAGGGAGAAGAGAACAGCTTCCCTTCCGTTCACAGTCTGGCATTGGGTGTTGACATCCGAGATTTCCCGTCGCTATGGCTTCTCATTCCTCTGCAGATGCTGCTCCCCCCACATCTGCCACCGATGCAGTGTTGCTGGCGTCAGAACCCGTTCCTGAGGGTACCCATGAGGTCCGCGGGGTGGACTTTGAGCACTTCAAGGGTCGCGATATCACTGCTGCTGAGCTGGTTGAGAATATGGTGCACATGGGATTTCAGGGCAGCGCCGTGGCGGAGGGTGCTCGGATCATGAACGATATGGTAAGTCTTGTCTGGTGTTCAATGTCGAGAAATGACGCTAACGTTGTCTCTACAAGCGTGCATACCGCGACCCCGAAACGGGCGAAAAGACCACCATCTTTCTGGGATACACTTCGAATCTGATCTCGTCCGGACTGCGAGATACCATCCGTTTCCTTGTGCGCAACCGTCACGTCTCTGCGATCGTCGCCACGGCTGGGGGTGTGGAGGAGGATCTGATCAAGTGCCTGGCCCCGACCTATCTGGGTACGTTTACTGCGGCTGGTGCCGGGCTACGTGCCAAGGGACTGAACCGCATTGGCAATCTACTCGTCCCCAATAGCAACTACTGCTCCTTTGAGGACTGGCTTCTTCCGATTTTGGACAAGCTACTGGAGGAACAGGAAGCTGCGAAACGGAAAGCAATTGAGACCGGCAACGAAGAGGACGAATTACACTGGACACCAAGTCGGGTGATCGAACGATTAGGCCGGGAGATCAATCACGAGGATTCCGTGCTTTACTGGGCCGCCCGCAACAACATTCCGATTTTTTGTCCGGCCTTGACCGACGGCTCGTTGGGTGACATGCTCTACTTCCACACGTATAAATCCTCCCCGCAACGACTTCGCATCGACATCATCGACGACGTACGCCGCATCAACACCATGTCAGCCCGGGCCAAGCGTGCTGGCATGATCATTCTGGGCGGCGGGGTGATCAAGCACCACATTGCCAACGCATGTCTGATGCGGAACGGCGCAGAGCATGCAGTGTATGTGAATACCGGCCAGGAGTTTGACGGCAGCGATGCGGGGGCCCGTCCGGACGAAGCCGTGAGTTGGGGCAAGATCAAGTCGGACGCCAATTCGGTCAAGGCGAGTATCATTGTTCCGTTCGGGAAAAGGAGAGAGGGGCAGAAAATCACTGACTCATACCAGGTCCATGCCGAAGCAACCGTGGTATTTCCTCTCATGGTGGCCGCATCCTTTGCACGAGCCGAAGAACCGTCCGCAGCGTCTCACTGATACAGTATTTGCCTCTGCCATTGTTCCGTAAATTAGGCGGATACCCGACCCGACCAAGCCTCCGCGCGTTCCAGAAATGCTTCAAGTGGACCGGACCCAGCCCCTATCTTTCAATTCAAAAATCCGGCATACATACTCCGTACGGAGTACTCCGTACTTCGTGGGCGTTCGGTGGTCCGTGGGGACCCGAATAAGTGCAACGCGGTACAGACAAAGGGAGACAAGATGCTATTCGGGGACGGCGCAGGAGGGTGCTCTGATTCAGTAGGTTCGCGCATATTGTCGAATGGTCCGTGTTGGCGCCGGGGATGCATCCCGTCGAGTCACTTAAAAGTCGATCGACTAGCGGCACATCCTCCTGTCGCCTCTGATTGGCTGCCTAGCCTTTGGTCACGTGATGGGTGCGGTATAGACAGGCCCGGCCGTGTTGTATATAGAAAGCCCGCAATTCGCCAGAAATCGAGAAAGCAAACGCAATTCAAAGCAGCAAGCCGTATCCCAAAAACGCCATCAAGACCAGCGCATTCCCTTGTCACTGTCTGGCCACCCAACCGGCGGTGAGGGCGCTGAATTGGCGCTGCATTCAATGCTCGACTGCTCGTCTTATCGCAGTCTCGTTGGTTTTCCAACTTCCTTTTCTCTCTTTCCTTCTCCTACGCAGTCTCTCTTCTCTTCCATAATACATTTCCTGTCTCACCATCTCTTTTAATCCTCCTATCTCTCCTACAGCTGATCTGCGCCTGTTTTTTATCAAACGCTGTTCCCCGGATCTCCAACTGATAAGCGATAAGCCGTGTGTTGGTTCTAGGCTTGCCCTCGAAGGAGATTTCTCTCTTCGCTTCACTCTCTTCTCTCCACATACTCAGTACTCGACCACTGCCATGGATTACGGTGGTTCATCCGGCGATCGCCCGGTCGTTCTTGATAATGTCCAACAAACCCCCTCCTCCACACCAGACCTTCCCGCCGTAAGCACCATCCAGCCCGCGGACGGTGACTCCTCGCCTACATCCAGCCCAAACCCCACAGCACCAGAGCAGCAACCACTGCCTGAGAGCCATCCAGTCGAAGAACAAGCGCGAGAAGATCCCTCACAGTCCTCTGAGCCGTCGACACAACCCCCCGCGCTCGAGCATGCCTACTGGGCCGAGTTCGAGGAAGACACCTCCGTGCCAAATGAGTCAGAGATGAAGGACATTGAGGCGGCAGCGGACACTGACCATAGCTCTCTGGAATGTAGGTTGTGCTTGCCTGTTAGCTGGGGATGACTTTCATGATGCTCATGATGGCAGATGACTACTGGGAAAAGACCTTCTATCCCGATCTCGATGACCCCGAGTACCGCCCCCTCGAAAAGGCCCGCCTGTCCTGGAAATTCAAAGGCGTCAGGGGCAGCAGGGATTGCCCTAATCGAGCCAAGGTCATGCGCTCTCCATCAGCCTTTGTTGGTGGTTACTGGTGGACAATAAAGTTCTTCCCCCGTGGGAATAAGGTTAGCTCTTTGAGTATCTACCTAGAGTGCTCACCTACAATGCCCAGCCCGGACAAGACCATGCCGGAGGGCGAGTTCAAAGTACTGCGGGGCAGTCCTGATGCTGTGTTAAAGGACTGCCCCCCGGAGCTTGATATGAACTACAATAAAACGGATGACTCAACCGCGTGGCTGCACGATTACAAGTCGCGGTACCCACCTGCGGCCAGGCAGGACAGTGGTCCCAAGGACTCGTGGAGGGTCTCTGCCCAAATTGGCGTGGTACTGTACAACCCCGACGAACCTCGAACCGGCTGGACGCAGTCTTCGTGTCATCAGTTCAACCCTCACAACCTCGACTGGGGCTGGACCAATTTCCATGGCCCTTGGGATGAAATCCACCGCCGTCAACAGGGCCAGCGCCAGGCGCTGCTGCGCAACGACACGCTGGCGTTTGATGTCTACATTCACATCATTGACGATCCCACTCGCTTTCTATGGTGGCATGCCAGCGAAACGGAACCCACATGGGATAGTTTGGGTCTTACTGGTTACCGGCCGTTGGGTGATTCCGACATCAATCATAGTGCGGAAGTGGCCGGGCTGGCCTCTTGGTTACACATCGCTCCGTTTTGTAAAATCATCCAGAGCGTCGACGTTCTGGAGCACCTCACCAACTGCGACGTTAAACCCAAGCCACTATGTGATGCATTGCAGAAGGTCTTGTGGCAGCTGCGCAGCCGCAGTAAGTCACTGCAGTATGTCGACACGGATACGATTACATCCACCCTGCGCAATTTGCATGAATATTCTGGCGATGTATCCGAATTCTGGGAGCGATTGCGTCGGACTTTGGAGCTGGAGCTTGCAGGCACCGAGGCTGGCAAGGAGTTCGCCGGGCTATTCGACAGCCCGACCAGCTGTCCCGCGTCCGGCATTGTGAATAATACCCTATCTCAGGATTTCAATTCGCGCATTTACGTACCGGCTGACCAGGCCGAGACGATGCGCGAAGCTCTGGACTCCTACTTGGGCGCGAAGCCTGGACGTTGGGCATTGCCCCCTGTCCTTCACATAGAACTGGGCCGGCAGAAGCTCGATCGCGCTGCCCGGCAATGGCGGTTGCTTTACAATCGTGTCGACCTGGATGAGGATCTGGACCTGAGCCGATGGGTGCCGGAAGACCAGTGTGGGCAATACGTCCTGTACGGCTATGTCGTCCACCGTGGTCGGCGCACCTCGGGCAAGTTCTTCAGTATCCTTCGTCCTGGTGGGCCGGGAACCAGATGGCTGGCTTTCGACGATGGCAGTGACAACCGCGTGGAGTGCCTGACGCGCAAGACGGCCTTAGGGCCGCACTTGGGTCTCGATTCCTCCAAGAAGCCCGATCACAAAAATGGACATGATGTTGCTGTCTCTGTAATTTACATACGCAGCGACGTGGTGGCCGAGTTTCTGCCTGGGCCTCAGGGGCCGTGGAACGCGCCGGAACCCATGAAAGAGTACTATGAGTCAGGTAGATACCCATTCTCGAAACGACTGGATGAGAAGACGGGACACGAGGATCTCCCTATAGAAGTCTACTCACTGCCCCAATATGACGACATGAGCAGTCTGTTCGATTCATACGACCTTATGTGTCGGGCCAAGTCAAGTCAAAACGTGATGTATTTGACAGTGCCACGCTCATCGACGTATGTCGACTTACGAAAGAAGATTGCATTGTGGATGTCCTCAGGGACAGAATCTGTCCCGTCCGAACACGTTCGTCTCTGGCAGCTGGGACATAGCCGTGAACGCTACGGCCCTACACTCGCATTCTCTCGTACCTCAGATCTTACTGACACGCTAGACTTGCCTTGCAAAGCCGCGCGTTTTTGGTTACAGGTTGTGTCTGGTGGTAAGCTTATTTACTTTGTTGTATTGAAGTGTTACATTAACTGACTTTGTTTGGAGACGATGCAAAAGACTTCGCCATGCCAGATCCACCCAAGAAGGTTCCTTCTGAACAGAAACCCGAGGAGGCCGTAGTTGAGCGCGAGGCATCTGATTCCTCTGATGAGAGACAACCTACACCTCAGGTGGATGAAGAGCAGTCTACCCCGACACCTGCCGAAACAGACACTGACGCTACTGCGAACGAACGACTTCCGTCTGCGAGTGAGACTTCCAGCAGCAATGCAAATCCCTCTGTGCCGACACCCACATCGCCCAGCCTGGATTCGTCGAATGCTGCCGAATCAAATGCTGATAATGATGCTGCCATTGCTGCTATTATCGCCGACGATATCCGGGAATTTGATTCTGTAGCTCCTGTGGAGGCTCGGAATGAATTATCTTTGGATCCTCCGCCCGAGCAAGATCAGCAGCAGGAGCCGCAGGAGGGGCAACTGGTGCCGTCCACGGTGTCTCCAAACCAACCTGCGGAACCGGCTATTTCTTTACTGCTGGTTCAGGAACCATCTAATGAGACTCGGACTGCGCCTGTTACCCACGACGCTGAGCCGGCGGTGCTTGGACCTGAAGTTCGATTACCGGTGGACCACGTCTACTACTTCATCCAGATCTTTAATGTTGAGAAGCAAGTTTTACAGACCGTTGGAGCGTTCTTTTGTCGCAGTGACGAGAGTATCAAAGCTGCTATCCGGAAACGCCTCGAATGGCCAGATAAAAAGGACTTCGTTATCTGGCAGCGAGTGGATGGTACGACAGTAACGGCCGTGTCGGCTGGTGAGACTTTTGGGGTGTGGAAGGCAGATGGGGTCTGTTTCATTGTGGGAGATAAGTTAAACAAGGACAAGTATGTCACTTCGAACCATGGATCCATCCGGCTTAGGGATAAATGTTAATGTATAGCAGACGAACCGAACTACACCAAGCCGGACTCCTCACCACTCCTGATCGCCTAGTGCAGTGCCTCTGGGCATCATCCCGCCAGCATCCAACGCAAGCTTTCACCGGCTTCAAAACCATCGAGGCCACCTTCACAGGCGACTACTACAGCGGCGAGTTCCACAAAGGCTTCTACCACGGCCGCGGCAAGCACATCTCTGACCTGGCCGCCATCTACGAGGGCGACTTCGTGTTCGGCCGCCGTCATGGCAAAGGAGTAATGGAGTACCCGTCAGGCGATACCTATGATGGTGACTGGTTCGATGATCAGCGGCACGGACAAGGTACATTCATCGAGCGAAAAACCGGCAACAAGTACGTAGGCGGGTATAAAGACGGCAGACGCCACGGCAAGGGAATCAGCTACTGGGAGGTTGCAGACGAGGAGATTGATCTGTGTCAGATCTGCTATGGCGAGGAACAGGATGCACTGTTCTTTGACTGTGGGCACGTATGTGCTTGTGTGGCTTGTGCCAGGCAGGTGGATATCTGTCCAATTTGTCGGAAGAGCATCCTCAGTGTGGTGAAGATCTATCGGTCATGATTTTGGTCGTTTGCACTTTTGGCGTTGGTATTGGTTGTTTCAATTTGGGTGTCGGATTAAGCGTGCCTGAAGATCTAATGGCTTTGGAGATATACTCTATACTGAGAACTGTGGAATATTTACATGCCTTTTGATGTTTCCCTAGATAATTAGTTGCAGCAGAATACGAAATTACCGAGTTCGGACATGAATGGTCCTCGCATTGAGCTTAATTCTTCAACATCGAGTTGCCCGGATTTCTCAATCCGGATTTTCGTTTCGTTCGAAGCCAGGCTGTGTCATAGCCCTTGACAGCTATATAAATATAGTAGTGTCCGACATATTTAGATCAGCTCTTCAATACCCAGTTATCGGCTACACAAGCAACATGAATCTCCTAGTAGCAGACTCTCTTGTCAGCCGTAGCAGTTCACTCCAGTCACCTGCCTAATTCCGATTCTGTCCCCGGGCAGCAGTCTGGATGATTCCTGGGCGAGTTAACAGACGGTGAACTGGATGCAGTATGTAAAGAATCCTTGGATCAGAGGGATTTTGCGCTTGACAGGACTAGGGGCGGAGAGCTTGTGGGTGTGGAAGTGCCGGGGTTGAGGGGTGGATTACTGGTATAGTCAGTATATCATTCCTATCTGCAAGCCACCTCATTCACCAATATACAGCCAACCGCTTGATGTGGGCTGCTTTTCACCCCTCAAGAAGGCATATGGGCCATGAGCGGTCCAACAAGGGGAGAAATAAGAGAGAGAGTATTTGGACAGGATGACCGATCTGGCCAATTGGCTATGGTCAGATCAATGGGCCAAAATCACATTGAAATACAATTGTTCCACCTAGGGGTGTTCCATAGTCCCATATCTCTCGAGACAAACTGAACCCATTCAGACACCCCATTGTCTGATACCCTTTCCTGATATGCCGGTTCCCACTCATCCGGAGGAGGGTATGGGGATTTACTAAATATAAGCTTCAGAGCATATTTATATGTAAACGGGTATTGAGTAGGATTGTCGGCAACAAAGGGAGTAGGAAAAACCCCCTTTTCCAGACAAATTGCGTATGTCTTTGGTTGATAGGCAGAGTCTCTTAGGATTCCCTTAGGGCTCTTCTGGCTCTGGGCTCCATCCCAAGGCACCAGAACGACGATTATATAGACGAGGCGGTTGAAGGCTTGGCAGTCTGCACGGCCTCGTTCTATATGTAGTGATGCTCAGTTCTACTAGTTAGTTACTACTACTGCTGCTGATAATCATGGAAACTGCGCCAATTCCCATGAGAAGTTACAAAGGGGCCATCTGCTGGCAACTTTAGCCAGTATCATCCCCTGGAGATTCCTCCTTGTAAAAAGCCACGGGGTTCAGAGGAGAGGATGCAAAGATAGCAGACCAGCAGCATACAAGCACACCCACTATTCTTTTCTCATAGTATCCCATTCAAAGCAAAGAGACATAATATGTAGGAACTGTGGATCACGCAATGGATACATGGCGTGAATATTGCTTTTGAGCCGCAGGAGGTAATCGTGGCTGCCATTTTGAGCCAGTGTCCGCAAGTCTCCATCACGCAGCGCACCTCATTCACTAGAGAAGATAACCCAGAGATTTCTCGAGATCTTTTGATACTGAACTTTCTTCGATAAACTTCCCTCGACAATTTCTTCTCGAACCCGCTGATCCTGTCAATATGTGCAATACCGAATTTGAGGATCCTGGAAGGGCAGAGCTCATCAAAAATATCATTGAGAAGAGCGGGATATCACATAAAGGTCACAGAGAGATGCGAGCTTTCTTCTGGCTGGCGAGCATGGATTCCCTAAGGGCATTGGTTCTGTTAGGATGCAGCCTAACAGTGCGCTACTATATAAGGTGCCTAGGGATGTCTGGCTTGTAAGAAGCCAGATATAGTGGTCTTTTTGACCTACTGGTAGGAACAAGCCCTAGGTTGTCCCTAACAGATTCGCACCATTGACACCAACGGTCCTCGCGAAATGGTGATGGCTTTTTTTGGGGGGGTACGATGTGAGATCTCAGAAGCTTGTATGATAGCACTGCCAGCATTGGCCACGGACAGGGCGCTGACAGACTCCTTCATTCAAGGGACCTCCCGTAAAAGAAATCAAGCTGATGAGCACGACGAAGACGACGGGGACATGGCGGAGGATGATGGCAGGAAGAAAAGCCGCGCATAAAGCGCAGCCAGCAGGCCAACCAACGATTAAGACTGCTGCATGACTTACAATGTGTTATTGGCAGAGGAAACAGTCTCTCATCGTTTAACTCAGTGTCGGGAGCGCGATTGTGACGGATGCGTGGTCACAAAGAGCGAGGAGGTTGATGTTGCCCACATCTTCCCCTTTTCCCTGCATGCACGTAACAAGCGAGGGGAGTCGTTTCGTTTTTGGCAGATGCTAACATACTTCTGATCCTAAGAGACGGTGTTTTTGGCGCAAAGCCGTCAGTGGTGATGGAGATTGCCCCAAAAACATGAGATGCCTTTGCCCCTGCGCACATCGTTTTTTGGGAAAGCCTTGTTTGCCTTAAAGCCAGTCAATGTCTCGGAAAATGAATTGACAGTCCAGTCTTTCTGGCTGTCTGCAACAAAGGCCACCAACACCGTATTTCTCACTGAGAGGCCCACACCCTCAGTGAGCGATGTTGGACCTGGAAGGCGGGTCAAATTATACGACATGGTGACTGATCGCGTAATCCAATTCGGGGATTTGATAACAATGAGCACCGACGACCCCACTGGACGCTCCTTGCCAGACTGGCAGATTTTAGAGATGCAATGGCATTTGCAGCGGGTGGCTGCGATGTCCGGCGCGGGCCAGACATCGCAGGGAGCATCGAAGGAAGACGAGGGCAACCGAGATGGTGCGGCAGAGAACATTCTGGCCGAATTCGATGCTATAGCATTGGCCGACGATAGCGACAGCGATGCCAACTGGTCAGGCGCGGTGGACTCCTTGTGGTCATCTGACGAGGATGATACTGCTGACACCATAAACCTCAGGCTACACAATAGCTCCAAGTCGCGCGCACCATGGAGTTCTTCCTACATGTTCTCACGGCCTCTCATCTCCAGCAACCAGGGGCCGGGGCCGGGCCAAGTCGCTGTTTTTGGTCCTCTTGCGCCCTCAGGCACGACGTGCAAAGTCAGTCCCGTCTGGATGATAACGTTGTCTCCTTTCATGATTGTTCTCTTCGCGTCCTCTTCTGTTGCCCGTCAAACAACTATATAATATATATACTACGTCAGTTTCTTGTCTCAGCTATTCAAAACAGTATACCATAGGGATCCAGGCCAATTGTTTCTTGAAAGTCATTTGATCTCAGCGTGTGATATACAGGCAAACATATGCTCCTTCAGGCATTATGCTACCACAAGGCGTTGATAATAATCCCCTTCTTTCCATGGAGAAAATGCGATATGAGAAACGAGTGCTTCCAACGATGTTGAGTGAATTCATCACTGATGATGATGACTAACAGTCAATTAGTCATCTACTTGTTCCCTGATGTAACCAGCCCAATTCTTCGGATTTTTCTTTTCAAATCAGACCGTGTATGTTACTAGAACCTGGTATAACATGAAGATATCCTGTCTAATCGTATAGACTACAGCATGATGCCTAAACTCTGCCTGAAGCTAGCTAGTCGACTAGTTCAGGTTTTCTGTGTCATCGGTCTTACAACATCTAGGCAAAAATGCGCATACCTGCCCTAGACAACTCTTCCATGCGTCTATCTTCATACTCATCACCAAACAAGCAATGAAAATGGCTACAGAAATCGCTACCAGAGATACAAGCACAATCCGCCGGACTATACTCAGAAGGTTGTACACCAGCATTAAACTGCCCCAGAAGGCCACCCAGAGGCCCGAGCCTTGCTCTGGCTGGCAGACATTGACACCCTATATGAACTCATCAACGACAGCCAGAAACCAAATGCTCTGTACTTTGAAATAGCATTCGATACGGTGACCTTTACTACAGGGGTGCTTGGGAGATGTATGTTGTCCCCGCTCTCTTGGTTTTCTATGAAAGTATTCATAGGAACTAACAACTTCGATCCCAGGGATTCACAGTCGAGAGCTCGACGCATGCGAGAACGGCAAAAGCTTCCTATATCTGCAGATACTGACCCAGGCTCAAGCATGAGCCGCGTAATTGATTCGAATGAGGATGTGTATAGGGATTGAAATCACAGCTAACAAGCTGTACCCAGTGTGTCACGCGACATAAATCGACCTGCGCCATTACGGAAGCAAACATTCAAGTTGAAGTGGCCTACATATATCCACTGTCCATGACAGAGTGGTGTGAGGTGGTGGTTTTCTTCTGGTTTGCGCTCACATATTTCTTCCCTTCGGAAAAAGTCGCTCAATGGAAAAGAGCTGCCCTCAGTGATAAGGCACAGAGCCGGCTAATATGTTGTGTCTTTCTCGAAGCGTGCGAGAATACTGGGCGAAAGGTCTCATGGCTCTCAAGGCTGTTGCAATATCACAGGATAGAACTCAGATGACTGTTCAGTTCTTCTGGCTAGACAGAAAAACACGGAGGCGCAACAGAGTGAGCCTCCTGGAGGCACCGGATCAAATACTAAATATTGGTGATAGTTCACCTGGGAATACGGGAGGTATCAAGCTATGGAACTGCAGGACAGGAGAGAGCATAAAGTCAGGGGATTTGCTGACCCTCAAGACTGATGATCCTGTTCAGAACCCACTTCCAGACTGGGAAATCATGGAGATGCAGTGGTATCTACAGTTGGCTGCCGCTGCTGGGGGGGCTAGAAAAGGAGGGGATACTGGCGGTCCCGAGGGCGCACACTCAGAGGATGATACCGATACTGAAGATGACGACTCTGGATATAGCGATGAGGATTCATCGGATTAGGTGCTGTGGTTCCAGATACTGGGGAACAACTATCTCTTCAAAGGATACACCGTACTGACCAGTTACGACTACCACTTCGTTACCTAGCTATTGTTAATAACTAATCGCAGACCATTCAGCACGCCTCCATTCAAGTAATCAAGCACTGAAAGCGACGTGCACGGGTACATATACAATCCCGAAGAGACAAAAGCAATATGATATTCCCGGACCTGCAACCAGGACCAACCAAGCTACTATGGCCACTCCGGGCAGCTCCCTGGAGGAGATAGTAGAACTACCTATATTTTGCGTAACCTGGCGGACCCCTCCCGGTATGCAGAGAATGTCCCATCTATCTAGGGTTGTTTGGACGATAAGCAAGCATACCGCCACAAAGGCAATTCCGAGTGCTGGAGCCCGTCGAAAATGTCCATTTGTATAACCACGTTCAATGTCTATGCGGCATGCTTTATCAAACCCCCACATGGAGAACCGGGAAATTTTAACCCATTTCAGCAAACCTTGACTGAACCGGAGATTATGCGCGGTGCTCCCGAACTTGCCGTCGAGATACCTTCTCGGGAAAATGGCGATTGGACTTGTTGGAGACCGGTCCTGTCAGCATGACGGATACTTGTCCATTGTGCCTCCCCCTTGATATCAGCATACTCTCCACCGGTCCTTGGTCATCATGGCAGTCCTGAACCTTGAATTGTCGACGACCATTCACATATGATGCCGCGGGAGGCCTCGCGTGGACGATTGCGATCGTACGGGGCCTGTCTTAATTGCAGGTGAGCTTGGCTACTGTGTTACTGAGTGTGTGTCTACATGTCTGATATACGGCAGGCGAAAGAAGACTCGGTGTCCGGCAGAACGGCCGGCCTGCTCAAACTGTGCCCGGCTTAATCAATCATGTCTCTATACATTTGGCCGCAGGGAATCGCAGGGCGAGTCGGTGAGTCGACACTATTGTGTAAGACTAGTATCGAATACTGATGATGTCTTAGGAGGACCGACTAGCATCCCTGGAGGAAAAGGTCAACTCGATCATGAAGGGTTCCAGGTAGATATGGCCCATGATATCGATCCGTCCGTGAAAGCAATCCAGTCTGACAATACAAGACCCCATGATGATGAAACCAGCGACATCGCCAACCCGTCGCCTGCCAGGTCCTCGAGTTCATTTCCGGGCGAGTCGAGCTGCATCCTCAGCGACCCTTTTGCTGCAGACTTTGGCTCCGACGATGCCAGCCTGCATCTCACTTCGCCCACTATTGCCAAGGCAGTGGATTTGTACTTTCAATACTGCCATCGACAACCGGTCTGGTGCTTTAACTACGAAGACCTCGAAGGAATGGGCTTTTTGCCCAAAGAATTGGTGTACAGCATCCTGACGCTGATATCGCGGTTTTTTGGAGCCCATGACCAGGTGCAGTTCTACACCAGTACGGCGCGAACCCTCATCATGCTGCGGGTGGCCAACGGCACCGTAGATTTGGAGACTATTGAAAGCCTGTGTCTGCTTTCGTACTCTTTCTTCATGGACGGCGATGTGTATCTGGGTCAATTTCATCTAGGATTCGCCTTCCAGCTTTGTCTTTCGGCCATGTTCGATGTCGAAGCCGTAGCTGCAGCGGAGAATCCAGTGCAGCAGCGGAAAAAAAGAGTCTTCTGGAGTCTATTATCGCTGGAGCAATGTTACGGTCACCAAAGCGGGCAACTGAGGGTTTCTCCGGAAACGCTGTGTCCGTGCTGCGTCCCGGGCAAGGCAGACGAACGAGACCGAAAAGGAAACGCTACGCCTCTGTCCTTATCCCAATCCCAAGGCGGGATGTCGTCTCGCACCCCCTCCTCCGACATCGATATATGGAGCCTGGCGGTGCATTTCGGCTGGGTCTGGAGTCGAGTGCGAACGTACGTCACGGACTGTGCACAGAACAAACTGAAGGAACCCTGGCGTCACGACTCGATGTATGCAATGACCCTATCACACCTAACGGAAGCGGAGAACAAGCTCTCCCAGAGACACCGGTATGACTCGGTCAAGTTCTACGAACGCAAGTCCGACGAAGTGAGAGCCAACCGCAGCTACTGGGGACCGTGGTTGAAACTGCAGTTCACTTACCATTGCATCTTGACTGTGCTGAACCACCCATTTTTGTATATCGTGGCCTCGCAGCATAACCCTAACCTGGCAATCCCCAATGCCTTCTGGAGACGGTCGTCCGAGTTGGCACTGCTGCATGCTACCTGGATCGTCCGTATAATCGACATGGTCTCGGACAAGAAGCTGCGACTCACGGATCCGTTCTTTGGCCATGCGGCCGCCATTGCCGCCACGGTGCACCTGTACTATTGTCGTGCGGCCGATCCGCGGTTAAAGTACAAGTCCAAGACTGATCTGGCGAAGTGTCGGAAGTTCCTTGAGGGATTTGTGTCTTTTTCACCGGCCTGCCAGAGCTTGGTACATACCACATCGAATCAAACAAAACTGTGTTTCGCTGACTGACGTTGTCCCAGGATCAAACCCTTGAAAGAACACTGCAAATAGCATTCGGCTCTGAGAATGTCGATTATGACTGGACACCGTCGAGGATCTATCTCAGCGTCAGCCTAATGTGGGACATCCTACGAGCGAATTACACACCTGAGTCACACTCTTCTGCCGCTACTGGCCTTCTCCATTCCTCGCTAATACCCCCAATCACCCGCGAAGACTCCGTGCAAACCTCTTCCACCCTCGAAATCATCGTCGCCATGTCCCCCGAGATAACCGTAAACACAGCAGACGGAGGCCAAGCCGCACATATGCCGCCAAGGGTACGAAGTTCAAGTACAACACCAGTGCCGCAAGCACGACCAGCGCCGCCATTTCTGTCAGGGGCATTTTCAGATACTCTGGGAAGTATCGGATCTGGTTCCGGGGAGGGCGAGAGACTGATTGTGCCAAATGACGATTTGATGTTGAATGCACCGTGGTTGTGGAATGGCAGTGCCACGGATCCGGATCAATTCCCGGGGACTGAAGGTGCGATAAATCGGCAGGAGTTGGAGACTAATATGGATGGGTTTTTTACATGGTGGGATTTGGGAAATTTGTAGAATGTCAATGCTAATAATGATGACTATAACTATAACTATAACTCTAACTTGGTTAATGCATGCACCTTCTAATCATTGCAATGCCTTGTGAAAAAAATCACACCAGCTCGCGCTGGGTTATAAAATGACTAGATTTTACTCTGCCTGGGCGAAGTAGCCCTCAGCGCAGTGGTATAAATATCCTGTTCTGGCAGCGTCAATTCTCTTCGCTCAGGGCCACCACGACTCCCATCGCCCCGGAAGATATCTCCTTGCAAGCGGTTCTTATACTCCGTCGGGAACTTCCACTTGTCCAATAGGTCCTGCGGGAGCTTCTTCTCAAAGCATCCGACAATGTACTTTCCGATGTTGGGGAGGAACTTAAATGCGCTGTTGATAATGAGTTTCGTGGTTCAAAGAATAACTGTGATATGAGGGGGTGGGGGGGTAAAGACTTACTGTCCGCTGCCACCTGTTGCGATGAACAGGTTCTTATGCTGCGGGTGATAATCCATAATAAAGTCTCCCATGGGCGTGTCATTGTACCAGCACAGGGCCATTCTCTCAAATCCTCTGGGTTCCAAGTCCGGGAAGAGATCTCTCATGCCGGCGTGGAGTCGTGCAGCGCCCTCCTCGGGGATGAAGTTGGCACGAGCAGCGGGCGGGGCATTCGGGGGCGACGAGACGTTATCTTGCGAGTATGTGTATCCATAGCTGTGGCAAGCGACCTTGAGATACCCCGTGCCATCGTGAGGCGGGAAGCTGAAGAACCCGGTCGACAGGTTGAAGTAGATGGGCAGATCCTTCAGCCTAACCGACTCTTCCGGGGTCAATCGCATGTATCCCACGATCTGGGCAGCCGCAATCATGGTATTCCACGATGGGATAAGCTTGGCCGTCCAAGCCCCTGTCGCGACGACGAACTTATCACCCGTGATACGATTCCCGGTCACGGTCCGGATAGCCCGAATAGTCCCGTCCTGTGCCAACTCAAGATCGGATGCGTTCCCATCTGGGCCTGTGATAAACGAGACCCCTGCAGCGACGCATCTGGCCGCCAATCGCTGCGTGGCAAGTCCTGCGTCCGCCCATCCGGCAGAGGAATTACAGAATGCGTAGAAGCCGGGGGATCCCAGCTGCCCCGTGAAGCCCGGGAATTCACGCTTCGCGTCCTCCGCAGAGGGGACCGAATGCCAGGGTTCGCCCATCTTGGTCAAGATATCCCTAGTCTTCCGGCTGTATTCCTCGGCCCCTACCTGCACGGGCTGTCCAGGACTCTCCTTCTGGGTGACCCAGAGACAAGGCGTCTGATGGAAGGCCTCGCGGTATGTGGGCGTCAGCCAAAGATCGTAGGCCTCCTTGGCCATGCGGGCGTACACTTCATCGCCGTAGTCGAACCGGATCACGCGCGAAATGTCGTTGCTGGAGCCATCGGGGACCGGGGGCAGGGCACGGTCGATAACAGTGACATTGGCATACCCCTCCTCTTTGAGGTTGAGGGCGGTGCCCAGGCCGAAGATGCCGGCGCCGACAATGATAATTCGCTGGCTCTTGTCCATGGTCAGGATCCGATCTTGTTCTCAGGATTAATTGAAGAGCCCAGCCAGGTCTATGCGCATGGCCGGTAGCTTTTATAAATCGGCTCTCCGCATTTCCATCCATTCTCATGCCGGTGTGTATCGCGTTATCTCTGCCCGTCCGAGGGGAACCCGTGTCCATGGCTGGACCCATTTGCTACGATAAGTTAGCGGTTCCACGACAAAGCTATGGATGTTTTTGCCCGAACCGGGAATCCGAGCTGTATGTGGGGGAGAAACGTGACTTTTCCGCGGAAATCGTCACTTGGCGCGCCCTATGGAACCCTAATCCGGGCCTCAACTGGGGGAGTTCAGGGAATGTATCAAGCATAAGTTGCTGCCGTATAGACATGCGTTGATGCGAAATGATACTGCCTCCTTATTTACAGGATAATATACACCACCAAAATGCGGTTTAAGAAATATATACTTGTGCAGATATATATCCAGGTGCCCTGCAAGCACTTCAGACACTCGAGTCTGGCCCATGTTGTCGTTTAGCTTTCGAAATGCGAAAGTACTGAAGCACGTCTTGCCAGAATCCCACGGGAGGGTCGTCTAGAGAAATTGCCTGTTCGTATGCAGTGATGAGCTCGGCTGATCCGCCGCAGGTGAGGTCGATTTCATGCGGTTGTAGAAACCGTGTGCGCTTGACTAGTTTCCACCCGACAAATGTAACGAATGCAAAGATATGCATAGTGTAGTGGGTGAAGAACGTGACAGCATTCCACGGGGTGAAGCTCTCATACCCATAGCAGAGCACCATGATGCACATCCACACAAGACCAATCCCAGCGCACCACGGCTGGAACCATCCTGTGTACGAGAGCTTTGACCGGTCGAAGCCCTGAAGGTTGGCTGCGCGGTAGAATGCGAGGAACGTTCCACACATGACGATATAGTCGATAATGGCGGACGCGGTCGTCAGGTCCATGAGCCAGGTGAGGACTTGTGAAGAGTTGCTGGAGAGCTGCAAGAACGAGAGGAACGGGAAGAGAATCACCACTGCGACACAGTAAATTGGCACGCCGTTCTTGGTACATTTGCGCAAAATCCGGGGTGCTTTGCCATCACAGCTGAGACCGTAGAGACTGCGGGTTGCGCAGTAGGTGTACGTGTTGCCGGCGGAGAAGACAGTGGTGATGAGAAGGGCGTTGACAATATGCGGCAGGACATTGATTCCGAGGTTGCTCATTGCAATCACGTACGGGGATGCAGCCGATCCTCCGCTGTTAGTTTGCCCTGAATTGACCGCGACTAGGATTGGGTCGTTGTAGGCCACGAGAATACCGCAGCACAGCGCACTTCCCACAAAGAAGAGCCCGAACCGCCAGTAGGCGGTCTTGAATGCGTTTTTGATATAGGTTCGGGGATGCTTGGACTCTGCGGCAACCATTGAAATATACTCCGGCCCTACACAGGTGTACAATGCAGCCCATAGAGCGGCCAGGAATCCTTCGAATTTCGCGAGTCGACTGTGCTGCGGGTGCAGGTACTCGGCGAATGCACCTGGATTATTCCAATGGCGAAACCCATAAGCATCATGCTGGGGATTGCCCCCAACCATGGTGACCAAAGTGAACATGAAGAGGATCAGGATCAACAAGACTTTGCCGCTGGACAGCCAGAACTCGGATTCTCCGTAGCCTTTCACTACCATAACGTTTAGGCAACTATATCAACACAACACATAAAGAGCGCTTTTTAGTACGTTGTTGCAAGGGGGCAAGAACGAGTCAAACCTTTCGCAGTAGCGGTAGGGGGGGTTTGTCTCACGCGTAGAGTGCAATACAGGCCATACAGACGGCCGGAACGGGGATATCGTCGCGCCAGTAAGACAAGATCAGGTTAATTGCTGTAATCTCGAATGGGATTTGCAGGGCCTCATAGATGAAGAAGTTCCAACCGACCATGAAACCTAGGGCATCGTCGACCCATTTACTCGCGAGGAAGATAAAGCCACCGCTCACGGGCATGTAGGTGGCCATCTCGGCCATGGAGTTGTTCACCATGGCCATCATCACGTTGTAGACTGCAAAGGCGAGAAATAGACTACCAGGGCCGCCCTTGTTGAGGGCTTGTCCGATGGTGATAAACAGGGCTGTCCCGATCGAGCCGCCGATGGCGATGAGCTGGATGTTCCGGGGCCCCAGCTTCCGCTGCAGACCCTCTTCATTACGGACCAAGACAGAGCCCTGGTCAATATCGGAATCGAATTTGGTCAAAGCAGGGGAGAGAGCGGGAGTGTTGTCTTTGTTGAGCATATTATCCATGGCTGCTGGGGTCCAAACTGGAATGAGAAGCCGAACAGAGGCTATTGGTCCATATGGGGGCTACCTGGGATCCTGCATGTTATTATATGCCCTATTTGACGGGAGAAATACTCTGTCTATACTCTGAATACCGGGGAATCAGTCCACGGGAAAGCCGGTGTCCCCAATCCCGCGGACGGCGTGTTCATGATTGACTGCATCCATGACTGACGACTGGACGGAAATATTGTACATACTAGGAAACTCTTCTTGCCACCTATCAGAGACCGTCAATGACACCCGTCCAGATAATCTCCGTGTAGAACGGCCCTCCAACGCCCCGTGATTGGCCGAGCAGGAACTCCGTTATCAAGACTCCGCGGGGACCCGATCACCTGATCGGGAGAAACCCTCGCTCTGGCTGACCGTCGACGACTATATCAAGGGTCTTGGCCAGCGAGATGCGGTCAGGATTGTTTATTTGATCCGTTAGAATCAGACAGTCATCTTTGCAAGCTTCTTTTTAATATCTCATTTACCTTCACAATGTCCCTCTGGAAGAACTACTTTGGCCTCGGAGAGGTTGCTTCCTCTGGCGCTACGCCAACAGACGGCTCGACTCCTACCCAGGCCTTGCCTGCATCCTGGTACACTTCGCAGGAGCTGTATGAGTTAGAACGACGAGCCGTCTTCTCGCGCAAGTGGCTCTTGACCACCCACATATCGCGTCTTCCCAACACCGGGGACTGGCTGCAGTACAAGATCGCCGACTATCCCTTCGTTTTGGTTAAGGACCGGGAGGGCAAGATCAATGCCTTCCACAACGTCTGCCGCCACCGTGCGTTCCCCGTGGTGACTGAGGAGTCGGGCAAGTCCCGTATCTTCTCCTGCAAGTACCACGGCTGGTCGTACGGTCTCAACGGCAAGCTGGCAAAGGCTCCTGGATACCAGGAGCTCGAGGGCTTTGACAAGAGTCAGAACGGCCTGCTCCCCATCCACATCCACGTGGACAGCAACGGGTTTATCTGGGTGAACCTTGATGGCAAGGAGAAGCCCGAGATCGCGTGGGAGGACGACTTCAAGGAGATCGACCTGCAGCCCCGGTTCAAGGACCTTGACTTCACCAACTTCCAGTTCGACCACACCTGGGAAATGGAGGGCGAGTACAACTGGAAGCTCCTCGCCGATAACTATCACTGCCAGGAGTCCCGCCCTGATACTCCCGACTTTGCCCATGCCGAACCTGAGCAGATTGAGCGGGGCCTGAAGACTGCCAGCACCTACTATTTCCCCAATTCCTCGATGACCGTCTCGTGAGTTTCCCGGTTTCTCTACAGCAGTGGAACAGATGCTAACGAAAGAACAGGCCGCATTTCTTCTTTATGCAGCGCTTCGTGCCCACATCGCCCACTACGTGCTCGATGCGGTACGAGGTGTACCGTCACACAGCCTCCAGCGATGAGGACTTTGAGCTGATCTGTCAGGTGTACAAGCGCATCATGTCCGAGGACAAGGACCACTGCATACAGGCCCAGAAGAACTTAGACGACCCTCGAGTGGAACAAGGTCCCCTACATTTCCAGACAGCGGTGCGCGATATCTTGCAGGAGCACCATAAGCGCGAGGAGGAAGAGCAGCAGGAGATCTGGCCTGCTCGACAGACTCTGCCGGAGCAGGCGTCGGTGAGCAAAGAGGACCAGGACTTCTGCACCAAACTTGAGGGTCAGCGTGCGGAAATCCCGGACTGCTCCACGATGGCTGGCCAGGGTGGCTGCTGCTCTGGAGGGATGGGCTGCCAGTCAGCCAATGATGCTCTTGTGTATTAGCGATTTGCATATGCCATGGCTAGAACTAGACAGTTCGCGGCCCTTCGCCATTTTTTGGCATGTTTTACGACTCTCACGACATATGATCAGTTCATTTTGGATTACTTATTTGAAATTCATAGCGAGCATGTGCTGTTAGTGCACGCATATACACTGAATCGGCTGAAATTGTTTCCATTGAAATTCAATTCATCCAGCACAAGTCATGAATTAGCTTCCGAATCATTAGCAGAGCATTATCTGGTGGTCCTCTACGTGCCACCAGAGCAGTTAGCCAAAAGATAGTAGCGTGCAAGAACGGCACATTTCCAAGATAACGGCCGAACAGGCACCCAGCTCCGTGTAGATAGTCGATCCGATAGTCTGCACAATGATATCACGGCATGCCCTAACTGGCAGCGAGACCACACAGCGCCAATGCCAGCACAATGGCGAGATACTCATCCGGGTGTAAGCGGGGTAGGCTGTAGAATGCCCGTTCCGGTAAAAATGCCCTTCTTGCCATAGACGGTATACACACCCTGACGCAGGGCCTACAAATACCGGTCCTTCGCCCACTCTGGACCACCAGAACATCCCCTGCTGTCCACCACAATGGCATCTGCACAGCGCATCGTGATCATCGGGGCTGGTATTGTCGGCACCAACCTCGCCGATGAATTGGTTTCGCGCGGATGGAACGACATCACTGTCGTCGAGCAGGGCCCGTTACACATGCCGGGAGGCTCGACGTCGCATGCCCCCGGTCTCGTTTTCCAGACCACCGGATCCAAGACGATGAGCCAGCTGGCGCAATATACCGTGCAAAAATTGCAGGCCTTAGAAGGCGACGACGGCGAGAATTGCTTCAATGCGGTGGGCGGCCTGGAAATAGCCACAACGCCAGCACGGCTGGAAGAGCTGAAGCGACGGTATGGTTATGCCGCGTCGTGGGGGGTTGAAGCGCGGCTGCTGAGCCCCGAGGAATGCGTTGCTATGTATCCGCATCTCAATCGCGATCTGATACTGGGAGGACTCCACACGCCCACCGATGGCCTGGCCATGGCTGCTCGTGCAACGCAGCTGCTCATCGAACGCACGCGCAAGGCCGGCGTCCGCTATCTGGCCTCGACCCCGGTCACCAGCATCGCACAGACGGCCGGTCGTCGAGTCACGGGCGTAAGGACTCCCCGGGGCACGATTCCCGCAGACATCGTCATTTCGTGTGCCGGATTCTGGGGCGTCGAGGTAGGAGCGATGATAGGCGTATCGATCCCTCTCCTCCCCCTGGCGCATCAATATGCGAAGACGACTCCTGTACCGGCTCTAGCTGGCCGGGACATCAATTCCCTTCCCAACGCCCGGAATGCGGCTTTCCCGATCCTTCGACACCAGGACCAAGATCTCTACTACCGCGAGCACGGCGACCAGTATGGCATCGGGTACTATGGCCACCGTCCAATTCCAGTCAACGCAGCGACCCTGGGCGTGACCAAGGACGTCGACGAGGAGAACATGCCCTCGCGTCTCGAATTCACCACGCAGGACTTCGAACCGGCATGGAAACTCTCGCAGGACCTTCTGCCCGCGCTCCGGCAGACCCAGATCGCCGACGGCTTCAATGGCATCTTCTCCTTCACTCCTGACGGCGGACCCTTGATTGGTCAAGCTCCCAGCGTAGAGGGTTTCTACGTCGCCGAGGCCGTTTGGGTGACGCACTCCGCGGGTGTCGCTCGAGCCCTAGCTGAAATCCTCACCACTGGAGCATCCCAAACGGTTGATGTTGCCGAATGCGAACTCTCCCGCTTCGAGGAAATCCAACTGAGTCGCGCATACGTCAACGAGACCTCGCAGAAGAATTTCGTCGAGATATACGATATCCTCCACCCCTTGCAGCCTCGCGAGTCCCCACGGAAGCTCCGGGTGACTCCATTCTATGCTCGCCAGCGGGAACTAGGAGCCTTTTTCCGCGAGGTCGGTGGATGGGAGCATCCGTCCTGGTATGAAGCCAATGGGGAACTCCTGGACCATCTTCCAGCCGAATGGCGTCCCGTCGAGCGAGACAGATGGTCAGCGCGGTACTACTCTCCCATCGCGGCAGTAGAGGCATGGAAGACACGCAATGCTGTGGCCATGTACGATATGACCACATTCCATCGATTCGAGGTGTCAGGGCCGGGGGCAGCGAAACTGCTCCAACGTTTGACTACCACGGACGTCATGGCCAGACCACCGGGAACCATCACCTACACGCTTCTCCTGAATGAACACGGCGGCATTCGCAGCGACATCTTCGCAGTGCGACTCGACAATGACCTGTTCCAAGTGGGTGCTAATTCTGCCACGGACCTAGCCTACCTATCCCGGGAAGCCCGCCGGCAAGACGAATGGGTGCAGGTACGAGATGCCACCGGAAGCACATGCTGTATTGGCCTCTGGGGCCCGCGTGCACGGGATGTTCTTCGGGGCATCACCACCGACGACTTCTCCAACCAGGGCCTGCCATACATGGGTGTGAAGAGCGCCACCATTGCCGGGATCCCGGTCATAGCGCTGCGCAAGTCGTATGTCGGAGAATTGGGCTGGGAAATCCAGGCTCGTTCTGATTACGGGCAAGCTTTATGGGACGCTCTGTGGCAGGCCGGACAACCAAACGGGTTGGTGGCCGCTGGCCGCAGTGCGTTCAACGCGTTGCGCCTGGAAAAGGGCTATCGCACCTGGGGCGTTGACATGACCACGGAACATGACCCGTACGAAGCTGGCGTTAGCATCGCCATACAGGAAGACAAGAAGGAGGACTATGTCGGCAAGGCTGCTCTTCAACGCCGCCGCTCTAAACAACCGCGAAGACAGCTTCGGTGCCTCGCTATCAACGACGGCCGTTCCATGGTCCTTGGAAAGGAACCTGTGTACTTCAACGGCCAGCCTGTTGGCTATATTACTGGCGCTGCATTTGGATATACAGTCTGCAAGCCTATCGCATATGCCTGGGTGTCCGTCAGTGTGAGCGAGGGCGATACCGTCGAGATTGAGTACTTCTCGCGCCGAATCCAGGCCACGGTTTCGCCTGAGCCGCTGTATGATCCGGAGAATGCTCGTCTGCACGCTGATAGTCCGAGGGTGGTCTCAATGAAGTCCCGTCTATAGACAGTCGTAACGGGTCGGCTATGCTTTTAGAAGTAAGATAGTCTGGTTCAGTGTTTTAGCAGATATGGCAATAGTGTACATGTCAAATATTGGTATCCATTGACTTATCTACATGCGCCGCTCACACCAAATAAGAAAAAAATGACGATGCTTTTATCCGAACATGAAAGTAGAATAGTTATAATAAAAGGGAGGGGCTGGAAAATATACTCCGTACAGAATCATTTAAAACTCTTCTTGGCCTTTCCGGCATTAGTATCTCCCTGCTTTTTCTTCTTCTTGGGCTCCCCGTCAGCTTTGGACTTGGTTGGCTCCTTCTCGCCATTCTGCTTCTTGCCGTCTTTGGAGTCCGACTGTTCCTTAGATCTAGTCTCGTCAGATTCCTTGTCTGTCTTCGCCTTCTTAGGCTTGTTAAGGACTCCCTTAGGGTTGAGACCCTTCCGACGGAGGCGATTCCGCTCGGCGCGAGCAATCCGGTCGTGATCCTCGTCGTCTTCTTCGAAAGGTCCGAATGCACCGCCCTCAAGCGGAGTCGTACTGCCATCCTCGTTGGCAATGGGTGTCTTGTCGACCGGCTCGTCCTCATCGGCAGAAGATGGGCTCTTCGCGGGAACGCCGCCAGTCTCCGGGGTAGCTCCATTGGTGGCAGCCTTCTTAACCTCGGGGCTAGGACCGGTCTTCTTAAGCTTGCAGACGAAGAAACCATCAACGTTCTCGCGGTGCGGAAAGTACCGTCTCGTCAAGGACATTTTGGTGTCGAACTTCTTGCCCATGAAGCTGGTGAAGCCCTCACTGCCGAAATCTCCAAGCCCGGTATCCACGATCTTAACATTCGGTCGTTTGCGCAGAATATATTGCACAACAGCTTCGTTTTCTTCCACCGTCACGCTACAAGTCGAGTAGACGACGTAGCCTCCAGTCTTGGAAGCGTGGTCAACCGAATCAATGGCTGCGAGGAGAAGTTGACGCTGCATGTGCGGGATGGCAAGGAAGTCTCGCTCGTTCTTGGATGTCTTCACACCAGGGTCTTTTGAGATAACGCCTGTCCCGGTACAGGGGGCGTCGAGAAGGACACGATCAAACCCGCCCATCGCCTTAGGAAAGGCGTCGCGGGCATCGAGGTTTGTCACAATTGTGTTCTTGCAACCCAAACGGTGGATGTTACCGATCAGACCCTTGGCGCGAGGCTTGCTGGCATCGTTGGCGATGACGGTACCGGTATTGCGCATCAATGCCGAGATATATGTTGTCTTACCACCAGGGGCGGAGGCCATATCGAGAACTCTTTCGTTGGGTTGCGGTGCGAGGGCCATGACGGGCAGGAAGGAAGAAGCCGCTTGCAGAATGTAGTGGCCGGCGAGGTACTCGGGAGTAGCACCAAGAGGAACGGCAGATTCGAAAACTTGGAGACCAACCTTAGACCACTTTCCAACCGGCTCGAGAACGACACCTCGGTTGATCAGCGCCTGAGCGAGGGACCGTCGGTTGGTGCGCAATGTGTTGGTACGGAGCACAACAGGACGAGGGGTTTCGTTGGCTTCGAAGAAGGCAAACGCCTCCATCGGAGTGAAGAGGTTGAACAGCTTCTCCGCGACTAGTGGTGTGTATCCATAGTATGTGCAGATGTCGTCCAGGAGCAATTGAACATAGTCCGCACGCGACCTCCCCGGCTCGCCTAATGTTTTCAAGTCTCCCAGAATTCGAATGGTATCCGTAATCCGGGTGCGCAACAACTGTAGATCAGGTGCCAGACCTTGCTCTGCACCCTGGCCACCTCCAAGCACATCAGGCCGGTCCCCAGCAATATTCGTCTGCAGGGCCGCCTCTTGCAATTCGGCCTCGGCTTCCTCTTCTTCTGCCTGTCTAGCTTCGTCGAGTTTGCGCGACAATCCCTCTATATTGGCGGCCGTCAGTTTTTCCTCGACATCTTCGTCCTCGTCATCAGAAAACATGGTCTGTCGCGGGTGGTCTCCGTCGTCTGAGTCGACAACGGAGTCGTCATCGTCATCCTCCTCGTCCTGACTATCCATTGATCCTTCGCTGACACCATCCAAGTCACCAAAATCATCATCCATCATCTCCTCGTCACCTTCAAGGTCCGACGCCTCTTCCTCTTCCTCCTCGTCGTCGTCCTCGTCATCCGACTCCATGAACTGCCACTTCTTCTCAACCGGCTTGCTCTTCTCCTTCGACGGCGTCGCATTCACCCCCTTCTTATCTTTCCCCTTTCCATTGGAAACTGCCGCACCATTCACCTTCTTCTTGGGCACTTCGTCCTCATCAACATCGGCTCTCTTCCGTTTCGGGCCTGCTTCCGCCTTGCTTCCTGCGTTATCACCACCAGTCTTGCGCTTCTTAAGCTGTTCAAATTTCGCATTCGTCAGCGGGGCCGGAGGACCCTGCTTCTTCATACGACGACCCGGACCCATCCTGACCGGTGATGGTGCGTAAATTAAAAGAAAAAGAAAAAAAAAACAAAAAAACTATTGAATGTTTCTAGTCTGATCGCGACTGCGGAATCGAAACTTTTTTTCTTATTTTTTTCTGCCGTTGCAGGCGGTGGATACCGGCAGAAATTCACCCTCCAAGCGGTCTGTATAGCAGCCTAAGGCATCAATTTGCACCCCGATTGGGAAAGCTGGCAACGCCCCGCGATTCTACGGCGCATTGCAGACCAGTCTACCTACGCTCAAGTCTTCCATATCCAGCTCCAGCATGGCTGAACTAACATTTGCCAAATCCTTTCTTTCAGCTCTTGACTCCAAGCCTGTCAAGCTGAGCGCTGACCATGTGTTCGACCCAGAGCAAGTAGGACTTCGAGTCCCGGTATGCCACGGCCAACTTGCCCCTCTCGCTATATTGGCAGCTTTCTGACAATATTCAATACAGTATCTTCTTCCGCGCCTTCAGCCGCCGCATCCACCAATGCCCAAAAAGGTCAAGTCCACAGCCGCCCCGGGATCCTCGAAATCTATCAAAGTCCACCTCAAATCGAGCCGTAACCCAACGTTGGAATTCACACTGCCAAATGTCCCTCTCTCCACGACCTCTGTTGAAGACCTCAAGGATGCCGTGCGGGAACGTGTCGTCGATGGACAGGATAATAAGATTTCCGTGGAGAAAATCAAGATTCTGTATAAACGGAAGCCAGTCTCGGGAAAGACGGTCTCTGAGGTTCTAAGCGATGAGCCAGGTATGCTGTCTGGCGGAAAAGAGATTGAGCTGGGGATTATGATTATGGGTGGTGCGAAAGTGGTTGAGTCGACACCATCGGCTACAACAGAGAGCGAAGCAGGTCCTACGAACGAAACCGCATCGCCTAAACCGGTGGTTGGGCAGAGTGGGCAGGATGTGTTGCAGACAGATGCGTTCTGGGATGATCTACAAGCCTTTCTGAATCAGAGAGTCAAAGATGTGGACGAGGCAAAGAAATTGCGAACGTTGTTCCAGGGTGCTTGGAAGTCGAGTCGGTGATGTTTTCTTGATCTACCTTATGTGATTTCAGTTATAGACGATACCTACGGAATATGACTTGCTCGTTGAGTACCCTGCCCTTAGTACAATTGAACTATCTGAAAGCAATGTCTACAGCCAGGATATAAAAATAAAAAAAAAATACTCAAGGCAGGCGCTGCAAAGTTGTAGATGCAACACAAACAACATATAGACAACCGTGAGATCAGGAACAAGAAAGATGTATATTCAACCACCCACATAGAGACCTTCACATTTAGGAAGCAATATCACCCCAGAATTGTAATAAAAGTAAGCCAGCAAACAGAAGGGCAAGGAAGAATAAATACATCATGCATGAGCTAAAACAGAGGGAATCAAGAACAATATAGGTATGACTGGTTATCGAGTAGAAAAGAGAAAAAAGGCGAAGTTAGAACCACAGGGCAAGAAGGGAAAGATAAAAGAAGACACGGGTAAGAAAAGAAACAGAGATGCAAGACAACAGTGTTGTCGAGACACATGCACCATTCAAATGCGCAAAGCCAGAATCGGCCAATCACTCATCCATATTTCGTACTGCCAAAAGAAATAGGCGGTGGCAAGAAAGAAAATAGAAGAAGGAATTATCAGCAGACAATGTTGAAGAAAAGGGAGACAGATCATATGTAGTCAACGTCATTGCTCATCTAGAGAAGACCTTGACGACGCCATCACCACCACCACTGACGACCCAGCGTCCATCACGGCTCCAGGTGGCGGCGCACACACCTTCACCGCGCATCAGCCTGTGGCTCGTGATCTCCTGTGTACAGCTTCGTTTCTCGAGATCCCAGAATCGCAGGCTGGCATCGTGGCCCGCCGAGACAAGTTCTCTGCCATCCGGGGACAAAGAAAGCGACGCAATGGCTGCTGGATGAGCCAGCATGGTGTACGTGCATTGCCCTATAAAAATAATTAGCACATTCGATCCTAGCCACCCGGTGAACAGTCCAATACATACCACTATTGGCGTCAAAGAAACGAATGTACCTGTCCTCGTATCCGCTGATAATCACTCCGTCCACACTACTGGACCCGGTTGCACCGTGAACCTCCTCTGCGGCCAACGTCCGGTGAGGATCAAGGTGCGCAGTGCCATCGAAACCAACAGTAGAGGCAACCACAGCGTTAACACCAGTGGATGGTGTACCATCATAGGTCTCCAAGCTCGCCATTCCCGAAATCTCTTCGCCGGTCCTTGTGTCGTAGACGACAATGGAAGCATCACTGTAGGAAACGATAAAGTTGACGCCATCATGGGATAGAGGGCTGATATGAGTCGGCGACGGTGACTCTGGTCGGACGATCTGGTGGATAAGGGTATAATGGAAAGGAGTGGTAGTTGCTATGCTGGGTTGCGGTGAAGATGGGAAGTTAGACCCTGAGGAAATGGAGTTGGCTCGCCGACTGCCACCAGCTCGCCTGTTCCCTGCCTGTGGCGAAGAAACTTGCGGGGGCGAACTGACAGCCCATATTAAGATCTTGCCGTCTGCTCCTCCGGATACGAGTAAAATGCGATCCGGGCCTCCGTGGCGGTTGCTTTCCTCCCCAAATACCGACCCGGTAGTCCCGGGAAGGACACAAAGTCCCCACACAGCATCCGTATGACCATCGAGGGTCGCCTTAGGATCAACCCTTCCACGCTCCCAAACGCACACACTAGCATCCTGTCCACCAGAGAAGACCCAGCCATCGCCCAGAGCACGCCCACCGTTAAGGAAGTTCTGGGATGGGGACCATGCTGCCAATGCAGTTACTGCCCCGTTATGTCCCCGATGGGTGAAGTAGCTCGTGATATCCATGTCGCTTGTTGACCCAAGACCACCTGGACCAAACATTGCGGGGATAATCCACCGCTTTATCGTGCCGTCGTCACTGCACGTGCAAACTTCGGGCTCAGAAGGACTGCCGCCACCGGTGAAAATCACGGAGCGGATGACATCCAGATGACCCCGAAGCGCGAACCGAACCCTGAAGTTGATGTCTTGCTTTTGCGCTACTCCGACATTGTTCTCTGTAACACCCTCACCCTGATTTCTAGACTCGGAGCTTTTCCTCCGCTGGGAAAGAGAGCCCCCTCTCGATGGTGATTTGGGACGGACAAAATTGGCATTTGGGAAGGCGTCAGTATCCGGCTTGTGGGGCGGGATCTGTTCGACCGGTTGTTCCTGTTCAGTCGGTTCATCGAAATTCCAGCCATCCGAGTCGTCAGGATCATCTTCCGGCGTTGGATTGGTGTCTTCGCTGGGAGCGGCTTCGGCACCACTGTACTCTTCGGTCGCCTGCCTGGGAGGTCCGGCGGGTTCCTCAGCAAAGGAATGGTCCAGCTGATTCTTTCGGTCATCAAGAGTGGTTACAGTTGTCTGGGGTGTATCCAACGACCCCCTGTCCATGTCCTCTCGAGCCACGGGTAGATTACCGTACTGGTTCTGCGCGCGGGCCAAGCCGGGGTTATCGGTGTAGTGCACGGCAGGCTGAAAAAGAACCTCACGCATCATGTGGTTCCCCTGCTGTTGTTGTTGCTGCTGCTGCTGCTGCTGCTGCTGGTGTTGTTGTTGCTGTTGTTGCTGTAGATGCTGTTTTTGCCGCTGCTGATGCAGGTAGGCTTCTTCCAAGCTTTGCTGAGACATTGGCGGATGTCCGTAGATATGATGATGGTTTTGGATTTCCTGATCGGTAAGATCCGGAGGCGGGTGTGATGCGGGAATGATATGGTAGACAACCTCCTGCGAGCACTTCGACAAGTATAGGCGCGACTTGTCTCTCTCTGTTTCCTGTCGCAAGTCCGCTTGGGTCTCATCATCAGCATCGAATGAGTCTCGGGACAGCTTGGGGTGTTGAGCTAAACAGAAAAGCAAATGTCAGCAAACACGTGCATATGATCCCAAAACAAAACAAAAAAAGTCGTGGGGTGACTGATGGGAATACATTTCACGGAATTCAAGCTCTCCCGGGCGATATCCTTAGGATCTCTCATGTCATCCACCTTCTCGTCATTGCCGAGCTTCTTTATCCGCTCACGCTCCTTTTTCAGCGCAGCCTCCAACAACCGCACATGCTTCGCCAGAGACTCGCGTAAGCGTTTGCTTGTCCGGACATCACCCTCTAGTCTTCCAATACGTGATTTCATTTCTGCGCGTTCGATTTCCCAAGCGTTGCGGTCTCGTTCGTGCCGATGCCATTCCGTCTGCAGAAAACGCATCACACCTGTCCCAAACCAAAGCCGAGTCATTATTAGATCTAAACCAGGCCAGCGAGATCTCAAGACCACCCACCTTGCAATGTGTACTCCGTCCCCTGAGGGTGTCCGCCATTGGAGCCCCCGTCACCCGCGGAGCCAGTAAACCCTCCACCCCCAGCCATGGCCGAGGGAGATTGCCAAGCCATTCAAAATCAACACGGAACGAATGACGGAAATTGAGAGACGGCTGCGCACACCAACTGAACCTAGCGGACAATGGTGCTGTTTGAAGGGAAGCTAGCACAGATTGACTATGGGCGCAGTAGTCTGGAGCTTTTTTTCGAGTTGTCCGCACAGGCGTCGGTCTGTTGATAGTGAGCGAATCAGGGCAGACAACGGGCGGCCTTTGGAACGTGTCAGCTCCGATCGAGAACAGTGGGGATCGTCGGCGGCGGTAGTAACCGGCGAGGAAAGGGAGAAGGTCAATTCAGGGCCGGAAGGGGGAGACAGAGAGTCCAATACGAAAGAGTGGATTAAAAAGAAGAGAGCGTGGCTAGAGAAGGGAAATATTGCCAAGTGAAAGAGACCTGAGATTCGACTGGGCGTGACTGGCGGTAAGCGCGCGGCTGCTGGTCGGGCGAGGTTGTCTACGTCACTGTTATTGGCTTCATTAGCCGCAGCCGCGCGGTGACGGTGCCTTGATCATGGCAAGAGAGACTATGCGAGTAATATTACTCCGTATGCGAGTGTATGATTATCGAGTACCAGGGCATCTTAAAAATACAGTATAGTCGTCACGTCGTGAGGAGCCGATACGCTATCATGCAATGTGATCAGAACTCCAGTTCTTCTACCTCCATTCCACAGTCAACACATTTTTTCACCCCAATACCGGTCTCTGGGTTCTCTATGGATCGCCCCCATTGATGGACATGTCTGCCTTCGCTCATATCATCGCCGAAATTGCCTCCAGTGGCACCCTTACGGTTACGTCGGTAGGCGTCCACTCGGGTGCGCTTCTTGAGGTCATCTAGTTTGGATTTGAACTTGGCTTCGCGCCGGCGCTTCTTGTCGCTCTCGCGTCGCTCGAATTCCGCATCCAAAGCCTCCGATGAGCCCCATTTTTTGGGTGAGAAAGCATATTCCTCAACCTGGAACCGCAGATACAGCATCATGTTGTTCCAAGTAGACTTGTGGGGATTGGGGCGTTCGAGGTGGGGGAGTAGCTCTTCATCGCGAAGCTCAGCTAAGAAAAAGTCAGCATATTGATTCCGTCGCTGTTGGAACCCTTAACCGCTGTACTCACGGTCTGTCAAAAGATAATCCTCCTTGGCCTCCGTTTTCGTGAGCAAGCTGTATTTTTCTGGAAACTTCTCTTTGCACGCGTTGCATACGCAACATTGCAGCATCTCCTCCCATTTCCAGTCGATTTCCAGGCTTCCACACTCTCGACACGCCTTCTGCTTGCTCTTTTCCTCAAGTACACTAATAGCCGGCTCGAAGGGCCCTGCACGCTCTCGACGAAGTGACTGAAGTAGTTGCTGCCGCTCCCACTCCCCCTGCGTCATGTTCGCCGGCTTTTCTTCCGTCTTTTCGTCACGCGCATGTAGCGCTTTATTGAACGGGTCATCCTCCTCGGTCAAAAACCCTCCTTTTGTATCTTTCATCGTGCTGAAATCGTAATCGACAAATTTGGTAAAGTTGCGAGCAGGCTTAATCGCGTCCAACGGGCGACTTGCGCCATTTGCACGAGCATCGCGAATAGTCGCCGGGGTATCTGACGCAGTCATCGACGAATAGGACCGCTTGACTCCAAACTGCGGCGTATGCGTGGTATTGGAAGGGTTCGCAGCGGATGTGCTAGTCTCGGCCTCGCGTTGTTCTCGTATGGCTTTTGCCTTTATCCGGTTTATCTCCTATAGCACTTTACCGTTAGGTCATATATGAAAACCGGCGGGGAGACCACCTACTATTCTCTCCTTCTGCTCCGATGTCAAAGAGCCTCTGGAAGCCTCGCCTGGCTTACCTGCCTCTGCCTGCGGTGTCGAGATTCGCTTATCCTCCATTATGAGCGACAGCTGCAAGATCAAACGAATTAAATCAAAAAGAGAAGCGTCTGGCAAGATGCCGAGAGTAAAGTAACGAGGCTTGCGAAGCTTAACTTCGGGAAGGGTGCTGGATCAACGCCACATCACGTGGTGATAAATTTCTTGGCACCTGACAAATATGATAAGGATGGTTCGGAGAAAAGAGCTTTAGCGATACAGGAGATTGGTCTCCGTATCTCCTCCCTTGAATGCTTTCCTTCTTGTGAGCTCATTCGATGGCTTCGATCACTTCATCGTCGTCTTTTTCCTGTCCATACAACACTTCACACACGCCTCCTACCGGGACATCCATGACAGCATCTGTGCCTTCGCTCCAGATATCCTTCCAATCGACTTTCCTTTTCTGCGGCCCCATTATCTGGTATGAGGTTGCTCCGGGCTTCATTCTGGAAGAGCCTCCTGGCCGTCGTCGGCCTTTGCCGTCAATGACCGACACATTCGCGACCTCGTCCACAATATTCTCAACGCTATTCATTGGAAGGGTCAAATACCCGGTGTTGTAAGATGCCAGCGCGATGTAAATGTAGATGAGAGACATGACCAGCCACGACGGAAATGCGAGAGACCACCAACGGTTAGGGTAGTAATAAATACCGAGCTGATGCAAGAACGGCGACGGCAGATACGACCAAAGAATATAGATCACTAGACGGAAACCAAATCAGACAATTGCGGACAACTCTTACGGAGCCAAGGCCAAGGTATCAACTTACAGAAAGCCAATGACGAAGCGAGATATAGGACGAATCCGTAGTATTCATAAGTAGGAACCTTCGGACTCGCTCTCGGAACAGTCGTCGCTCGACGCGCAGACTTTGCGACAGCTGCCTCAGTATCATCGGGGGTATCGACATCGGAGCCGTCGGGAGTTGTAGGACGAGACGTTGTAGCAGAGAAAGGAGGGCGCAGCAGGGAGGTTAACGAAGGAGATGGGGGCAAGGGAGTCGGCGGCCTGTTGTAAAACGGTGGAGCGAAGGCATTGGGGCCATGAAGCGAGCTGGTTGACTGTCGAAAAGGGCGTTGTTGATGTTGCTGCATTGCGATGTTGCTGGTGTCGTCGTTTTGCTCATCAGAATCCAAGGACGCTTCGGACAGAGACTCATGCGAGTAGTGCGACTGGAAGTCGGCATCGTCCTCCACGTCTATCTGATCGTAAGTTGAGGACACAATGCCCTGTCCATCGTCTTCGAGGGAAGTGCTCTCGTTGTCCGTGCGGGTTGAATCGGCGACACGATCATCGGGTAATAAAGGCGGGAAAGGCTGTTTGGATTCGAAGGGGATACCCGAAGAATCTGTGTTATGGGACTCAGAGCTCGAAAGCTTGGGGTGCTCAATTGTAGAGCGAGACATTGTCCTTGGTCGAAGCTCTGAAAGCAGTCGTCGTCGCGTTATCGCCAGTCTTGTACTCCGTACTGCCTCTGCTCACCGCTCGGGTCTACCAAGTACGTACTCCGCTAACAATTAATCTTTTTCTCCATTGTTACATACATCCAATGGATACTACTGCCCAGAAGTCTTATGTATCTTAGAAATGATGTTGCTGTGGTAGCTTTGCTTTTTCTTTACGATAGTACTTGTGTTAGCACTTAAGGCCAATGGCTGGTCAAGCATGAGTAGCCAGCAAGTAGCAATTGAATTGGTAAGTTGCTAATTGCAAAACAGTAGTACAATCGTAGCTATAACGAGAAATAAAAACAAATTGCTTGATTATATTCTGTCAGTCACTCAATCCCCTCACATTTCTATTGCCCCATGCCAACCCTTGTGTTATCATGAGATATGCCTACATAGTATGCAGGCTCTTGATACATAGTGTAGAGTCCTAAGCCGCTGACGTCGGTGACAACTTCCAAACGAGTACTTGTAACACCCTAGAGCTGCTAGTAATCTGGTTGTACAATCAAAAAGTCATATAAGAGTCATCTCAGCTTGCTTTGGCAGTCTCCAACACTCCAATCATGGTTACGAACACGGTCGTTGCTAGTTCCATCATCGCTTCCATCTTGATGAACATGGAGGGCGAGTGTTTCCTTCGCCTCATACCAATCCGTATTAAAAATTTGGAGATTGACGAGTGTCAGCCCAGACTCCTCGGCTTTGCTCCACAACGAATCCGGTCTGCATACAAAATCATCATCATTCAGAGTCACGACCAGAACCCCGCGTGATTCCCAATCCCGATACACTGCAACGATAATATATCTCGGGTCAAATTGTCCGTTTCGCGCAAGCCCAACATGGTAGTCGACTATGGCCTGTAGCGGCTGCCCAATGAAATGGGACTGTGACGGAGGAAGTACTTGTGCTTGACCCTCATTAAGTTGGCATTTGCTTTGGCATACCACGCAGAGTTGGGTCAAGTCATGCTCATTGAGATCGCATAACGTGTACAGAGCAAATGGGAGTAGGTTGGCCTCGTGGTATAGCTCCATTTCGGGAACACGGTCTGGTAAACTTAGATCCAGTCGCGACGTCGCCATGGCCGCACCAGAATTGCGCTGTTCGTTATGAAATTTTGGAAACAGAAAATGACGAGAAGTCAACAGAATAATGTCTGGTTGTAGGAGGAAACAAAAGGCTGCGGGGATACAAAAGCTTAAATTGATCCTCAGTGGCCGGCTCCAGAAGGCAGGCTGCATTCCTCGGCCTAATCTTTGCTCAACAGACTTTTATGAGGACATATACCCTGCTGTGAGGACCCGGGCAATGTCAAGTACTGCAACGGTATGACGAATTGGCGTTAAGCACAGTCCAATCTTATCAGGAGCCAAAACTCACATCTGAATAGCAGCTGCCGCCGCCGGCGACTGCACCGACAATGGGTACAAAGAACAAGGCTCTGGCAAAAGTAAATCCTGCATCACGCAAAACAGCTGGTCAGATACAGTCCACGCGATCCACCTGCACCTGGATAAGTATCTCGCCGGGATCGAAGACCGACATTAAACGTGGCTGCGGATTGTCCAGGGTCATATGCGATCACACCTTCCCTTCTTCTCTGCAGCTACCACAACAACCACAACCACACCAGCTCAGCGTCATCAGCATCGACTAAAAGATCTCATTGATCCCCGCTTTGCCATTCAAAAGACTCTAACCAGGATTGAGGCAGATCTGAATGCAAGATCATTGTTATCACCCCTCCGAGGCCTCCTCTGCGGCCCACAAAGCTGACAGGCAGCAGGAATCTAACACCCGGAGCTGGAATGAACCATTCAATCCATCACGTTGCATTCTAAGCAATTCGTATCTGCAGTTCAGATGCACTGGATTTACATATGGAAGAGGACACGACAATGACAGCTCAGGTGGATTGTACTCTGTACAGTATTCCAGATCTTTGTGGCATTTTCTCGAATTCATGCACGCACCATTTCCGGAACGCAGAGCAGATGGTCGATTGTCCAGAGGTAAAACTACACATCCGGGTGGCGAGCTGAAAGTGTCCTTAAGTTTTTCAAATTTAAATTTCTTTTCTTTTTTCTTTGTTCAGTCTTTCTTTTCTTCGCCTTCTGTGCATGCCGTCGGTCTATCGGGATTTTCCATAGGGAGCGACTTGCACTTCGGAAGAATAACACAGTCTTCGACATTAGTACTCCGTACAGAGTTACGGAATACTAGCGATCAACGAACTATCGCTCGGGAGATAATTCCACCAAAATGATGACCGTCGCAAACTATCGAAGATAGTAGTACGGAACACTTCCCACGGTATTTTTTACGTGCTAGACTCGCTTCCTATAGGCTGAATTTTTGCGTGACCCATTGTGACGGGCTGCATTCTGCGATGGGCCCGTCTCCATCAGCCAGTTACCGTCCGACGATCCTTGATCAACACGCTACTTGCACTGATACAGTCTTGACATACTAGTAGAACACGTCTGTGCGGCTGTCGGGAACTACTAGTACGTATGGCATAGAGCTTGGAGCCATTCGAACACCGGGAGTCCATGCTCATTGCGTACTTGTTCGGGGCCCTTCCAACCAATCGATAATGGTTATACTTCAAGGTGCAACCAGACCAATCATCATCCTTGTGTGGTTAGGATGATGGCGTGTCTTTTTTACAAGTCCAAAGCTGATAAATCCCATGCGCCGTGCACACGGTCCAGTATATGGAATGCATATGCCGTGGAGCCTTGGTTCTGCAACTTCTGCTCTTTTTGGACGGAGCGGGCCGATCCAAGTAAGAATTTGTTGACATGATAAATTCGCCCTGTCCGCCTCTTAGCGTTTCCGGAATACTTACGGAGTGGAGAGGGCCATGTGTTGTGTCTGGCAGTAGTGTTTACCATGGCTAGCATGCTCTCGAATCTCTTTGGCAAACGCCAAGATGTGTTGGTACGAACCATATAGCCGTTCTCTCCTTTTGTACACTATAATACATCGTGCTGATATCAAGCAAACAGGACCCTAACAACGACCCAAATGTTGGCTCGTCTCGGGGGAATGCATCCTCGGGGAGCTCGGACGTTGCTGGTGACCTCGAGATTGGAGGCTCGACATCACTCTCTGCGTTTCTAACGACCCTTGTTCCTGCTCTTGTAATTGCTGCTTTTTGGTTCGGGTTGTTCATCATTTGTCGACGAAGCCAACAGCGGTGGTATGCTCCTAGAACGCATCTGCCCTGCTGGCACACACAGTATGTGAATTGACTCCCATGAACTGTTGCCGTATTTATACTAATGCGTTTCAGTGAACGGAGTCCGGAGCTGCCATCAGGATTCATCAACTGGTTCGGGAAATTTCTTGAAATTTCAGATGCCCACGTTCTTCATCATTCGTCGATGGACGGATATCTCTTCCTTCGCTTTCTCAGGGTTCTCTGTTCCATCAGCTTGACAGGCTGTCTTATAACATGGCCTATTTTGATGCCCATCCACGCCACGGGCGGCGGTGGAAACACAGAGCTAGACCTTTTGAGCTTTAGTAATGTGAAGAATCCGACGAGGTACTTTGCCCATGCCATCACAGGATGTGTATTTTTCAGTAAGCCATGTCTCCTTGAACGTGCTACCAGCGTAGGGGACTCACCTCTGCAATAGCGTTTGTTTTTTATACAATCACTCGGGAAAGTTTGTTCTATGCCAACTTACGGCAAGCCTATCTGAATTCTCCGGCATACGTCCATCGCATTTCTTCGAGAACAGTACTCTTCATGTCAGTCCCGGAAGATTACAAAAGCGAAAAGAGGCTACGGCAGGTATTTGGGGATTCGATACGACGGATTTGGATCACGTCCGATTGCAAAGAGCTCCAGAAGAAAGTCGAACGACGAGACAAGCTCGCATATCGATTGGAAACTGCCGAAACGAAGTATATCCGCTCTGCAAATTCTGTGGGACTAAAGGTTCTCAAGAGAGGGGAAGTTAGCCTGGAGGGCTCTATTGACTGTGAAGGACACACCCCAATGTGGGCATCTACTATTCGACGCCCTACCCACCGTCTAGGGCTACTCGGGATTTTGGGGGAGAAGGTCGACTCCATCCGGTGGCTACGGAGCGAGCTGAAAAAAACTATCGAAGAAGTCGACCAGCTGCAACAGAAACACAAGTCTGGCGAAGCCAAATACCTCTCCGCTGTTTTCATCGAGTTTGAATCCCAGTCCGATGCACAGGTTGCCCTTCAGACTTTATCTCACCACCAGCCGCTCCACATGACGCCCCGGTTTATTGGGATCTCTCCGAAAGAAGTCGTGTGGTCTGCGTTGAATATCAGTTGGTGGCAGCGTATTGTGCGCAAATTCGCCGTTAAAGGAGGCCTTGTTGCACTAATTATATTCTGGTCTGTGCCGGCCGCTATCGTCGGCTTAATCTCCAATGTTAGCTATCTGACCAAGCTCGTTCCATTTCTGAAATTTATCGACCACCTACCCGAAGTTATCAGAGGGATAATTGCAGGATTGTTGCCTTCCGCTGCTCTAGCTCTGCTGATGTCCCTGGTTCCGATTATTTGTCGAAGTATGTCTGGCCTGCGAATCACCCTTTAAATCCTCTTCACTGACCAGAAGCGTAGTCTGCGCCAGACGTGCTGGCGTCCCATCGATGGCAGGCGTCGAACTGTTCACCCAAAGCGCACACTTTGGCTTTCAAGTTGTCCAAGTATTCCTGGTGACCACTCTCACCTCAGCTGCGTCCGCTGCGACTTCTCAAATCATCCAAAACCCCTTGTCAGCCAAGGATCTCCTGGCAAAAAACTTGCCCAAAGCAAGTAATTTCTACATCTCATATTTCCTTCTACAGGGCTTGGGGGTGAGTTCCATGGCCGTTGTCCAGGTTGCGGGAGCACTGGTATTTAAATTCATCACTACTTTTGTCGACCATACCCCTCGAAAGCTGTATCAGCGCTGGGCTGCGGTCAGTGGACTTAGCTGGGGAAGTGTCTTTCCCGTTTTCACCAATATGGGCGTCATCGGTATGTCTTCTTCCTAGCCAACGAAGAAAAGTAGCTGACGGTTTATCAGCCCTATCATATTCCTGCATCGCACCACTAGTGTTAGGATTTGCCTTTATAGGTTTCTACCTAGTTTACCAAGCATATCGATACAATTTCCTGTTCGTCTACGACATGGATATGGACACTAAAGGTCTTGTCTACCCACGAGCCCTCCAACATCTTGTTACAGGCGTCTACTTGGCCGAAATATGCATGATCGGTCTATTCGCCATCAAAGGTGCCGCCGGCCCACTGGTTATTCTCATTCTCTTTACCGTCCTCACTGCGATTGCCCATATGTCCCTCAACGAAGCCCTCGATCCCCTAACAGCTTTCCTTCCGCGCTCCCTAGACACAGAAGAAGAGCATTTGCAGGCTAAGGAAGATATCCAATCCTACATATACGATCACCGCAGAGCTAGCCGCTTGGAAGCAATGTGGAAGTGGCTCCACCCGAACCTATACCGCGACTATGCTACACTCCGTCGCAAAGTCCGTCGAGACCATGTCGAGATCAGATATTCCGAGAAAGAGAAACAGGACGCGTACTTCGAGCCGTGCATCACCGCGCGAACGCCCGTGTCCTGGATTCCTAAGGATAAGTGGGGATTTAGTAATAATGAAGTGTTGGAGACGGACCCGGGGATCCCCATTACGAACGAAAGCGCGCATTTGGATGAGAAAAATAAGATTATTTGGGATAAGTATGACCCGAACCTCCCGCTGTGGGAGTTGAAGGTTTTGTATTAATTGTTTGACGGAATGGATGGTTGGACGTTGATGGCAATGACTCTTTTAATGATATGACCATTTATGATAATAGATTAATGATGGAGTCAGCTTACTTTAGGGTTTATGAATACATCCCTAACTTTTGAATCTATCGATCCCATCACCACAAGGTGCATTGTGCAGTGCGCTACTATATAAGGCGCCTAGAGATGTTTGGCTTGCGAGAAACCAGATATAGTGGTCTTTTGGCCTACTGGTAGGAACAAGCCCTAGTTTGTCCCTAACAAAAGGCTTGCCATCTTGCAACACAATTCTGAAACACTCTTCCTTGTCAGGGCACTCGATAGCAACACCTGTTAGCAATTCCTGTTTACAAAACAACATCCCAATCTCTTCTTGAATACCAATCTCTGCAGTACTTGCATCTCATCGACTAAAGCATGTACGTAAATTAGCATTTCTATGCATTTGCTGTCAACATCTGACTAATCTAGCCCTAAGTAATTATGGCTCACTCAGTCTCGGTGGCAAAGCCCTTAGCCCCCTACACGAATCTTCATGCCAAAGCTAAATGCAAAGCTCCTGCCCCATATTATTACCACTGCCGCAAGGCTGGCAGTAAGTTAGCTCATAACAGTAATTATGATATTAAAGACTAACTATCTTTCTTAGCCCTTGCCCTGAAAGAGATCCATAATTACCGGAAGACTGTCAATGTTAAGGTGCCGCCTAACAGTGCGATACCACATAAGGTGCCTAGGGATACCTGGCTTGTGAGGAGCCAGATATAATGGTCTTTTGGCCTACTGGCAGGTGCAAGCACTAGGTTGTTCCTAACTATCAATCTGTTGATCCCCAAACTCTCCTTCACGCATCTTGTCCATAAAATCATGTGCAACTTTCCATATGGGTCCTCTATACATGCAAGCATCAGCTATATCAGCACTGTAGGAGGCAGCAGAGGCATTCTTAGTGACTGAATTCGGTATTCTTAGTACTGGCCTACATGAATGGAGAATACCAAGCTGACATGAAGTTTTTGAATTATCAATATAGTGATCAACCTTGCAGCCATCCACACCTGAATCTGATGTGTCACCATCTAAAAGAATGATATGGAGTTTATCTATAAGACCTATCCAATCATGACTGGCAAGGATTACTCTGGCCATCCGGTACATAGGAGGAGTATCCTCTTTTGTACTAAATCCACGCAAGGCTTTAGGTATAAATTGATAGCCAAAGTCAGTTGCCAATATAGGGCGAAATCCTCCACAATGTCCCGATCAACAGCAAATTGACTTACAGGCTCGGCCTCCTCTGCAACACAAAACAGCAAGATGCGTATCATGACAAGGAATTGATATTGTGTCTTCAGAGGTGCTTCCAGGCGTGAGCAGTACGGAGTATAAGTGAGAGCAGGCAAGGACGGAAACTTTGTACTAAATATCCAGAGGTTACGATGGCGTCTTGTAGACCTGCTCGGCACAGCCTGCTACGCTCAACGGCCCCCAACGCGAGGCCGATAAGGTTGCGAATAGCTCGAATTTGAACCCGGGGGTTGGAAACAAAGCAAGTTGTAATTGATGCTCAGCAATTACATAATTGCATGTACTTCTGGAAGTTTCAAGGACTCTGGAAATTCTATTCCGTAGTTACGCACGTTAGCCCCATTGGCATAGCATACTAGGGTAAGGCCCTAGTCGGTGACAACAGTGTAGGCGGAGAGGTCAGACTAAGATAATCTTAGTAGAGAATCAGGTGAGAGCTTTCAGAGCTCTATTTCTGCTATTTCCAAGGCTTATGATACCCAGATTGATCTTCATCTAGTCTTGTCTTGAGTATATTCTGAAGAGAGTAGTGAAGTCAAGATAAGAATAGCTGAACTAGTTCTAAAGTAGTTACTGCCTGCTGTTAGATTACTTGATTGCTACTTCTACACTGCTTAAAGATTTAATACTTTTCAATTTATCTTGGCACTAAAAAGAATATTAATTCATCATTGAGGGTCACGTGTTGACAGGCTTAGGCCCAAGAGACTATCTAGGATGATTAGCCTGCCACCTCCGAAAGTACATACATACCCATTCTTTCTGAAAGAAGCCAGGCCACCTGCGTACTCGGATGCCAGCTTAAGGAACCTTGTTCTCTGAGACATGCTCCGTGCTATACTCAGAACCTGCCTTTCTCTTCTTACTGATCCTGAACCCACCAATGATAAAGAACAACGCTTCAAAACAAAGAATCACCCCTAATGTCACCATGGCACCCACAACACCCGCCACAGCCTTCGACATACCACCAGAGTTGGATGGGTTGGCAGTGGTAGTAGAGGCAGAAGCGCATTGGCCATCGGTGTTCCCACAGACCTGGCACCATTGATCCTGCGAAGTAATGGCAATCTTTTTACTCTGCTCGAGGAAATCCGTCCACGGAAGAACGTCACTCGACTGTCCATACAGCGGATACGGTGTCGGAGTGGCAGAACCGCTCACAGTCCCGTTATGGAAAATGAAGCGCACGGCAATCTCGTCAACAGATGGAAAGCCACTTGCGGTCGAGTTAGTGACAAGCTCCCACGCCATCGAGGAAGCGTAGTCCGGGATACCGGTGAAGTTAACATCCGCGGATGGCAACTGCGCCAGACCAAAGTACGAAAGGAACGTTCCGTAGGACCCGAATTGGATCCCCAGCTTAGACTTGCCCTGGGAAGTGACGACTTTCTCAAGACCTTGCTGGACGTCTCCGGCCAGGGTGGAACCTTCGATTGCACGAACTGGATCAGAGGCATTATAAGCCAAATTGTATTGTTGAGCACTGGCCAAAGTCAGCAGTTGGTGGTAGGTATCTCCAGTCAGCAGCTCGGATGACGGAAAATCAGAGGTTGAGTTATGAATGGATGCAACATTCAGATAATCGAAGATCTCGTAGGCCTCCTCGAACGTCATCTGTGAGGCATTGAAAGTGCGGTCCAGCATCGGCGAGAGGGATCTATAGAAGCCTTTGGTCGATTCGAGCAGTGAATTGTACAGATCTGAGCTGTAGAAATTACCACTGCTGACGGTGGCTTGCTGACAACCGGATGCTTTCTGCAACCACGTCGAGTCTTCACTGCTCGTTCCCGAAGACACAGTCGACAGAGGGACCAACTGGTACCCATTCAGTGGCGACACGATGGTCGTCTTATTACGTAGAGTCTGGTTGGCAGATGCCCCCACGGGAGGGTACACTCCCTGCAAGAAACCCGTGGCCGAGTTTTGCAGCACTTCGTCCGAAGGGGAAGAAGCCTGGATCTGCTTCGTATTGACGAACGGCTCACTGATGCCCTCAATTTGCAATGGTGAGTCGCTGGAAACATAGCGGTTGTGATAGAAGCTGCCGGTCAGATAGACTTCCCTGTAACCGAGGTCTGTGAGGTGAGTGTTGCCCAGGACTTTAGCCGTGCGGTCTCCATGACGCGCAAAGATGTAGGCGCCCAGGACTTTTTCTGCAGATACCAAATACGCCGTGAAAATGATTTCAAAAGCCACTAGCAAGGCGAACGGCTGTATAGAAGGCTGCATGGTGGGCTGTTGGTGCTTCGAGGGAAGATGCCGAGAAATCAGATGGTCATAAGAGGCCCCGAGTTGGTGAAATCATCGTGACTCCGACAAACGGAGGGTGCGGGATGTTTATAACCCTTTGATCCTGACCATGCGGGGCAGACAAATCAAAGAACCAAACCCTACAGGGAAATAAAAAAGGATATACAGTCAATCTGGTCTACCCTGCATGGCCAAGCCGCGGGCAGCGGAGTAACCCGCGGGCAGCGGAGTGTGCCGCCAGAGAGGGCAATAGTACCATGGAAGAACAGATCATGGTCTCGTATATTGTATGCATCCGCAAATAACTATGCACCACCCATTAACTCGCATCCATTCCGGACAACCCCTACCAACCCTCCTGTCTGCATGGTTTCCGACCCTCCGCCCGACAACCGCCATTCTATTTCAGCCAGACCCTCCAGCCAGGTAACTCGGGTTTGTGCCGGTACTTCTAATTCCCGCAGTTGATCTGCTAGGGCGGAAAGGATATCGGCCAAAGCCAGACCCTTGTTGGCCTTGAGGGTATTCACTGTGTTGAGACAGGATGTCACATCGCTGGTGGAAAGCAATGTAGACATGATCTCCTGGATATCAGATGGGCGTGGAGCGGCAATACAGTCGTAAATCGTTTCATTGGTGATCACCTCGCGCTCTGGCGGGTGTTGGTCTTTCGGGGCGTTTTTCATCGGTAGTGGCATACCTGGAGCCCCGTTAGTGACATGCGACACGGCTAGACCTGAAAAAGCTTACTGCTCGCATGACACGCCTGGAGCACATTCAATGCCCGACGCATGTCACCCTTGCTCAAAGTAACCAAACTATCCACTGCTTCTGGCTGGATGTTTACATTCTCCTTCTCAATGACCTTGTCGACCAAGGACCGAATATCCGCCTCCTTAAGAGGGCTGAAGCGGAAACGAGTACAGCGCGACAGGAGAGCGGGCGACAATTTATGCGTGTAGTTAGCGATGATACAGAATCTAGTGTTGGCAGTATATCGCTCCATAATCCGACGAAGGGCCATCTGCGCAGTGGACGTCATGGCGTCTGCTTCATCGAGGACAATGAGCTTGAACGAAGCGAGGGATGAGCCGCTGGAGGTTGTTGGTGGTGCCATGGAGAAAATCTGCTTGGTACCTAAGAACAGTCAGTAACGGCTTATCCTGACTGCAACAAAGGTTATACGGACTGGCAAAAGTCTTGATCTGCTCGCGGACGACGTCAATGCCACGGTCATCGCTAGCGTTAAGTTCCAGGACCATCTGTCGCATGTTCTTGTTGCCGTATATCCGCCTCGCCAGTGCCAGAACTGTCGACGTCTTTCCGGTTCCTGGAGGTCCGTAGAGAAGCAAATGGGGTAATCGCTAACGAAATTTCAGCACTGAACGTTTATAGCACAAGTAGAAGGCATACATTGCACTCGACGAACTTGTTGACTGTAGCTAGGATGTCTTGATGTCCGGAGACATCCTCGAAGGTATCGGGGCGGTACTTTTCTACCCTGTAAAAGCACAGCAAGTCAGTACTAGAATAGTCTCGATTCAGAGGTTATCACACACCAAGGAAGATTATCTTGAGCTGCCACAGGGAGGTCTGCTGCTGTTCTCTTTGCTTTCCCATTGGCATTGTCGGAAGAGCTGAACTGGACCGCATCCTTGGACGCATTGTCGACGTCCATGTTATCCTCGTAGTCTGACATCTTCACTTAGTAAATCAAGTCAGTCTAGCTCAATGCCAACGAGTACAATCCCGCAATCCACGAAGTAGAGTAGATCAGCAGGTTCAACGCGTCTGCGCGTAAAGAGAACCGGAGCGGAAAATCCACCGCCTTTAGTGTCGAAGGCGGTGATGCCATGCCGTGTGGACGACAACATCACTAACAGCGACAACGGCAGCGACAGCAACAACAACCGCAATCCTCGTTGGACAGGCTCTAAGGGGATTCCAAAGCTCTTCTGTTAGTCTACAAAATGCCGGTAAGTGATTCTGACCAGGGTTTCTGTTTGTTGATATCGTGCTGACTCTCAGCAGGCATACCACTCCATCTTCCTCGAGGACCGGGATGTCCCCTTAATAGGTACGGTTTATGCGCCATGCGCCTTGCCATCGGAAATCTTCCTCTGCATGCAATACCAGGATCTGCATCTTTTTACTGATATATATGCCCGCCGCCAGGAAACTTTCCCGTTCTCCCTCTCCGGACTCGCACGCGCGGCCCCGCATACACACTCCCCCCGCTCCAGTCTGGCGTCCTCGATATCGATGTGCCCGCCGACAGCGAGTCGTACGACTGCATCGATGAGATACTCTCTCTGTTTCGGGCCAATGTCCTGTTCCGCAACTTTGAGATCAGTGGACCCGCGGACCGTATGCTTATCTACGGGACGTTGTTTGTCAGTGAATGTCTGGGGAAGGTCAAACCCAACATGACAGCTCGGGACGCAGAGAAGGTGAATAGAGCTGTCAGTGTGTTTCTTGTGGGCCATAGCTGACCTTAGCAGGCCCTGACCAACGTTGCTTTCGACCATTTCGCAGTTCCCGGTGATGTGTCTTTTCCTTTCAATCAGGCCTTTGAACCTCCGCGTGACCGTCAGGATGCAGAGACTCTGAGAGCGTATGTCGTCATCGTCATTGGTTATAATGAATTCAGAACTGATTGGCTTTTCAGATACATTTCCCAAGTACGACAGGAGATTGCCATTCGTTTGCATGCGAGATTATACGCCGATGGTGCCGGGCCCTCAAAGGTGAGCTTCACCATGCCTACTATACTACCCGGATTGCCATCTAACTCATGAACAAACAGTGGTGGCTCAGCTTTGCGAAGAGAAAATTCATGGGTAAGAGCTTCTAAATGGTACTCCATGCGTAGGGGAGTGTTTTGTTTGTCCATTCCAGCGTGAAAGACTTGTTTTCTTCCCTGCTTACAGGGTGAGTAGGATTCTGTAAAGTTAAGTAAATCAAACAATGCAAATTCGAAGTAGTCATTGATTTATGGCCATCTTCCCGAAAGATTAGTTGTTTCTCTATTCTTCCGTTTCCAATGCAAAACATTCCCACTATACAGAAAAAAACCAGCTGCATATGAATACAAAGAATAATCCTTCATTCAAACAGGAGTCCTATGTCTTCACCTCAACATCCCCAGGAGTATCAGTGGAGACGGCAACCTTCCTCTTCTTCCGGCTAGGGTTCCCTGCAGCTTGGATGTTCCCCTGAAATGGGAATGTCCGGATAGCATGGAACACGTAGCCCTCAGCACCACCGCGACCAGACATCATAGGATGCGTACGACCAGGCAGAACCTGCCAGGGTCGAATACGGGCCGTCTCCAATGTGGGCGCGAGCAACAACGAAGGGTCAACAATGAATTCCTTCTCGAGTTCCGAGAGATCAGGCTTTGCCTGCGGATCGGCACTCGCAGCTTTGTCGACTAGTTCCTTTTTCTGGTTGATGTACGTTGTGCGTCGCTGGGTAGAATATAAGTCCACGAGTTCCGTTAGGGGTTCGATAGTGGGTGAGTAGACGACTACAGATGCCGACCCGGAGAGTAACGGTACGGTGTGTTGGAGCACACTGGCAGGTTCCATTAATGTCGCGACGATGAGGCCGTCATACTCGCCGCGCGGGCTTCGTGCACGACGTGCTGCACGCGCTGCCACCGGCTGCGTTTGCGGTAGTATGTGCCTCGCTTGTTGGCTTTTTGGGTGGCTAGTATTGAGTCGGGAATGATTTCGGGTTCGTTGGCGTAGACGGGGTCGATGCCGGGGGCGACGAGTTGCGTCCAGGATATTGTTTTCAGGTGCGTGAAGAGGGGATGCGACTCGTCCGGGTTATCTTGGTCATAGCCGAAATACTTCAGCAGCGAGAGATTTGCTTGTGTATGCGCATGTAGGAGAGTGATTGTATTCCCGGAAGCTGACATCTGACTGGGACGGGTCGGTTTCTCAGTAGATTCACCCTCGCCCTCGCCTTCGCCCTCTGACTTTTCGGCTTCTTCTTCACCATCGTGGGGGTACAGAAGACCCATCCTCTCCGCCATGGCCGCGACTAATAAACCTCCAGTCTCATCGACGACGAGATATCGACCGTTTGGTTTCGACGCGAGCGTGTCCTCGACAGTGGTATTCCCACCATGGTGCACATGACCCCAACACCCGATGAGACCGACCAGTTCATCCCGCAGCTCCATAATCCGTGGTGCATCCTTCTCCTCCAGCATATAATTTGTAAGAAGACTGACATCCACGGGGAGCACGGTAAAGCGCTTCATATATTTCCTCCGTTTGCGCAGGGTATATTTCGCGAGCGAGAATGCGGTCTTCTGATCCAGGGCAGAATGCGACTCAAGTAGTTTTGCAATGATATCTCTTCCCGCATCATTTGAGCCCTTCTTCAACTCCTCGATTTCCTCTAGTGTCATTTTTTGCGAGGATGCATCGTCGATAGTCTCGCGATTCGTGCGCACAGGTAGTTGCTGCTCTGCATCGCCGTTCACATCGAGCTCGTCCCCCTCTCCGTCTGCCTCTCCGGACCCCTCCACTATTAAGGACTCCGCATGTAGTTCCGCTGCTGTGATAATACGCAATCGATTGCCGTCCTGTTCGCCGGCGGGATCGAGGATCTCGAACGTTAGGTAGAACGGACGTCCGAGGATCTGGTTTGCGGGGAAACTCCCGTATTTCCCTAGCGATACCTCTCTGAACACGTGTCAGTAATCGTTCCATTTAAGCGATCCACGTCAAGCAAGGGGAAGACAATGGACGCACGTATTGGGAACCAGCCGGACGATTTTCGTCATGTCAGAGGGGAGTCGAAAAGCGACATGCTGATAAGGCCGGATGAACGAATGCATATCTGCGTGGGAATTTGTTTTCGTTAATATAGAAGGATGAACCACCACCGGCCGTCACCTCAAGCACTCATACATGCCAGTCCGAATCAATTATTCCAAAGGCCGCCTCTACTTCCGATTGTGACTTCGGATTTGATTCTTTCTTGATAATGCACGGGCCATCTATATACGCTACCCCAATGCGGACTAGTGTCGGGTGAACATTGTCCCTGTGGCGGTGTTGACAGGTGAAGTGGCTGATACATAGCGGACCTGTGGCTAAACTGTACTTACATTACAGTACACGACCAGTAATACGCCCTACAATCACTTGAAGGCCCCGTATTTATGGTAAATGACATACGCATACCGCCTCGTACCCACCGCCTGCGAATTGGCGCTCCATTTCTAGACCCGCAGACGGCAATGATGGAATCATCGCAACAATCTGGGTGCCTGCTATTGTTATCACACTCTTTTCCGGCTTCAAATTTCATTTGGATCCAGTGGAATAGTCGTTGCTGCTCTGGGAGACACAATATGGGTCTTGTTTTACTTCTATGCTGCTAAGAGAGTCTCAACTTCATCCAGATTGAGCTTCGGTGCTGTCATTCGTACAGGCGACATCGTTTGGCAGGACTACGCTATATACACTAGAGGCTGCCTGTGCTCAGCTTGAGGGCATAAGCCTTGTCCAGGACCAATATTGCGGTGACTTTGCTTGATGTTCTCTTGATTTTAGGGTTCTCCCGCCTGCCATATGGTCTTGCGAAAACCGCCTCCTCCACGTCTTGACAACCATCGCAAAGAGCTCAGTCGTTCTAATACTCGCCCCTTTGTATCCCCGGGCCCTAAATCTGCATCCACTGCTCCTCCAAAGCGTTTAACCCGCCCGAGGCGAGCGCAAAGCTCTCCCCAACCCCGTTACCTGCCGTCGCAAGAATCGATCTTTTCGCCGGATCTCAACACTTCCCCTGCATTTGACCTGATGTCTCTGGAACAGGCACAAAGGTCGCCTGTGGAGACCACGTCTAGCGATCCTCAAAATCCATGGGCGGCTGAATTGGTGGAAGGGCCGGATCAACATTCGGATTATCCCCCCCCGGCATCGGCCCCGTTGAGCCACACCGATGTTGAGCAAGGAAAAGCGACGGACAGGAATAAAAGGGAGCGAGTTCCATCGATTCTGCTAGCTGGCACTCAGCGGAGAATGGCGACCAGTGAATGGCGGGCGAATGAAGAATTGAATGGCGAATGGAACGATAATAGACAAACACCGGTTGAACTGCGATCCAACAACCCTTTCTTGAAAACCAGTCAGTCAGAACAGAATCCGTGGCAAAGTGAATCAGGTCACGACCAACAGCATCATTTAAATGTTCGCGGGTCGGAGGCGAGTGACCTTTTGAGCCAAAGTATTCCATAGCCCATAAGTTCGTATTGTTTCGGTACTAATGTATTGCCAGGTGAAGGTTATATTCCAATGACTGCCCGCTTATCCCTTCTCGACCAACCACCAACGGGTTCTCCTTGGGCTGAAGAGCGTCCCGACCACCATTCCGCTCAGGACTATGCGCCGCAGGCTCCGGCTCCTAACCAAGCACCGTTTTATCCAGCTGATGTTCAACACGGGACGGATAAAGCAAACATACAGCCGCCCTTTTCCCAGCCTGAGGGTATCTCCCATGATGCTTATTCGCCATACTACGCTCAGCAGCATGCCCCAATCCCGCAAACTGAGGTCAATACTGCTTCTGCCACGATACCCCCGACCACGCGATCTCATGCGCTCATTGATTTGGACGACCAGAGTCAGGAAGAATTACCGCAATATGGGCCGAAAGTTGATGAAACTCGTTCGACGCCAGCTGGGACGGCACCGCCTCTCCCGCAACGCCCGAATGAGACAGGAGTTGGCGAGCAGGGCAATAGGCAAAACGAGCAAAAGTCGGAGACGTATTCTATTAGGCACGTCAACTGGACTGATACTACAGGAAAGCTACGCCAGTCCCCAATTCTGTCTCAAAATGAGAATGGGCCATGTCCTTTGTTGGCATTGGTGAACGCTCTTGTGCTTCGTGTGAATGAGGACGGGCAAACTCCAGTTGTCAGGGCTCTACAAACGAGAGAGCAAATATCCCTTGGGCTTCTGATACAGGCATTATTTGAAGAATTAATAACTTGCCTGGGCCCCGACGATGAATTTCCGGATATTGAAGCTCTGAGCCGCTTTCTGACGATGTTGCATACGGGGATGAATGTCAATCCACGTCTTACTTTGGTGATTGACTACTTTTCTTTGAAGTTTACTCTTACTAACTGAGATCAGGAACCCGGGAATACTGCTGGCTGTTTCGACCAAACAAACGACATTCGATTTTACAGTACATTTGGCGTTCCCCTAATCCATGGTTGGGTAGCTGATCCCACCTCGGAAAGCCATGCAGCATTCATGCGGGTGGCCCAGTACCATGAAGACATACAGCTGTTGCAGTTCCGCAAAGATGACTTGGAAGAGCATGTCATCCGCGGCGGTACGCTTTCTTTCGATGAAGAACAGAATATGAGCGATATCCAAACGATTCAGCAATTTGTTGATGTCGATAATGCGACGCAATTGAGCTCATTCGGACTCAATCAACTCAGAACCCAATTGGACCCAGGATCTGTGTCAATTCTTTTCCGGAATGATCATTTTTCCACCCTGTACAAGCATCCGCAATCGCGGAAATTATATACATTAGTGACTGATGCTGGTTATGCCAACCACGCTGAGATCGTATGGGAATGCCTTGAGGATGTCAGTGGCTCCCACGCTGAATTCTTTTCTGGTGATTTCCGTCCTGTTGGACATGGTCCATCAGAGGCTCCCCCAAATTCCGGCTCTTTGGCAGCTCCAAGTCATGACGGAGCTCATTCCTCCGCACCAAGTGACCAGCCGTCTCAAGAACAGAGCGACGCGGACTATGCATATGCTTTGGCGCTCCAATTTCAGGAGGAAGAACAACGTGAGAACTCCCAGAACGGTGATGCGAGGGATCGACGAGCTTCAGCACCTCAAAACGCCGGACAAAGCCATGGACCGAACGCCCCTCACAACCGTTCCTCGAGCACAGCTCATCGGAATAGTACTGATCGATATCCGTCGCCCAACACGGAGCGTCGTCCAGCGAGACACAGCTTACCGCCTCGACGGTCATCACAGTCTTCCGACGGGGATGATGTCCCACCTCCGTCATATGAACAGGCGGCTAGCGGCCGTATTCAAACATCTCAGCAACACAGACACTCGCCATCTATGCCATCCACGCCATCCTGGGATAATCGATATCCGAGAACTCAACCTCAGTACGGGCGTCGTCCACCGGTATCATCATCTTCTTCGGGACTTCCAGACCGGGTTAAAGATAGGTCCAAGGATTGTATTGTTATGTAGATCGATGTCACTTGCTTCTACGTTCCCGAATTTGCTACGTTTTCCACACTTGGCGAGTGTTTTGACGACGACATGAGTTATGGACTTACGACTTTCTAGTTTAAGTTAGATACCAGTGGTACACGATGGTTTAGGACATGTTGTATCTCGCTTCGATGATCCTGATTCTCCATTATATATTTCTTTCAACTACTAACTTCCTAAGCTGACAAGTGGTTATGCGTAACTGAAGTATGATGCTGGCAACTACGTCGAACAAATCTTTGCTCCGCAGTGTTCCTGTGGCATGCCATGTAGTCAAAACTAGTGTTATTCTCGTCTCATATTCCCCTCGACCCTTTACCTGTTGCCCAGATGCCGTTTGGAGTCCTGAAAGCTTGTCATATTTTCGCTGTTTTACCTCGCCAGATACTAGTGTTTCGTTATTTCGTTCGGGGGCTCTTGGAAATAAAGTTCAGGCGTCAGCCCTAACTCTGGCAAACAGGCACCTACTCGACCAATCCCATATAGTGCATTCTCAAATTGTCGATTTATAGTTCCGTGCCTGGTGATACCGCGATCAGTGACCTGTGCTACGCTTGTCTATTAAATACTTCGGCTCTAGGGCCTCTGCCTGCATAAGCACAGCTCGCAATTTACCGGAGCCAGCGATGGCAGCCGAATAGGCACGATGCTACCTGAATAGGCGCCCACGAGGCATCTTTCAGCATCGTTTGAGTAGTAAGTTAGCCTCATATTCACTGCGTAAATACAATCTCCTGCTTCATTTTTCGTCTGTCTCTCTCCATTCAACTCACGAAAGCTCCTTTGTCCATCTCCCCATTAACCTTACTTAAACAACTTATTATACTATTATAAAGATGATTTTGGGCACCCTACGCTCTCACAGCCCTGTATCCGCCGTCCTGACCAAATCCCTTCCCCTTGGGTACATCAGCATACCCTTTCTACGCACCAGCAGTCTTGCGAAGCGGGTAGAGGAAATCAGGAATAACGCATACTACTCTGATCTGAACGGTAACCAGTACATCCTCATCCATGGAATCCCTGACGACATGCTGGAGGCCCTAAGCGGCGGCGACGCACTCGTCCTAGGCGGACGATTCTTTCGATTCATGTTTAGGGGCAACACCGGAGTAATCCGAGTAACCTGCGACTGGCCGGAAGCCGGCTTTGCCAGGTCACTCGCATCTATGATCTCCAAGAAGTTTCTCCGCATCGGCATCACCCCATGCGAGGCCAAGTTACCCACCGACGAGGACCTGCAGTGGAACCCTGAGAGAGCCTTCGGTTGGTCAGCCATGACATGCTTCAAGACAAAAGTTAAAACGCCAACGGGCGTTGTCGAGGAGGGCAAGTCAGCCGATTATAGCTTTATGCCGTCGGAGCGGTACTGGCAGTCGGAAGAGCTGGGCATAATACCCTGGCCGACATGCGTTATTGAATCCGGTCTTTCTGCATCCTTGCCACGACTCCGCGAGGATGTGAAGTGGTGGTTCCAACGGTCCAACGGCGAGGTAAGAGTGGTGCTCGTGGTCATCGTCAATCTGCTTGAAGACGTAACCTGTGTGGAAAAGTGGCAGCTAAAACATCCATCTCGCGTCAACCTGGGGGGTGTATTGCCATCAGAGTCCAAAAACCACCCGCCAGTTTATCGCATCCCGCCGGATCTCCAGAGGCCTTATATCGCCCAGTCTGCCACGATAATGTCGGACTGTGTGACCGGGTCGTTTCCCATAGTACTCCCCTACCAGACTATTTTTGACAGACCCTCAAAGAAGAAGAAGGATATCCTCCTAACCAGGAAGGACTTTAAGCAGCTTAGCTTTACCGTCCCAGCGAAGTGGCCTTGAGATGGACTTGGGATTGTCTGAGATTGTCTTCTCCTCGCTCTATGTACTTTTGGACAAATCTGGGGTTCATTTTGGTTCTCTCTGTGATTTGGATGATTGAGGATTGACTATTGAATGGCCGGATGCATTTATTGCTGGTGTACTTATATACGACTCTTGTCTCGTCGAGTAAGGCTGATATTTTGTTATTAATCAATGTCCACTTATTCACCTCGGAATATGTTGTTCTATGGTAGTCGTCCGGTTCACTGAAAGCCTCTTCGCGAGTGACTATGCCCAGTGGGCCCCTTTTGCTCTTTGGATTGGTGCGTTAGGGTTGTCGACGGCAGCCCTTCCAGGATGCTACGATTGCTGTCATTTTCTACTGTTGCCAATATCTCGTCAGTTACCATCTTATTAGTCAATTCCTCTTTTTAGAATTCTCAGTATGCTAGGGAGTATAAGTTTGGGTGAATATGTATTATATACTCATAGTCGGCGCATGGAAGCCCTATTATCACCATTTACCTCGTTATGATATTGGAAACTATAATAGTATATTATTTTCTATCAAGGATTGAGGTAAGTCTTGACAGCAGCAGTCTATACCAACTAAGCTGAGAGGTGAACAGCATTTTTAAGAGATACCGATCATACGTTAGCAGGGATCTTGTGCATTGGTAGGCTCATGAACAGCAGGTCTATGGTGCAATTGATCACTTTCTGCGGTCCCATTCCAAATTCCCAGCCACCTCCTTCTTCCTCTCACGCTCCCGATCCCGAGCAAATCCCTTCTTTCGGCCACTAACAATCTCCTTCTCCCGTTCCCGGGGATCAATTACCATCAACGAATCAACGTCATCAGGATGCTCGCGCTTCCATTTCAAATCCTTGCCCAGAGTATCCTTCCCGAACTCGAGTTTATGCGTCAGCCAGCCCCGGTCACCCGCATCTCTCTCCGCATCGCCCGTGCCGGTGGTATCTGGGTCGTCCCATGTTTTGCAGGATTGGCAGTTGGCGATGAAATGTAGATCACAAAGCTTGGCTTCATCGTCCTCGGGATCTTCTATGTTGTTCGCGCTGGTGTTCTCGTTGATATTTCTGCGGTGTGGAGTTTGCGTCTGTTCCCCTTTTTCGGGCTTCGAAGAATCTGCGCCTTCCAGTTTGGCTTTGAATGCGTTGAATATCTTCAAGGTTTCAGCCTCCGGTGCGCTACTGAATCCAGTCACCCCGTTCGTGCTGCTACCACTTCCAGGAAGCGGTCGCCTACGTCCGCGGATGGATGTCTCCGGGATCATAGCCTCCAGGGCAGATTTCTTCGGACCCGTATCAACGGGGCCAGTCGTGACGTTGCGACGCATAGATGACTTGAGGTTTTCGATCTCCGCATTTGTGCGGTCGAGTTTCGACGACTTGGCTGGCGGGGAATCGGGCTCCGGCGAACGTTCTGGTGATTCTGGGTCCGGTAAAGGTATTTGGGCAGCAGGTTCTGGGCTCTTAGGTCGTTGTGTCTTGTGCCCTACATGAGCCCGTTTGGGCGATGGAGAACGCGGCCGTTTCCGTAATTGAGTTTCCGGCTGCTCTTGCGCTGATGGTTTCCGAGGGACTTCGTTTATCGGGAGATTTGTGTCCGCAACAAGCTTGGGGTTGAACTTGGGTTTCGCAGGCCGGACGGGTATATCCTCCTCTCCCTCGTCATCTCCGAAACTTAGCAGTGTCTTTCCACCTTTCACATTTTTTCTCTTCTTCCCCGCTGCCGGTTTCGCTTCCTCTTTCGCTGGTGTAGCCGTCAACTGCCTCTTCTGCACTTTCCCCGCAAGCGGACCCAGCTCCCCCACCTCACAAGACGTAACCTTGACAGGGTACACCGGTCTCTCAGTTCCCTCGATGCGTTCCGCTTCTGCAATCTTTAAAACATTAAAGATACTATCACCTTCGATCCTCCCAAACATCGTACACTGCCCATTCAACTCCCTCTCGGCGTTTGCCAACGTAATAAAGAATTGACTCCCGTACGTCCCATCCTCACTTTTCGCCATCCCCAGCAAACCACGGCGCGTATACCGTAATCGACTATGCAGCTCATCCCGCAGCACGACCTTCTCGTTCGGATCCCGCGCATCAGGGTCGTATTCGAATTCGGGGTACTCGTAAATCGACGTGCCGCCCGAGCCCGTGCCCGTCGGGTCACCGCCCTGAATAATAAAGTCCGGGTCGATGCGGTGGAAGATCGTCCCGGCGTAGTAGTCGTCCATGCAGTGTTGCAAGAAGTTCCGGCATGTTAGCGGTGTTTGGTTCGCGAAGAGGGAAATGTGTAGAGGTCCAAAGGTTGTGTTTAGAGTGGCAGATGCGGTAGGCGCAGGCTCGGTCGTGTAGTGCGCGGACATTATGGGTGAGCGTGGGACTCAGGTAGCTATGAGTTGTAGCTCGAGGTAGATATGCGATTTGCTGAGTCATCGCCCGATTCGGCCGCCCCCTACTTTCGGTTTAGCGCTGGCACCCGTCGCCGCCTCATCGGGTATGATGTCGGCCCCTTGCGGTTTAGTGTGTCCCGACTAGGCTAAGTGTGATAGGCTAGTCCTGAAGCGGATCTGCCGCTGGCCACCGCCTCCCCCGATCCCGCCCCATCTATATAAACCGCGAGTGTGTTGCTGAACGACAACTCTCTGTCTGCCGCCCTTTTTCTCTCACCCTCCCTGTCCCATCCAAAGTGCTGGCTGGCTGTGAGACACACGCTAGCATAGCCTGCTGACATGTCTCCTGGCTCAGCTGCAAACTTTTTGCCCCTGTCACATCATGGCTCCCTGTCACATCATGGCTCGCGCGGCCCCTTCTTCTAATTGCAACAGCGGTCCCGTCAGGACTGCCGCTGACCAGATGAGCTACCAGACTGTTCTTCCATAGTGCTTATTGGACTGGCTGCTTTGGCCTCTTTGTAACGTCGCAATGAAAGTAGTCAGACTTGAATAGGGTGCTTATACTTTGCTCTATTACACCAGCCTTCTACTTGTATATCATACTTCTTGCTGAAAGTTCTGTTGCATCTCGCTTATGCTATCTTGAAGAGCAGATCTTCCATTATCAATCTATGGAGATGCTTAATCAATCAATATCCCCTGAAAACAATTGAGTCAATTGCACCTTGGCTGTTCCCCTTGTGACTATGTTACATATCTCTCTACTGACATTGAGGAAGAGGATGTCCTTGTGGCTGTAAGTCTGCAATTGAATTCGCGTCATCGTCATTGTTATACACCCCAATGGATCCTAAACGGAAATCAGCATTCTGCTAGTAGAGGAAATGAGGAAGAGGTAAAAGGAAAAACCCACCATATCCAAACGTCGCCTGGTTAGTCTTGTCGAACATCTGCACGTCAAGCACGCTAGAATCTTTCAGATCCTGGTTCATGAAACAGTTCATCTCTGGATATACAGTATCAAAGAGACTTCCAGCTTCAGCCGACAGTGAGGCCGGATCAGCATTTGACGCGTCCGCGTCGAATCGAGCTTCCACAGCACCTCCCGTGAGCGTTTCATGGTCATAGTCCTCGCCACGCTTCACCTTGCCATGGAGTTCATTCAGCTGCCGACGGCCAAGCAGATGGGTGGATTTGCCAGCATGGGCCAAGGTGAAGAAGGTTCCGTTGTGTGTATCGCGGGATGTGATCTCCATGCTGCCGAGCTGGGGATGGTCGAACTGGAACATGGGCACGTGGGGGTGGGTTCCAAAGTCCCGTTTGGCTAGTTTGTGATCGTCTTCGGCGTAACCAAGGAACTTGGGCTCTCGGGTGGAAAGACTTCGTAGCTGATGGCGAACAAACTCATTGTGATCGAGCTGGGCATCAAGATCTCTAGCGGGGTTCCGGTGCACAGGGAAGTTCTCCAACTCCTATATTATTACCTGTGAGCACGAGGGAAAACATCATTCGCAAAACCCTGCGGTGTTTGACATACCATTTCAACCACCCCGTTGTCCGGAATACGATGGGGAAATAAATACCCCCTGGCTGACTGTCCAATCTTCTTTGTGGCAGAAGCAGCGCCGCCAAAGGCTATGGCAGTCGAAAAAACACCCTCGACACAATCGTATATCGATGCCTGCTTGTTTGCTGTCTGCTTGCATGTTTTGACGGTGTTCTTGAGGGAAATTCAAGTAACCGCAACCGAAGCAGCTCTCCAGGCAAACCCAAAGAATGCAGCAATGGACACGATTTGCACGCTGTTATCGCCGTCGGAAGTCATTGGCAGGTTCGTGAGGTCAGTGGCTTCAGGCGCTTCGTGCGCCTTCATGCTGAGGCCACTGGGGATCGAGCTGTTGACGAAAGCTCCATCCCAATCAAAGCCTTCAGGTGACCATTTGTCAACAATGGCAAAGGTCAAACAGGGCAGGAGGTAAAACAGGCCCAGAGCTGTCAGGGCTGAGATGCGTATCATGGTTGGTAATGGAATTCCTCTAGGGCTTGGGGTCTTCTTGCAAATCGAATAAGCAAACTTGATGATTGTTTTTACAACCGTAGCTTGCAAGACTGGCCTTTTTATACCATGGCATCTGCCACAGCGGTTTGGCCATGATCCCAACGCGCAAGTAAAATGAATAAGTTGGATGTATGGCTAATGACAAAGAGATTTGGTCCGTTAGTTTGATGATGTTGGGGCTAAGTTGCTGCAACGTGGAGGCCGGGACCAGAGGGGAAGGGATAAATACGAAGTAGAATGAATGTAGGGTACTGTACCCCGTACACGAACTAGATAGACTTCCTGTTGCTTTCCTTTCCAGAAATAAGCCTCACTTATTCGGCTAGAATGTTACATCGCACCAGATGTTGGATATTTACTCCGCATGTCAATGCGCTATAAAACAACAATCTTGAATTGACGGATCCTTCTGGAGTACCGGATGTTCGAATTTTAGTATACTTTCAGCTGATACATTATCTGCCTGGTCCTAGCGCATTATAATAAGACTCCCAGGCGTGCGCGATCAAATGATATGCTGGTCAGAGCAAACTAAACCTGGCAAAGCCAACATCACCTACTTCGTATGAAAATAACCTGTTGGGTAGTGTGTCCAGGCCTATATGCAGGGCAGTCAAAACAAGTTATCCAGAAGAATCAGGCTGAGAGGGCGGTGCTGACGCTAGTGTTGATGTTAAATCCATATCTACAGGCATTGAATTCCTCTGCTTCATCTCTTTCAGCTCCTTGTACACAGATGGCAATGGAACTAGCCTGTCCCTGTCATGGTGCTGCACCCTGTCAACAACCCAATGGCAAAAATACCTCATTGATGATCTTCTCAGGCCCATAGGGTTTTGAGGGCATTCATTATTCATTATCTGCAGCAATAGTTTTCGCTAGATGTATGCTCATCTTTAACACCCAGCACAACCTCGCTGCTAAGCAACTCAGTGTCAAATATCTAGAGTCCTATTAATATCCTTCCTTCCTACCGATCAATACCGCGCCCCGACATGTCAACTGTCCAACAGCCAGCAAATGTATATTACTCCCGCCCTTACAGTTTCTACTGGCCCGGAGTTTTCATTTTCGTTGGCGCGTTTGGCTGCTCCGGCCTGACTGGGACTGTGGACCGTGGTACCAGCATCCTCCTCTGGACTGTCTACATCATCGGCTTCCTTATTATCCTTTTGATCGACCCTTTATGTGTTTTCGAACAGAAACAGATTGACGAAAATGGGTGTCCTTTTACTGTACGCCGCCCGCTGGTTGGGTTCCGCTCCTGTGAACAGACTGTGCCTCTGGAAATCCTTGAGCGGGGGCTCTGTCAAGTAGATGGTGGTGGAGATGAGGCTCGTCTCATGATGGATATCGCTACGGGCCTGCATTCTTGCGCATCTAGACACTGTGGAGATGATTATAGCGACCATCAGGATGTATTGGAGGATTACAGTGCCATGGAATTATGATCAACGCCTGTGGAGTATTTCGTCGTGTGGGATTGTGAATGTTATCATGGAACCCTCTTAACGTGGCCTATGGTGACCTGCCAGGCTGACTGGGGACTGTCTTCTTAAGCTCTTGTGTTGTTTTTCGCCATGTCAATACAAATCCATCGTCTGGTTGCCTTATTTCTGTGCAGGCCAAACTGAGGAGGCCACTGCAGGATGTACATTTTCTCAGGTGGAATAACCAGCCAATAAGACATAGTGAACAGTGAACCCATCAACAGATGAAATGTATTCTCATGGCCCCAAACGTAAGAAAAGGCGACGAAACTCGGGCATTCGTCCTCTTCAAGGCAGACATTAATGAGCTGCCCAGACACTCGATCCTTGTCACCATCGAGGCGGAGAAGCCTGATCTCCCGCTTTTAACGGATCGAGCGGTTGATAGAGGGCCATGCTGGTGATATTTATGGACGTCCTTGGCTAGAAAATGGTCAGGCGGCTGGCTCATCGAGCCCGCTCTGAGCATAACGGTGTACAGTAAGATAGATATAGGCGCATTTAGTGAGATGTGTGCATGCAAAAAAGGAGTCTCCATGACCAGTCTCGTGACATGATCTTCACCCAACCAGATACGTGCATTAGTCCCCTGGAGGAGGGGTAATCACGAAAAACACGAGCAGCATGGCTCTGCGACAGAAAGTAGAACTTCATATGTATAGTAGACGATCTTCTGGCTTTAGCCATTCCGAAATCAAACAAAGACATGCCTGAGTAAAGGCCTGGGCTTCATACTCCATTAGTGCTTAGCGCATCTCTTGATCTGGCCAAAGTAACGCTGGGCTGGCGCAAGGCTCCACCTTGTCGCCTATCTCTTTTGCATTCTTGGCTAGGGGCCCTGCTTGAGCACGATCCGGGGTTCGATGGGGACCAAAGGATTGCACTCACCTAAGTGGCCGAATTCGACTTGTTTGATTGAAACGCTGGTACACCGCCCTCACATAAAGGGCTGGTGTCCAACCGTTACGCGCTCAGGGATCCTTTTTCTGACACCAAGAACTCGTGGCACTCTTCCATTTGTTTGCAATACCTGTTTTATTTGAAGAGCCTCATATTCATGAGATACAGTGGCGCCCGACTGGAATATGGTTTCGAATGGTGGTGATTGGGTCTGCTTGAATTTGGTTGTCAATCGTTGCTCAAATCGTTGCATAGTCTCATAAATTGTGCTTCTCATCAAATCCATACGCGAGACCAGAAAATATTCCACTGAAGTATATCATGTAATCGACATTCTGGGGAGGAGGCCGGCCGTAATTTCGGATTAGTGGCCGGCGAGAGGATGGCTTAGAAACTCGCAGCCGAAAATCCGTAGTTTTGCCACCATGAACTACACTGCATGCTTTCCGTTCTCGTTTTGCGCGGTAGGCTTGGTGAATACCGCCCGTCTCGAGAGCAGTACAAGGTCTGTTCCCTTGACAAGCAGAACAGATATACTTATCAGTGTCAGAAGGCACATTAGACAGGTCTGTACATTCCACATGTGACCAGGTATAGCAGACCGAGCAATAAACTCCAGTGGCACCCGATGTATTTCGCTTGCCGCAGCATGGTATTGAGAGAGCAAAGTTTTGTAGTTTGAGGTCGTAGATTTGGGGAATGGAAGAATAATACCATTTCTCAACCAAAAAAGATGCCTGCGCCATTGAGACCAAATCTCTCGGCGTGAATGCCTTAAGGATCATGTCGAAAAGCTCCGTGGGTATGGTAACTCCCCAATACTCTCCGGGCTTCGTCGAAAATCCCTTCCAGCGATTTGAAGTGAATATATAAGCCAATATCCTGAATCCAGGGGAGCAACACAGTGCTGAATTATTGGTAACAAGAGGAATAGATGGAGAATGAAGTATATCGCCATTGCAAATTTCAAAAAGTGCGATATGCCGTATGGAAAAGGCTATCCCATGAACAGTCCTTCCGTGGTTGTTACTGCGGGATACAAAATACTTTGCTTTTGTAGCTACAGAAGTGCCGATTTGGTCGGTGTTGCAGTACACGATCAGATATTTGTGAAACCAGAATATCTCGTCAGTAGGCACTTTCCATCGTGGAAGGGAGAAAAATGGGATCGGCAGGTCCTCAGTATCCGTATTCCTGACTTCAAAATCCCATGCTGCGATACGTAATATCCCAATAGCGAGAGTAGTGAAAAGGGAAAACGAGCGTTCCCAGTTAGAAGTATCGTCGAAATAGAACCGCCACGTGAAAATAAAATCCGTAAAGAACTGAAATTGTAGCTCGTTTAGCCGCGCGGGGATACTTGGCTTGATTTCGAATGATTCCAATAGATGTTGCACATCGGTTTCATCATTTAAATCATTCAGCGAGTGATTGTTGTGCTCAGACACTCCCACCACATCGTCAAGGAGTGTGTCTATCGCACTGAGCGATGTCTTTCGGATACTGGCCAACGTCGCCCGTCGAGCTCTTGGGTATAGAGCCCCATTCACGGTTTTCCACTGGGTGACTGTAAAATGACCAGCATCTTCATCAATGGTATAGACGTAATCGAGCTGAAAATGAAGTGGTGTCGGAAATGGGATAGTATCCCATTTGAAGTTGTCGGATCTCGAAAGAATTTGGCGGATAGTTTTTAGTGTTGTTGGCGTGTCTAGGGATGAAGATTGTCCACGGGGAGGGTGGAACCAACGGTACCATGTCCCTACAACGGTGTCAACAGTGTTTCGTTCAACAGTGTTTCGTTGGTGACTGGGAGTCCATACCATCGACACACAGATTCCAGAGTCCTCTAGTCACCATCGCATTGAGAGCTGTCAAGAGTCAAATTATGGGACATGGTCAAAGGAAAGGGGAACGCAGAAACTTTTCAACAGAATTAGTTAGTTACCTAGTAGGTAATCTTACGATGAATATTACTAAGGTGACAAAAAAGATTTATATCATTTTAGCGAATATTAAATTTGGCAATCTTCAAAAGCAGCAGGCTGGTATCCTGGACTTCTAGATATGCCATTTCTATAATAGATACAATAAATTGGATAATTGGATTGAAGAATGGAAATAACAAAAAAGGAGGGTTGTATATTCCGTACAGCAGTGATAATACCACAGAAATGTATCCAAATAGCGAATATAAATGTCACAGCACCGTCTGTATCCTTTTTTTCTTCTTCTTTTTTTGGTTGGGGGGAGGTTGGTATTTTTTCTTTTCTTTTCTTCTTTTGCCCCTCTCTCTCTTCCACTGGCGCTAAGACCTCCAGGTCTACAGACTCCCAGAACCAGAGTATGATAATGCCATGATCATAGTCGCATAGGCCGAGCTATCATGAAACGTTGAAATCTCTTGTAGAAGGAACCAGGCCAGGGGAAGGTCGCTGTCAAGTAGTGAGGAAAAAAAAGAGAGCGCCGGACAAACAGACGACGAAAAAAATCCTAAGACAGAAGAGAACAAGATCAGAACTGAGGGAGATTCCGGGGAAACGAAGGGAGAGGATTCGAAAACGTTAATATGCACCTGCGCGAATAATGTCGACGTTTTGTTATTTCGCTTCAATTCAGAGTCGTGTAATTAGTTACTTGGTCTTTTCCGCCGCGCCTTATTTTGAGCCCTTTGCTCGCATCAACGTTAGTGCTTTCATTAAAAGAAGAAAAAAAAAAAGAAAAAAAGGCAAGAAATAGTGATAATCCATTGGAAAAATAGTTAAATTAGGCTTTTCTGCGCCGTTTTGCGCCACCGCCGTCTCCTTCGTCTCTTTGAGGGTCATTACCTCCATTGTTGCCAACATACTGGGATGTGTCATCTACAGTATTCGAAGGGCTTGTTCCTTCGCTGTCGGTGAGAGTTTCAATGACTCTGTTGGAATCGAGGTCATTGTTATTGTTGTTGGTGTTCTTGTTGGTGTCTGGACCGACACCAGTGCCAACCGCATCATTTCCATACCCAGCGCCGTCATATCCACCACTGAAATAGTTCGGGTTCGACTGCTGTGGGTTGGATCCATCGAAGAAATCGGTATCGGATGGTAACTGGTCAAAGTCGAAGAGATCGTTGGCATCCCTGATCGCACTGTCATCGGTTCCAGTGGTATTGGTCGGGAGCCCATGAGCGGGAGCGGTGTTCGTCGAATCGTCAAACCCAGGACTAGCCTTGTTATTTTCGAAATCTGTAAAGTCGGTGAAGTAATCGTTGTTTGTGAAGAATTGATCGAGGTCAAGAGGGGGAGGGGGCACATTTCCGTTTTCCTGCCCTACCCCAGGTATAGTGCCTGTAGGACTAAGCGGCTGTAACATGTTTGTTAGATTCTGCACCGAACGATCTTGTTCCGCTTGCATCTTCGCCAGGTTGTCGATCTCGGCGCGGGTGTTTGCGAGACGGCCCGAGTAGTTTTGTGGCATAGGAGGTGGCGTGGGAGTGATAAGGGCGTTGTTATTCGAAGCGGAGATGTTAGGATCGGCAGTGTTGGTCTCGTTGGCCATGAGTCGGAGCACATCAGCACGTTGATTTGGCGTCAACGGCACATTCCCACCGGAATTTTCGAGCGACGATAACACATTGGGAAATTCAGCAAAGCTTGTCGGAACACTACCCCGCGCATTTGAGTTCTGAATGACCGACATGATGTCTCGCTGAGGGAACTGTTGAGACTGGGATGGAGGTGAATCTTTCTGTCTGGGGCTATTGTCAAAAACCTCCTCAACATGGCCAGGCTTGGTTGCGCTTGGTTGCCGGTCATGCCCCCGAGCTTGCGGTATATCGTATCCAGTGGGAGCAGGCGAAAGGGTAGTCGCACGGGTACTTCTTTGCGTGGGCGGGGCTTTTAATAACAAGGGTTGTTTCTTCATCGTCGATTTCTGTCCTCCGGGGCTGGTCATACCGCCCAAGGCGCCTAACGAGTAGTCATCTCCCACATCAACGACGTTTCCCCCTCCTCCTGCTCCTTGGTCCTGTGAGATAGCACCGGCAAACGAACTTGTGATGTTTTGTGGTCCCTCTTGGCCCTGGAGACTGCGATTATACACCGTCGCTAGGAATGTTAAGATGGCATTAATGGAATTCTCATGGCGGGTATGCTGTTCCTGGAAATTCGCCGCTTGCGCATAGAGTTGTTCGTGCTCACGGCGTAATTTAGTGATGGTGTTCGATATGATTTGCTGTTGTTGACGGATGGCTTGTAGCTCCCGGTAAACGCCTGCGAATTGATCCTTCGGCATCGCTCCTTGAGTGATGAGCGAAAGTTGACTGCGTGAGCGACCGCGATCATCCCGAGCGATATTCATGCCTTCGTCGCCATACTCGTCGATGTCATCATCGGCATCCTCGGTCTTGACGCGGACTGTACCCTTCCCAGGTTTGATTCCCTGTCCTGCAGAATTTTTGGGCTTTTGGATCAGCCACAACAGGTCCGGATGACCGCGCTTGAAGTACGGATTCGCGTATTCGCTAGGGCTTTTGTTCTTCCGTTCGCTGGCGCGCATCGAATTATCGGACAATCCGACCTTCTTATGGAATCCATACATGTTTAATTGCCGGACGAAAGAGGCGTAATTGTTATGCTTGAAAAGTTCAGGGATCAAAGTTCTCGCAAATTCATCTTCATCCAGTACAATAAAAGAATTTCCATCGTCGGACCATTGTATCAGTTCGGTATTCTTGGATTCGTCCAAAAAGCTATCAAAGAAGTCAGTTAGTCCAAGAGCTGACTATGAAAGTTTTAAGACCATACCTGCGAAGTTTCTGCACGAACGGAGGAATCTGTTTTCTCTTCGCCTGCGCGTCCCTTTTCGCAATCGATGCCCGCCGGTAAAGCTCATCCAAGCTCTCCCCCCATCCAGCTTCACCAGGGCCGCTACCACTGTTATCAGTCACGGTAGTTGGAGTCTGTTCGTAACCCCGGTTCCGGCTAATCAGCTGATTCGGTGTAGGTCTGCGAGCAAGTTGGCCGGCTGCTACAGCCGCCGCGGGAGGAGCCTGCAATTCTTGATTTGACGCGAACGCGGCGGGGTTATAGTTGGCAGCGTCGGGATAAGACGGAGGTTGGTTGATAATATTGCCGGGAGCATTATTCTGGCCCCATTGTAAGAACTGATCATTCGAGAGCTGAGGGCCCGGATTGGGGTTCGGAGGGTAGTTGGAGAGGGCGCCCAATTGCGGGTGGGCGATGGGGGATGTGCCTGGCGCAGGTCTTTTGCGGCTAATGCCTTGGGGACTCATCTTGACCTAAGAAAAACCCCCAAGCGACTGAGGTGCGAAGGGGGGAAAAAACAAAGAAAGAAAGAAAGAAAAAGGATTGATGGAAATGTGCCCTCTAGCCGCCGCTCAAAGATGAGGAGACTAGCGGCTAAGAAAAAAAAAAGGCAAAAGTATAAAACGGCACAAAGACGTATCACTCCAGCAGTAAAAAGAAACGGGTAAGTGTATTGCAGCAACCGATTATCGTAAACGTCAATTTCTTCTCCAGAAGACCTCCAGGCGATCCTGGAGGAAATGCCAGGAGGCTGTGGACGAAAGAGCTTTGCGGGATGGCGTAGCGAGTCTAGATGGACGGGGGAGAGACGCGACAGGCGCGATAGGCGCTATTGCGCTTGAGCGCAGAAGACAACCACAATCGCAGCGGACTCCCACGGAAGCTGAAGACAACACACTCTCACTTTAGGTGCTGTCGCCGATTGCCCTCTAAGTTAACACGGCGTTGCAGGACGAATCATCCACAAAGGCGGTGGCTGCGGTGATGATGATGGTGGTGGTGGTGATGGTGGTGGTGAAAAAGGATGACACAAAGAACGGGTACCAAAGAAAAAGAGCCAAGGAGAAAGAAGGGAAATATAGCACAATGATAATATAAACAGACCAGAACAAATGACTCGCAAATGACTCGTGCTCGCGGGAACTCAAAAACAAAGACCACCTAGCAAAAGGACGCTCTGCGATCCTGCGAAGTCGAGAAATCCTCGTCAAACAACGCGGCGACGATGAGGTCAAGCACCCCTCAGGCTCTGATTGGCTGAATAGCTGAGTCAGCATAAACATCACGCGTGAGCTAAGTATGACTTCGGGGGAAAAGAGGAGACAGAGAGAAAACATGGGCAGGTCAAAGACGAGATAGAATTAAGGTCTATTCCCATGAATATCTGTTATTCTACATGTGTTGTGTTTAATTATGATTGGATGCGAAAATTGTTCTGACTACGGTAGGCTAGCTAGCGCTATGCTGGTCTTCTAGATCACCTCTTCATTTTTTCATTTTTCCATTTTCTTTTCTTTTTCTTTTCCTTTTCCTTTTAGGTTTATATAGCTTATTGCTGTTGATGGATTGTGCTCCTTGTTTACTTCTTGTTCCGTTTATACAACTGAAGTGTTAGAGCGTGGGTGTGGTTGCAACCGTGGACCCGCGACGGATCACGTCGAGATGTCTCCTATCAATTGTTGAAAGGTCTCGAGAATTTTAGACCACAATGCAGGTTGCTCCTCTGCGAATTTGCCGACTTTCTTCGGTGCAGCTAAGTCTTCTTCCATGCGAGCTTGGTTCTTTGTCCCGTTTAACACTGTTGTTCGTCCCAAGCCCATGACAAGACAGTAAAGGGCAGCTGCCCCACTGATGTTCGCATGTGAGGCGAGCTGCTGAACGGGATCACTGCGGAAAAGTTCAGGGTTGGCAGTTAGAGTCCAGAAGCTCTGATAAAGAATATCGTTGTTACGACAGAACGCGCGCAGGGGTACATCGAACCGGGTCGCGATGTAAAAGCGATTCTGGACGACGGCCGGTTGCACATTAACCTGCGATGACAGTTCCTTGAGTAATGGTAATGTGCAATTAGAGATACCCAGATTGCGGATACGATGTGGCACGTAGGACTCGAACGCCTGCCAGGCCTCTGTGGTTTGGGACATGGTTGAAAGAGGTGAGTGGAGAATGAGCATGTCAATATATGCATCGTCCGCGCTCCCCGGTGCATCAGATGGCCGGAGGTTATACAGAGATGACTTGACGGATGCATGGACTTGGTCTGTCACAGTGGTCCAGGGATCGTATGGCATGTTATCGGGACTCTGTCCCTGGAACGAAGTATACTTCGTTTGAATCTGGGTGTTGCAGTAGTCAGTAACGCTCATGCAGGACACTCGGAGCAAAAGCAAACTCACATGGAGATCCTCCCGTCGGACGGTACCATCCTTGATAGCTCGGCGCACACCTTCACCCACCAAATCCTCACGATAGTGCTTGGGCTGGGCAGCGGTATCGACCGCACGGAACCCTGACCGCAGAGCCTGGTGGACTAAATCGGTTGTCTGGTCTTTCTTCCAGGCAGTTCCGTAGATGAAGACGGGCAGTGTGGCCGGAGATGCATTCTGTACTGGACGTAGAGCGTATCTTTCCCACGACATTTTACCCACTGTAGCACGAGCCATGGCGATTGGATTTCAAGTACTCGATATATTTGGTGATTTTATAGTGTGGGATTGTTAGAGGTATAATACCCGGAGATATGTTAGTTGAAGTTGAAGGTGTAGGTGGGAGTAACATGACTTCATCATGACCTAAGCAATGGTGTACCCTAACTAAGTAGTTACTCCAGCAAGTTTGCCCGGGCCTCTCATATCCAAGATACTCAAGGGCTCTTGCTTTCTGCAAATGGCATTACAAGATTGTTGAAACTTTCACTTCAGTGGCTGGGAGATAATTTCAATATAAAGAACAGAGTAATACTTCCGAGCATTTACTCTTTTCAGATATAGTTTGATCAGGTGGTTGGGATGGACCAAGGTGAATGAAGAGTAGAATCTTACTATATAAATAAGTAATAAAGAGCGAAATAGGTACCTTCTCTCTCTATATACTTAGTAGAAAAACGATTATCTTAATCAGTTATAATAACTTGTAAATATTTGAATAAATGTCTTGCTAAGGCTACTGTCACCAATCACCAACTAGGGCACCGCCCAAGGATGCATATGCAGGCTGCTTAGCAACAACTGGCACGGGGTACAAGAGCCGATATGTGAGGACTGACAAGTTTTGGCGTGAGCATGATGACCTGGATCAATTTCCACGCATCGAGCAAAGCCGACATCAATGGCAGCTTTCACAATCTGTGCGGTGCCTTGGCAGTGTGGGTTGTGTAAAGGAAGCTATGAGTGACCACTCTGTGCCGCACATCAGCGATGGGTTAAAAGGGCACCGGCTCCCCCAACTGACCCAGAAGGCGACCCGAAACCGATGTTACTCGACGGCGTGTTCCACTTCGACTCCCAACTCTCGTTCGAACCATCACCTTGCAATGCAAATGGGGCTGTTAATTTTTCATACCTAGGAAACGTACATGTCCGATATCTCCTTGCATGTCGACCTGGCAGCCTGGCCTGAATAACGGCATTGCTACAACCCATGTAGGCTTTCCGGTCAAGTGGGAGACTCAATCTAAAGTAGAGCCGCCATACTCGTCAGTGTCTTCTACCACCTGGCCATTGACTAGAATCTGGCAATCCCCATAACGGGAAAAGCCAAACTCAACACCCTGCTCCTCATAAATGCTCCTAACACCCGCAAAGACCGTTTCCGCACGCCTTGGGACTCCCCAACTCCTCTTCTCCCAACATATTTCTCCACCAGGATCAACCTCCATCTGAAAAGGCTGCAGCAAAATATTCCGTAAACTAGAGAACTGCTGCTCCCTATCACTTAACAAGCACGTCAACTGCCCCTCAAGCATAGGATACTCAACGAAATCAACCTTGGTAAGAACAAGCATCTCGAGACCAGACGGTAGAATCTCGCTCAAAGCCATATTGGGCTCCTTACCATCTGTAGAGCCCAAAAGATTCCGCACCGGCATCCTCAATTCTCTCAACGCCACAAACTCAACTAAACTGCCAAACCAAGCCTGTGCCTTCGATTCCCGAATATCATCCGCATATATATCATCAACCTCATCCTTCAACTCCCCAATCCGCTTCGTAACACCGACATCATTTAGTCGTAAGACGCGCAGACTCTCCTTCTGCGATAAAAGCGCAGCGCGGAAAGACCGACACCAGTAGTTCCGGTAACTTTCCCCCCAATCAGCCTGGTTATGGTGCTGGTACTCGAAGCGCTCGAGACGAGCGCACGCGGCTATGAACTCGGGCAGTCCGCCCTGGATGTTTGAGGCTCGCAGGACTAGCTCGCGGACAGGCGAGGTGCCCAGAGGGAGATCAAAAGGGATGTTGAAGATGGAGTCTCTGTATTCGCCGTCGTCGCCATCGACAACAGCGCCGAGGTGCAGTGCTCGCATGGACGGCAGTTTGAGGAAGGGGATGAATTGCTGTATTGGGAAGTTCTCCTTGACATCTTCGTCTCTGGTGGTGAGTTTTTGTAGGTTTTGCAAAGGTAATTCTTTCTGGAGGGATTTGTTGGCTATCTTAGAGACCACCCAGAGTGTACTTTCTGTATATGGGCCATCGCCGCCCCAGCGTAGATCGAGATGTTGGAGATTCGGAAGGGAGATCAGAACTACTGCAAGCCAAGAGTAGATATCTCGTATGTCAAGCTTCCCTTCCCATTTAGCCAGTTCCTCACCATTATCCGTGGAGGATTCCAGGAACTCGTGGAACAGGTAGCGGTTGTAGAACCCGGGCTCGTCAAAATCGTCGCCGTAGCAGTTCGGAATGCAGAGCTTGTGTACAAGAGGCTTTAGTCGGGGGTTCTTCTGGAGCGCTTCCGCTAATGGGAGTAAGGTTTCGGGCTCGAAGAGTTCAATACTCGAATACACCTTGGCAAATAGCGCTGTGTTCCAATGTCGACAGACTTGGAGAAGCCGGAGACGGTTTCCGGTTTCTCTGACTCCATCAAGGATTAAAAGTAGGATCTCGGTTGGGAGAATCGCTGCCATAGTTATTGTAGATGGATTGTATTTGATTTAAGGCTGAAAGTGGGTTATATCAGGCTTGGCCCCCGAGCTCCTATCTGTTGAGCAGGGTGATCTCACTGAGGCATGGATCGCCGATCGTGATCAAGGGCGAAAATGGAGGCCTCGAGAATTAGTGCATCAAGTATTCGTTGGCTACGTGTCGACAAAGTATTATGGTGGACGTAAGAGCAGATAAACTGGGGCCTCATTAAGAAAACAGTGTATCATGTCTAGAAAATCTATTACTACTCTGCAGATTTACGCAGTTGTAGCAAGCTCTGTAACAGTCATGTCTTTCCAATATACATGAATGCCAAAAGACTTGATATGGAGGTTATTATTGCTGAGATGTCCGGATAATTAGTATACTCATTAACGACGTAGCCACACAACAATAAATCCAACTTACCCATTACCAGATTCATGTAATAGTATCCAGCTAGCTGGTTGATAGATCCCAGAAGCACAGGCCCAATGAGCATGCCGAATGTCCAACTCATATTAGTAAGGGAAAATGCCTTCGAGAGCCCACCATCGGGCCCGAAGACATAAGGCTTTTCTACTTGCAAATCTTTGACGGCGTCTAATAATACGCATCAGTATAAAAGCCTTGCCACCAATGTTAGCTGTCGGTGGGAAAGGTGGGAACTTACAGGTCATCTCAATCACACCAGACCCAGCATATAGGGTTCTTGCGATACCTAGTCCAATCAGAGAAGTCATGAAAACGGCCTGACCCCTTTTCCCAGATCCCCAAAGTCCATCCTCGCCGGGGGTTCCCAGAAGCCAAATGAAGAGCGCTGCGAGCAGATATCCCATGCCCGTTGGGGTCCTAGAACCTACTCGATCTCTCAACCACCCGGTAAACGGGGTCAAGATGAACGTCGGCAGCTGCAGAAGCAAGAACATCAAGCTTGTCTGAGACGTATTCCAGCCAAACTCTCGCGAAACGTGCAACGGTAGGGTGGTGTCAAAGCTCACCAGGATCAGGGAGCTTGTTGCCTGAAAGACCATACCAGTAAGGGCATGAGGATTCGTGAGTATGACTTTGTAGAAGCTAAGAGGTGAAGGACCGGACAGCTTTTTATTTGAGGTTGTATCCTCACCACTCCGGGCGAGCTGTTCGGTTGTTAAGGGTCGGGGGAGAAGAGAGGAAGTCTCAGAGGCCGTTGGGGTCAAATCGGATTCTGGCGCTTCAGGGTCTTCTTCCACCTCCATTCCTGATGCATCACCATCTAAAGATTTATTCATTGGTTGTGATTTGTTATTGCTTTGTGCCCCTTCGCCTTTAGGGCTATCGATCATGATACAGCGCATAATCACATCAATAGCAAGCACAGCAATAGCTGTCCCCCATGTTGGCCAGTATCCAACCAATTGCATCAGGGTGCCCGAGGCCAGAGGGCCAGCCAGCAGTCCTGACATAAAGAACACCGACACCGTTGTCAATGTCCGAGATGTATCGTCCGGTCCCACGACGTCGGCGACGGTTGCGAGCCCAACAATCCATGCTGCATCACCACCGACGGCCTGAATGATCCGTCCGGCAAAGAGTACGGGTACTGTTAAAAGAGAAACGTAGCCGCATTAGTTAAGACTCCAAGCATCCTGAAGCATTCCCTTCCCTAGGAGGCGAGTAGCATACGTGATGTGGCCGCCGCGATAATGAAAGTTCCCAGCGCTTCGGCCCCCAACGAAACCAGCAGAGGACCCCTTCGGGACGGAAATTTATCTGCAAGGTACCCGGTAATTGGTCCTGCTATTAAGCACGCAAGAGCGTGGATAGAGAGCACGGCCGAGGTGGTGGCCTGTGTCTTAGATGGATCGAAGTGCAGGCGGTCCTCTAGGATAGTCTGCAGAATCGGAACGATGAAGCTGTACAGGAAGTTTTCTAGGTAGCCATTTGTTAGTCCATGCCTTTCTTTCTTCCTTTCTCGCAGAGGCGTAATAATCACCAGAAAATAAGGCTATTGTGACACAAGTGAGAATAAAAGTCTTCGACGAGCGCCACCGATATCCTATAGGCTTCCCATTATCCAAAGACATCTTCACAGGATCACACCGGGCAGGGAGAGCAGCACAATGTTCAGGATCATAAAACCCCTCAGGGCTGAAAGAACATAAAAATCCAGGGATCGGTAGGGCCCACTTTTTAACCGCAAGTCTCCATGTGGCGCTAGTACAGAGTAGTACTGTAGTAGTATGACTTCCCAGTTCCCGAATACAGTATCTTGTATCTTGATCAGTTCTCAGCTCTTAAAAATGTCTCTACCTTTAGTTACCCTCATCTGGAATTGCGTTGTAGTATTCGCTACCGTGTTTGGTGCATGAGGCATGAGGATCTGGATAGATGCATTCTCTGTCTTGTGGCAATATCTGGGTCCTCCGTCCTTGTCCGAACTGAAAATTTTTCCTGTGTTGAGTCAGCAGTACCCAAACCCCGGATTCACAGGAGTCAAACAATAGTTTATTACATATTTTGTGCTTTATCTATCCATGAAGAATGCGGATGAGATTACCTTGCATCTCGTACATACATATTACCCGGACTGTCCCATGATAAGAGCTACTAACTAGCTAACTGCTGACTTTTGATTAGACGGGTCAGTTTCACAGCCATGTTTTTCTGACGAACAAACCAGGCGTTTGTTATCTTCCACTCCGCAGCAGGCTCCATCAGTTGTATCTGAAATCAATAGTTAGCATGATATAGCAAATCAAAAGCAGCAACCCACATCATATGTCAGAAGCAAGGACGGAACCAGCTTATATATTTCCAACAAACTGATATTCTTGCCTATACAGGTTCTTGGTCCCGCCCCAAAAGTTAAGGTTGCTCGAACCATCCTCTGCCGGCGCTCATCGAATGCTTTCTCTGGCTCGCTATCTCCTTTTAACCAGCGCTCCGGTATAAACCGGTTCGCCGTATCCCCGAATACAGAATGGCGATGGATGATCCATGGATTAGCCCCTACAATGGTTCCCGATGGAAGAATTGGCCCATTTGGCAACTTCAAACCAGCCTCTGGCACGATTCGCTCTAACAGCAATCCAACGGCGGGGTGGAGACGGAGAGCCTCCTTGATTACGGCGTCGAGGTAGGGCAACTCCTGGCTCTGTTTCCAAGAGACTGGATTCGAAATTTTGCCCGCGTCCAGCGCATCGCGAAGCTCCTGACGTAACTTACGCATGACCCGTTGGTCCTTCATGGTGTAATACAGGATAGCGCGGAGCGAAATCGCAGTTGTATCTGAGCCGGCATTCATGTTGCTAACAGTGTACGAGAAAACCTGGGCGTCGTTGACAACATTGGGCGAACGGTCTTTTGCTTCGAGGAAGCGAGACAGGAAGTCCTTGCGCGCCTCACCGTTGTTATGCGGCGATTGCAGTCGCTCATTCATGCGATCCCGAGCAAAGTGCGCGACGGCCCCAGTAGATCCGCCAGACACCAACTGTCTGAATGGGTTCTTGATGAACAGATAGTCGAGCCAGGGCATTTGGCCAATCTATCTTGTGAGCGCTTGCCTGGTCTCGGGGAGCTATAATGTTTACCTTCCCTGCATAATCGAGCATCTTTTCCAATGATCCAATGATCCCATCGACATCATGGCCATGCTCCAAAAACCCAAGAGGCTTGCTGAATGTCAGCTCTCCAATTACATCAAAGGCGTCTGTTTCGGTAAGCGTCATTCCTGCTACCCGCGTTATACATTCCCCTTACAGTACTGGAGCCAGGTAGCGATATCGCACCCTTCTCCTCCCTCGACAAAACCATCTAGCCGCTTAAATAGCTTATGGATTGTGCGATCGACGAAGGGCTCAAATTCCGTCAAAGTGCTCATCGAATACGCCGATGTCACCGGACGCTTGATGGCCGCATGAAAGTCCTCATCCAATGTGGTGAAAAGTGTCTGCGTTGGCTTTCCTTTGGAAAGCTGCTGCTGGACACGATAGAAATTTGTCTGTACACCTTAGCTCCAGCAGACAATCACAGCGGACTCACTCACTTTGCGGAACCCCTTATTAATCCCGTATATTGTCTTCAGGGCGTCTGGATTTCGGACACTCACCACATTCGGTCCAATTCGCACGTAGTCACCGTATTTCTGGTGCAGTCTGTATAATGTTCTGTCCGGGCGACCACGGGCTACATCAATGAATCTCCAGACATTAGAAAGCTTTGCGGCCAAAGGGCCTGGAACAGCAGCAACACTCGGGGTAAAATAGTTGCGTGTGAAGTGGATGAGAAGGCCTAGAACAACAAGGCCTACAATATTGTCGCTGAGAAAGGAAACCGCGCTGGATAGAAATGCCATGTCTCTGAGAGTAGTTGATTTCTACCAACGTATGTGCTAAAGACATGAATATAGAGATATCAGGCCAGACGTGTGGAATATGATGAATGGGCCAAGAGTGTCCACATCTATATATCACTTACAGGCCTGCATTAACATCTTCTTCAGTATTGAAAGTCCACCCGTACAGCGGAATTTCTTCCGCTATCCATATGCGGGGAAGTACAGGAGAAGTTCGATGTAGCCGACCTGACTGCAGAGATGTTTGAAGGGCTAGTCCGGGAGAAATAGTTTCAAAGCAGCATAGTCGGAAGGCAATACCTCAACGAGCAACGGCGTGGGAACATTGTAGCGGGCCAGGTACTGACACACGTCACATGTCAGTACCGCGTTGGAACTGCCATCCGGCATTGGTTCGTAGAATCTTCGTCTTGGTAGTGTCTCGGTCATCGACGGAGTCAAGACTGGGACAGAAGCAGGGCACGGATTGTCTATATGCCACGATTGATTCAAGTTCATCGCGGCCAAGCTCTGTCACAATATATTGGTGCCTCGCCGGCTCCTTATATTGACGGAGCTTCCTGAAAAGCCAGAGAGTGGTTGGGTTCTGACCTATGAACTCTGGCCAGACAGTACAGAGATTGCTTTAGATCGAGCATTTCCCAATATTTATGAAGGCAACCAAATGGTAAAGTAACAATAACATGAAAACCCGTACATTCCCAAAAGGAAATGAGAACACGACTTGTACAAGTACATACTTGTACTTTGGCAGGGATCTCGGCAGGGCCAATGACATAAACCTTATTTCTCGACAGGTATCTGTGGTTGGTCCTGAGGGCACCGCGGCGGAGAGCAGTGGATCGAGATCTCGACTGTTGTTCGTCCCACGGACAGGCCCACATGCCGCAGCCTGTGCTAACCAATGACTAAGGCAGGCTATTGGTAATAAGGTTTCATGCTCCTCTAGCTCACGTGAGTTGCCAAGTGACCGCGTTGTCTTCTTCGCTCCGGCCTCCGGAGCCGTCAGATGATACTCTGTAGCTTGCAGTACTTGTACAAGTCTTGTTTGGTGCTCCATTGTTGAACCGAAAGTGTCAAGGCTAGACCAAAGCGGTGGCCGCAGCTGAGATCACCCCAATGAATGCCAAATGGACGAGCGCACATCATCTTTCGAACAACAGTTAGGCTCCAAGAACGACGGCGAAACGATGGTACAGGGCCTAATGTGGCGCTTGACAGGGAAGCGATGCAAATGACCCCATCGAGCAACGTCCTTCGTACTCTGTTACAGATTATAAGGAGAAGCGTTCACTTCCTAGGGACAGCTACTACAGCTATGGATCCTCTATCGGTAGGTCGAAAAAAAGGCCATCACGTTTGGCAGCGACACCGCACCCGGCATGTTCAACGGCAACGATGAGACGGAAAAGGTCCATCGCTGTTGTTCCCCGCAAAGACGGGCTAACGCTTCCAAATCAGATAGCTCACCTAAGGAAGGTAGTGAGCGGTAGTACTTTTGCGTTTCAGTTTTAATTATGACACTCACCACTAGGTATTTCGCATCCGGCCAGCACTTGTTCGTGCAAGAACACGTCCGAGTTTTTTGCGGCGGATGGACCTAGTGCTACTCACGGTCAGGGAACCCCGTGCATTGTGCGGAACTTAGCGTGGTTATGCGGTTGCCCTTTTCTGGGGTCACGTTTGGGAAGCGGGGAGAGAGGGAGGATGAATGGGGTTCTTCGAATGTACGGAGGACTTGCACACTCCTTTACCTCTCAGCTTATTTCTTCTCCGGCTATGGCTGCAATTCCCATATCCCATAGCCAGCGCAGAACGTCCGCTGTGGTTTCGACACCAACATGTTTGGGAGCCGTGTTGTCTGGGTGCCTTTTTTCTGCTCGTCGGTCATGATGCTCTCCCATTCCTTCGTAAGTCTGATGCGCACAAAGAATACGTCTTTTTCCTTTTTGGAACGTGATGTTACATTCTTGGGCGATTTCCAGGATATCGGACAATCTCATCTGGTGTGTGTATGTGAGCCCCTTTTTCGCTGCCCACGTCGCGTAGTCTATCAACCCTCCGCGGCCAGCAATACTTTTCACGCCCAGTGCTCCAGACCAATACAATCATTGGTGCGGTCATTGACTTCTGCCGTTGTTGTGCCTCCGTAGAAAAGCCTTTCCGTTTGCCCAGGGACAGTCTGGGAGAAGCGCCGAAGCCCATCCCATTGACTCCTTTGTTCTGATTCGTCCTCGCATCAACTTCTGAAAAGCGAAGAAAAAAAATATATATATATATTCCCCACGCAAGGACGATCAATGATGATGATCAATCCAAAAGAGCAACGGATCACTTGCGGGGATTCATAGTGAAGATATCGTCAAACGCCACTCCATCAAGCAGGAGCACAATCTGATGGCGACATGGTTGACGGTTCAGATTCGAATCTAGTCCAGCTTGGCCATCCCCCAGTACATGGTGACTCGTCGGCCAGTCTTGATTTAAGAGGCGGCCGCCTTGGCCACCACCTCCGGAATGAAGATGGCCAGCCTTCCCAGACCTTCTTCATAGCTGCCCGGCTTACCTACCCAGACCTGCTTGAGATTCGGCAGTTGGCCAAAAAGAACGTCAATCGAAGGTTCACGGGTAATATGAGAGAACGACCGGTAAAATTGGCACTCCAGGCAAAAAGAGACAAAGCGAAAATGCACTCATGCACTCTTGAGTATCGGGTATGCAACTTGGGAGCTGACAACCCCCAGTGCCTAAATGCAACTTCTTATGCTGCCGATCCAGCTGCCACTGCTGTCAACTAAAAGTGGGCTGGCTACGCGGTCCGAATAGCTAGTCTCGGAACAGGTGCGAATGGACCCGTGGCCATGGCGCGTAGTCCACCTGCCCTACCAAACCTTACATTCTATATTCATATATTGGCACTGTTATTGTTCAAGTTGAACTGCGATTTGATTTGTCCCCCTTCGTTCCCAAGAGGGAATTCCGGCGCGGTCTGCTCCGAAGACCTTCAGTGGTGCGACGTGGGCGAGCTTCATTGCCGAGTTATTCAGTGGACAATCCCCGTTGTTTGTCTGGAATTCTGGCCTGGCATAGTTGGCCCACAGGGCTTACATCCTCCAGATTGGCTTGCCGGGACTCTCTCAGCGTGTATATGATTCGGTTATTTAGAGCAGGGTCTCCTCATCAATATTATCGTAAATATGCCAAAAATCTTGAGCGAAGAAATCGCACTTCTTTCTCAGGTTGTTCCCATTTGCCAAGTCAAAACCCCTCTCTTACCCCCAATCGCATGGTCTTGAGATTATGTTGAGTGCAGTTGTCCATGATGGGGAGATTCGGGTCACAAACGAGTACCTACAACCGGCTGGTCACTATCTTTGTGGCCGTTGGGTCTCTGGTAAGTATTGTGGATTTCCCCTCCTCCCGTCTCGTTTCAATTACCCTCGAAAGCAATTCGCTAACCCAAGTTTCTCATAGTCCTACGGTTACTGTACCTCGATTATCACTAGTACCATCGGCCAGCCAGGATGGTATACCTACTTCAATCTTCCCGCTGATGGAGAACCCGGATATGCTTCTATCACCACGCCGGTCGTGTCGACAGCCAATGGAGTATTTAGTGCTGGAGGAGCTGTGGGATCGCTATTCATCATGTGGTCTTGTGACTTCTTTGGCCGAAAAGCCAACATCCAATTTGGCGCTTTCTTCTCTCTCTTCGGTGGTGCGTTGCAGGCCGGTGCCAACTCGCTCAAGTAAGCCGCCTGTTTGGTGAGACGCACCGTACGGTTCAGGCTGACAATTGGCAACAGGATGTTCCAGGCAGGTCGATTTATCTGCGGTCTTGGTATCGGAATTCTAGTTACCGTTTGCCCCATGTACCTCTCCGAGATGGCGAGTGCCTTCCGTCGTGGATGGCTCGTCGGCCACCACGCCATCTTCCTAGTCTTTGGGTACATGCTTGCAGGATGGATCGGGTTCGCCTGCTACTACGCTGAAAACACTATTCCCGCCTTTGGCTGGCGATTCCCGCTCGCAGTTCAATGCCTGTCGCCTTTGATCTTGCTCATCGGCTCCCCTTGGCTCCCGCGATCGCCACGTTGGCTCATTTCGAAAGGGAAGATGGACGAGGCGGAACATGTCCTGATGCAACTGCGGGCCTCACCAGACGACCCGAACAACGAGGTGGCCAAGGAGGAATTTTTCCAGACTAAGGAGCAGATTCGCCTTGAGGCTGAGAAGCTCTCCCAGTATGGTGGTAGCCCCTGGATTGCAACGTTCAAGAAGCCTACCTACCGCAAGCGCATGGTGATTGGCTTTCTGACTCAATGGGGCGCGGAATTTGGTGGTCCTTTGATTATTGTAAGCGGTCTAATCCCGTTGAATCTATGGGACTTATGGCCACTGACCGGTAAAGAACAACTATGCTGTTCTCTTATACACCAACCTCGGCATGACAGGAGGAATGCCGCTGTTGCTGAGCGCTGTCTGGCTGAGCACCGCTGGTAAGAAGATATCGGACACAATGATTGGGAAGGGAATTAACACATTGCAGGTGTCATTTACAACCCTCTCGGCGCCTGGCTTCACGACAAGGTCAACTCGCGACGAGGAATGTACATCACTGGGTTTGTTGGAATCATCGTCACTACGTCGTGTTTGGCCGCAATGACGGCTGAATACGCAGGCACGATGAACCGGGTCGGGAACGGATTCGGTATCCTTTTCATATTCTTGTATCTGGCATTTCAAGGGTGAGGATTATTGCCAGGCTAAACTGACGATACACGTACTGACTTGTCTAGGACCTTCTGCGATACGACCATGTACCTCTACGTTTCCGAAATCTTCCCAACCGAAATTCGTCCTATCGGGATGGGATTCTCGCTTTTCGGACAGTTTGCTTGTAAGTAAAAATGCGTTTCTACGAATAACGGCCAATCTAACAGCATCAGCTACTCTTATACTACTCCAGACTGCTCCCATGGGCTTTAATAATGTCGGCTGGAAGTATTACCTTGTGATCATTTGCTGGTCGGCCTTCTTCATTCCAAGTACGTCGCTCTTCTATTTCTGAATCATCGGCCGCTGAAAACCACAGTCATCTACTTCTTCTTCCCCGAAACCGCCCGCCTGACCCTGGAGGAGGTTGCAAAGAACTTTGGCGAAGAAGTTGCTGTCCACATCACTGATGCCACCGACCCTGAGAGGGCCGAGGTTGGTCGACATGCTGTCCAGGAGCGCTCTAAATCAGCCTCCGGAGAGAGCGATGAGGCAGTAGCGAAGAAAGAAACGGAAGCACCAAAAGCTATATGAAGATGTATCCGAAGGATATTCCCAGGCTTGTTGGCCAGGGTTTATTTACGCCTGACCCTGACAGGCGTAATGTCCTCGAAACCGGCCATATGATTATAATCTGAGACCGTCGTGGTTCTACTTGGACCTTTGCCGGCTTAGTTAACTATTAATGACACATTATTACAAAGGGTTCGGCGTGGATAAATCACGAATCATCGCCGATTCCTGGATATATATATTTAGTGAACTGCACTTGGCAATAGCGACGACATTAGTGCGTCGTACTTAACAAAGTCTATGACCTTGTTCCCATAATCTGGAAAACTTGCTCATTTTCAGGCAAGAAGGTGGAAAAGCTCACTATTTTCTTGACTAGAGCCTCTTTAGATATGATACCCTCCTTGTCAATTGCGCGGAGTATGTGAAACTCCAGAGTCGTCTGCGGAGACAAGTCCAGCGTGCCAAGTATGATCTGCCATTGTAAAACACCGGTTCCCTTTTGATTGTGTTGCATTTTTGATGTTCTCAAATTCAGAGCACGCGAATCTGAATCTGCGGTCACAGACGTGCAAGCAGAGAACGCGGACGTGCTTCCAATCTTCTTTCAGCATAATAGCACGGGCATTCTCAGACAGAGCATGTAGAACGCTAAAGTCCTTAGTGTTATATCGGACCACAGGATTAAGCTCCTGGTCTTCGAGAAAATATAAGGGCAACCATGTCGGAACAAACGCAGCAAGCCTTCGAAGAACTTGCTCGGTTCAGTTGCGCACACGATGTTGCTGCTTTGACTAGCAACACCAATTTCCCGTAAAGCCTGACACCTATAGGCTGCATAGGACTCCAAGCAGGTGGATTGTGTCTGTCAATGGAAACAGGCACCTACCTTGACTCCGTTGTGCGAGGCGTGTACTGCTCAATACCACAGTGAGACTCGTGTGGGAGATAGCGATAAGGACCACGACGACGATAACGACAAGGATCATGATCACGACAATGACAGGGACAACGACAACGACAATGATAAGGACCACGACCACGACCATGAGAAGCGCAAGCGCAGCAAGCGCGACGACCCCTATGACAACGGTAAACAAACCCAACTCTAACCACACCACTAACAAGAGAGCTAACTGACCAAGACGCCAATGACATCCTTCGTGCCTGAAATTTCGCAATCATCAGCTACACTCCCAGCGCCGCGACTTCCGCCGTCGGTTCTGCGTCGACCCTAGCTCCGAGCGTTCCCGCGAGTGCGACGAGTTCCGCTTCCGGCTCTAGCTCTGGCCCTAGTTCTAGCTACAGCGCTGGGGCTGGGCCCAGTTCATCGGGTTACTCGAGCGATGAGGAAGCAGTAAAAAATGCAGCTTCTGCCTCAGTTCCCCGGGCTGCTCCTATGGCTGTTGTTGTGGGATTGATGGCGGTGGTGTGGTTGTAAATCAGTCAGTCGACCAATGGATATTGGTGATCTAGTTTATGGGGACGATAGAGACGAGAATTGACTGGATTGTGACGAAATTAGCATGACTAATTTTTGTTTATGATACCATGGTATAGCTTATCGTTCTATTGTTGCTGTTCATGTTTGCGATGCTTTCAGAGTGCTTTGGCCAGATCTGGAATACATTCATTTGCAAGGCAAGCTCGTTGCATAACCTTGGAAGCGTTCCAAACCGATAGAGATCTCAATATATATCTCGCCATAGCATGACCATAGAAAGGTGTATGTAAACCGTATGCACATGTCCTACTTTGTGCAGCGTAGCAACATAACAACTGGGATGTGGCGTGGAAAATGAAGCTGAACGGCGTTCACTGCTGCCTCATCATTGATAATCATCCTGGGTGAACAGCATCATGTACATTATGTACACTTGATATTTGCCATTTGCCATTGCCAAAGTACGAGCCCAAATTACAAGGACAAGTAATATGTATTCTGTACACTTTCCTCGCATTTGCTGCATAAAAGCGCTGGTATATATTGCCTCGAAGCCTTTGGACCTATTAGTAACTAACATGCTGCAGGACGTCAAGGCTGTCTCACGATTTTGGCCCCCAAAGCCAACAGTGTACCAATAAAATGCTTGGGGTCCTATTGCTTGAGGTGATGAATGTTGTATGTGGGATAGCTGTGCAAAATTGTGTAATCGTTAACAATTCTTCCACTGGATATTGAGGCATCCCGAGCGTAGACAAAGGTACATACTCGTTGTTCATATATAGCGTAACTTCCCGACTAACCCTGCAAGAAGTATGAAGGCGCTGGTCGGGACCGCTAGCTACAAGTACCAGGTTATTGCGATGGTGTTAAGTGAGAGTACAGAGTATAGTTAAATGATACAAGACAGAAAGCCTATAATGAAAGATTGGAAGAAGATAGAGAAAAAGAGTGAAAATTGACAAGAAGGGAGCAGGTCGGGAGCAAGTATAGTGTATTCGAGCAGTTGCTCCCAAGCAGGACTTTCTCCAATGGAAAGAGCGTCCTAGAGCAAGAGTAACCTCGCAGCCGCAGCACTGGATGGCTCTGCGTGGAAGTCCTCTACATAGGTTAGTGGTAGCATTTATTGACAATATAATCAAGTCTGTAGACTTGATTAGCACGAGTTTAGATTTCCCTTGTTCTTAACATGGTAGCAGTGTCCAAGACATAAAACGAAGACGACAGTGATGCAGCGTTGCGATTTAATATTGCATGTTGATCAAAGTTGAGGCACAAGTTCATGAAATCCCAGAAGTTGTTACGCGCAGTCTGTTCCTGGGGAGGGCTTCGTTTTATGGCTCTAGTTTGACAGCATGCACTGTGAACGTCAGTCACCTGACACAATCCAATAAACCAGACCAGCATACAGGAACTTAAACGCCTCCTGCATAGGGAAAACAGGAATTTTGTTACCAACAATATCTCAATTTCCCTCATCGGTATAGAACTTGGTCGCGAAGCCTCAAAGGTCCTCAAACATCACGGCTGATTCCAGGATTCTGGTGTCCTTTCATTCTGTGCTCGATGGCACATTTGCTGTGGTTTCTAGATCTAGTTAATCAAACATAGGATGTATGCAGGATGGAAATCAACCTGAGGCCACTCTAAAGTGGCAACACTGCGATGGAATGCCATGAAAATGAACGTCAAAGCCCACAAAATTTTGTGGACAGAGTTACTCCGTGCACTCTCCCTCGCATCGCTGCATACAGAGTACATCTATGGCCACGACCGGCGAATCGAACACCAAGAAATCACGCCTTGCATAGGCAATTGCATCTGATGAGCATGACCAGTGACCAGTAAAGTACATGTTAAGTCATGCAAGACGGACCGATTCACTTAACTGGCTGGGCATGCATGCAAGTCAAGGTTTTGATTGCTTTTGCGCTGTTAGTCGGAGTCGGTAGTTGGAAGTCATGGGTAGATGATATGTGGCAACTCTTCATGCATCCATTCATCTTTTTTTAAATTTTATTTATTTTATTTTTGGTACATTTATTTCTGTATGTTCTTCAAATTAATATGCATGACTGGAATGTACTACGTACAGACTGAAAAGGAGAATATCTACTCTCCTCGACCCCTGGATCTGGAAGAAGCTAAGAATGTTCGATAGCCGGGTTGCCCTTGAAAACACGGCTTGAATATCCTCCATGGCTCCATTTCTACAGAGTAGTTACCTTCTAGTGGTACTCCGTAGCGTTCTAGGAATTAATTACTAGCTAACCCAGAGAGAGAGATTATCGTTATGAATTACAGTCTCTGCCAGTGGATCGCTACTACATAAGTACGAGGGTGTATTTCGGAGGAGGTTGTCGATGATTTGACAACGGGGAAATGATCACACAAAGTACGAGGTTGTACTCGGAGTACGTAGTACTATTCGTGATTATTTGCCTTCTGATGGATCAGTAATCTTAGTATAGCAGTATGAGCATCCACTAAATCGAATCTCAACAAGTGGTGCCTAGGAAAAGGGGTTTTCGCTGTCAACGGGGGAATGGAAATGGCGTGTCAAATATATGGCAGCACTTGCAGCGTAGGTAACAAGCTATTAATGGCACTGCGTTCGGCTTGAGTTCCTGCCAATCTAGCTGTCTATTCAGAACCGCATACTCCGTACATATGAGCTGTGAGTGAGTCTGCCTTTGAAACAAAACCAGTCCGATCATCCGACAGACCTCCATGGCCACCGGCACCGGCATAGCACTACGAACTTGGTATTGTCACTGATTGCTGCGCCTTTCCCCAGTTCGAAAAGGACAAGGAAACTATAGACACAGTTCCGTCATCCGCGGAGCCACTAAGGGAGCAAGAGTCCAATAACAGAACAGACCGGCCTGAATGGATCGATCCGTTAATCCACATCCCCCTTAACCAACTAACCAACTGACCAACACAACGAGACTAACGATGCGTTGGAAGTTTTCGAGAGAGCACCAGCGGAGAACCGTCATTCAGGTACCGGGAATGAATAGCGTCGATTCCGTGCAACGTTGATCGGACTGAGCTCTAGGAAATACTACTTGTGGCATAGCATGCTTCGTCCAAGCAAATAATCAGAATAAAAAGGGGCAGTAGGAAGCTCACCGTAGAAGCCGAGCTGAATGTCATGACCATGTCTCATCCGGTGTCCGTACGGGATCATGATGAGTACGGAGTAGAGATCCAGATCTCCTGCAGCCTGGCATCATAGCACGGAGGGGTGTAGCAAGATAGTATTGCCAGAGATCTCTACTCCAGAATACAGAGTAGACGGTAGATAGAAGACAGTGCAGGTGTACTGTATTCGTAACTCGGAATCATATCAGGATAGCATTCTCCTATAATACCCCGTAGAGGGTCCAGGGGCGACGGGGACAAGAAATGAGGATGCTGCAATTAATAGCAACTCTCATCCTGTGTTCAGGAGCTGCTGCCATTCATATCCAAGACAGACAGAGAGAGAGAGAGACTTAAGAAGCGCATGTCGTTGTCTCTTCCCATCCATATCATTATTCCCTTCTCCCTGGGTAGTCAGTTCGTATACTCCATATCCCGCCCAGTTCCGAAGTATTCATTCCACCTGAAATATTCATATCTTCCTGGGTCTCCAGATCTACTTCCCATCATTCCATTCCCCTTCTCGTTGCTTTTCTCTGGTTCCTGTCCGGTCGTTGTTGGGGCCGAACTCTGTATTCTCGGCGCCGTGTCTTGCCTCTCTTCTCCCCACGCAGTTGCATCACTTCTTTCTTTTTTTTTCTATTCCTCTCAACCTCTCCATCTGTCTCTCTTTCCTGATCCATCATAATCCCCTCTGCCAGACACCGTCAAAAGTGGTGAGCGCCCTAAGCGGTCGGCCGGGTTATTCTGCTGCCGCGTGCGTTTCTTTTGCCCCAGTCTCCGGCCTCCTCTTCTCTCTCTCTCTTCCGTCCCTCTTCTCTCTACATTCTCCTTCTCTTCCTCCTTTTTAAACCTCTTCTTCTTTTCCTTTCCTTTTCTCTTTTAATTCTTCTTCTTTTCTATTGTTCTTGCTCTCTCACTTGGACCTTCGATTGTTGGGACGGTGGTTCTCTTCCTCCCTCTCCCCCCCTCCCTAATCTCTCTCTCCCTCGCCTGCAAAATTCTAGGGAAAAAGAAGAAAAGAACACGTTCGAGCTATTCACGTTGAAGATACGACCCTCACGACGACATTGATCTCTGTGATATTCGTGTGCCTTTTTTTCTAGACATCTTGCATCTCCCAACAGAGACTTTCTTCGGGGGGCCCTTTTTTTCCGGTGTCGGATTCCCGCACAATCCGTCACCCCGTGAACAGTCGCATTATTGTCCTTCCACGGTCCCAACAATAACTCCATACCGTTTCTTTTCATACCGCTGGATTCCGTCAATTGACTTGTTCGCTGGCTACCTATGTTTAAGTAGCTCCGCTCAAGTGTTGGTTGGGATTGTGTTTGTTTGACCAGTCCGTGGTGGTTCTTCCGTCTCTCCCTATCTGTCTTAATACGGTGTCCACGTTCCGTTAATACGCTTTTTCTCCGACTGGAAAATAATCCTGTTCGTTCCTCTGTCGCCATGAGTTATCAGCAATCCCAGGATATGTATCATGATAACCCTTCTGCCCGGTCTCCTGGCTCCCAGCGTCACCAACAACCCCTACACCGTCAACCCTCGCGTCAGTTCGACGCCTATGGTCCCATGCCTGTCAACCTCTACGAGGACCCCATGGCTCGTTACGATACCGCTCGTCTAGAGCGCCTAAATCCTTCCTTACACAGCAACTCCTATGCCTATGATTTGGGTGGCTCTCAGACGTGGAATCCCAATGGGTTCGCCAACCCGCAGACTCTGGGAGGGGGAATTCGGTCCGCCTCGGCCAGTATGAAGACAACCTCCCGCGGCGGTAGGGCAGGTCTCCCCACGGTACGTGTTTTGTAGACGCGATGAATCGCTTATGGTCGTACCGAAGAAAATGCTAATGATATTAGACCTGGCTGGATCAGCAACCCGGCATCCCGAGTCCTTTTTCCAACCTCGGACCCAGTCCGCTCCAGAGCAGCAGTGCGATTCGACCGGACCCGTCAACTTCGTCGGATATCGACGACGAATTGATCCCTACCGCCATCGTCATCAAGAACATTCCGTTTGCCGTCAAGAAGGAACAGTTGGTGCAATTGATGACCGAGTTGAACCTTCCGTTGCCCTACGCTTTCAACTACCACTTTGACAATGGCGTTTTCCGGGGTTTGGCCTTCGCCAATTTCACCTCTGCGGAGGAGACGGCGACCGTGATCGAGGTGCTCAATCACTTTGAATTGCAGGGCCGGAAGCTGCGAGTCGAGTACAAGAAGATGTTGCCGCTGCAGGAGCGCGAACGGATCGAACGGGAGAAGCGGGAGCGTCGAGGCCAGCTGGAAGAACAGCACCGGCCCGTACCCACCACTCAGCTGCAAACGCAGAGCTCAATGTCCTCCCTTACGTCCCATATCCCCGCGACTTCCCCATCGCCGGTTTCGCAACGTGGTCAGAAGCTGGGTAATGATCCACTCCTCTTTTTCCCCTAATTTTTAATTTTTTTAACAATTTTTTTGCCTTACTTGCTGACGCTACGATTACCCCCTTATAGACGTCGATCTGAATGACAGCGCCACTCTTTCGTATTACTCCCAGCTTTTGCTTTTCAAGGAGGATACCGGTCGTGACAGCGTGATATTTCCCGCGAATCTGACTCCGGTTCACCGCCGCACTGTGCACACTCTCGCGCACAACATGGGGTTAGGCCATGCTTCTCGGGGATCTGGCGAACAGCGCCAGGTTCAGGTGTTCAAGGTCATGCCCGGCTCAAATGTGAGCCCGCCCCTGTCCTCCATTCCCGCGGCCGTTCAGCCTCCCGAAACGGCCCGTCGCGGCTTGAACCGTGCGGCGACGATCGACTTCAGCGAGTCTCGCAATGAGGCACCGAATCCATACGGAGGCAGCCTTCGCGGTCAAGCTTCTGGATTTCTGGGCGTGTTAGATTCGCCAGGCAACTTTGGCAACGCGCAGAACTTGAGACCCGCCAAATCGTTTGCGGACCTTCGTTCCTACACCCCGTCTCCCGTGCCCTCATCGGCCAGTTTCCCTGCAGCCCTGCAGTCCAACGGGGCTCGCGTCCCACAGTACGACGGTGCCACCAGCGGTGCTTCCAACACCCCGACACTGACCGCTACACCGTCGGGATCATCGCTGGGTATGCAGCGGGACGACAGTCTGTTAGTCAACAGCTTGAGCAGCTTGTCCCTGGGTACTGGAATTGGTGGTGCCAATTCCAGCCCCAGACGTTTGAGGGGTATGTTCTCCTGGGAGCAGCCTGAATCCCAGCCTTCCAGTGCTGGCCCCATTGGCAGCAATCGATCGATCGGACTTGGATTTGACAGTCAGTCGCAGGAGCGCATGCCCATCCGGCAGCCTAGAGGCCCGGCCCCAGAGAAGGGCCCCGGTTTTGGACGCCAGAACGGTCACCAATCGCGGGCCAGCGACGAGTTGCGCACCAACTCCGGAGTGGAAATCATTGTCGAGTAAAAACAAAATCCACAAGAGAAAGACAATACGTGCACTGTTTTGCTTTTCTTTCAACGTTCCAACCGATCTTATCGGGGCTTGTCAGCATTGCTTTAAGTTTTATTTTATTTTGCCGCAAAAGAAAAACGACTATTGACGCTTATATCACGAGGCCTGATCCTGTTTACTGCCTGCGATTACTGGCTTACGATTCGATGAAGGGATGACGAGATGACAATCAAGAGAACCGACCAAAAAAAGAAGAATTTATTATTTGCTCTGATCTAGCCAAGTTTTAGACGTTATTTTTGGGGCAGCCCGGCAGACACGCTTATTTGGATTGAACTCGTTTGTTATTCCTTTTCTATATGCGCCACCCGATACATTACTCGAATGAAACAAACCAAAAACAAAAAGAAGAAGAAGAAAAAGTTGACTTGAACCGTCTGAAGATGATATTTTTGATATTTTCCCTTACAGCGCGGGCGCCTTACATGCTGAAACGTCCCATTACGTGTCCGAAGGTAGGAGGAAAAGAGCCATCGACATGAAAGATTCAGCAGCAACCATGGCCGTATACGACGAACGACAAGCAAAGAAAACCTGAAGAACGTTGATTTCCATGTCTTGTGACAAATGGCAGAGATGACATACCAGCATTTGCATATTGTTTCTGTTCCTTTTTTTTTTTTTCTTTTCTGTTTCGTCTTTACTATTTTATTATCTTGTATATGGGCCGATTTGCATTTGCCTTCTTCTTTTCTTTCTTCAGTTCATTTGTTCCTTGTTGTTGTGTCCATTACTCTGTACTCTTTAATTGTCTTACGGGATTGGAATTTGTAGGCTCTGCCATTGCGCATGGGGAGAATTACAGTGTCATTGTCCCTTGTTATGTGCTGCAGATGATCGATTCCATGGGTGGCATGTATGCAATTTTCCATTCGTGGTACCTGGTCCAATCGCAATAATAATGACTTTAGTTTATTTCCCTTCTTCCTCCAATATACGAAATTACCACCACGTCCGATGCCCTTATGAATTGCGTGTGCGGCATTGAGCAAACAAACATTCTTCTATCCATTATCCATTGGCTGCAGCTAGTATTAACTCTTTTCTTGCCCTTGATGCCCTTCCACTTGGGACTCGTCTTTGGTGCCAACCACTATTAGCATCTTTTTTATGTAAGGTTTTCTTTGAATTCGAGTTAAGACTGATTTATGTTATTATGTCTGGGTATGAAAAAGAGCACGTAGTGTTAATCTGCAGGCCACGGTTGGTACATCGCAGTGTTTATCTAGGGCTGAGTAGTCAGCTAGGTCACAATGCAATGGCAGGAACAGCCTCTAGATAGGCATGGACTAGTACTTGGTTTGTCTCTTATGGTCTATCCCCTGCAGAACCTTGAATGGGTTAGTCATTCGTGTTATATTGAATAGAGCTAATATTGGGTAGATGACGGGCTGGTATGCAGTTGCTATGTTTGTGTCCCCCCAAGTCAGGATAGCTGTTTAAACTGTGCAAAAACACTTCTATTTTGTGATTCTAGCCATTTAGATTCTCGAGCCAGCGGGCACGAAAGAGTCCGTCTTGACCGCGGTTCTAATCAATTGGTTCGCGATAGCCGTTGGAGGCGGCAATCTTAGACCACCCTCCTTATACCCCGGACCCGCATCTTCGCCCAAGGCGCTAACGCCTACCCGCAACGCCTCCTCGACCTCCTCAACCGTGAACCACCGCGCATCTTCGAGTTCCGGGTCGTGCTCCAAAGAGATCGTCTCATGGGCCGGATCACTGACCTGCGCAATGGCCCCGATCATCAAGTTGGCTGGGTAGGGCCACGGCTGCGACGAGTGGATGACGACACGGGAGAGCGTGACGCCTGCTTCTTCCCAGACCTCTCTCCGGACGGCGTCTTCGATTGACTCGGCGGGTTCGATGAACCCGGCCAAGGTCGAGTACCAATTCGGCGGGAAGCGCTTTGACCGGCCGAGCAGGATCCGCTTGGAGTCGGCAGACAGCACAGCAACGATGATGGTAGGGTCGGTACGCGGGAAGGACAGGTTGGATATGGTAGTCCGGGTATTGCAGGCTGGGCGCTCCGCGGACTTCCCTTGAGCGGCGAGGGCAGCGTCCGTTGGTGGACAAGTGCGTTTGGTCCCGGAGTTTACGGACAGCGTTGGGTGGCCGCATGTCCCACAAAAAGTGTTCCGGGTGTTCCAGTCAAGGAGAGCGCGGGCCTGTGCGTAGATGGCGGCTACAGGATTTTAGCAGGCCTGCAGTAACAAATACAAAGACCGGACGGAAAGATGCAAGCCAACCTTCATCCGCAGAAAGCGTCATGACCACTCTCGACTTGAAGAAGTCCAACCCCTTGGCCTCCATGGTGCTGATGATGTCCTTGGCACTAGCCTGCTGGTCCTCGGACCCCCTGAGTGTCACGTCCAATGCAAAACACGGCGTTCCTGTATATATATTCCATTTCAGGCTGTCGGCTTTCCGGCTCTCATCCAACCCCAGGAAAATGAGATGCGGTCTCGTCTTCCGAGAATCAAAGTTTTTGATCATATCCTCTCGGACGGATCGAAGAAGTCCTCGGACACCAATCTCCGCACCTCGCCATACGGAGCGTAGTACAACTCAGAAGGTGTTTTGGTCAGCGGCGCGAGGTCTTTCAGAAGAATGAAGCGCGTGGAGGGGTGCTTGAGGGCAGCCGAGAGAAATGCATGATTCCCACGCAGGAAAGACAACCGGTTGAGGGGGGAGCCTGGCAGCAAGCATCATTAGCAAGATCTAATACGGAATATTTTTCAAAGCCACGCTCGCTCAAAGCGCAGCACATGAAGCACTATACTTGAGAAATAGTTGACGGTTTCTCGTCCGAAATGCCGAGACAGCATGGATTCGGCCTGAACATGTGCCGGCGCGGGGACCTGGGGGAAGTCGCTCATAGTTGTAGTAGAACGAGTCGCGAGAGGGTCCTCAGTACAAGGTACCCGTAAATCTATGTCTATATCACTGAAATGCAGAAATATATACAAGCATGGGAGGGACAAAAAGCCAAAAAGCAATGAAGCGGAAACCCCGGGCGAATTAATCAGCCAAAACTATGTGTAATATATTTACAATGTTACGCACTTCAATGGCTGGTGATGGTGGTGTATTACGGTAATGTATTACAGTAATAAGATTACTGTTGAGGGGTATGAGGGCGCTCCCCTCACACGTGATGATTGCACGTGACCCACCACGTCATTCTGTTGATAAAGATCCAGAGGTGCCGGAAACGTATGGAAAGACAAGAGGAAGAACAAGGACCGCAGGACAAGAACAGGACAGCAAGAAGGTAGAGACTCCTGGCTGGCATATCTAGAAGGATCGGTGAGTGGCTGTTTCCGGACCAATGGCCATGATCAACCCCTCATGTGGGCCTTGTTTGGGAGATACTGGCGTAGAGTCAGAGATGAATGGCTGATTGATTTGCTTGTCTTTATAGGAATACAGCTTCGTGGTTAACTGATCGAGTAGCTTAAGTTCGTCAAAATGGGCCACCTCGTCACGCTTGCAACATGGTATGCCACCACCTGTAGCTATCCCGGCCGTCCGGCCACTTGAGCTGACTACTTCAGCTCCCTCAACCAGTGGGCCTTGGACTTTGAGGGAAATGCAGAACGGATTATTGAGAGTATTCGGCAAGCAAAGGCAGCAGGAGCAGCTCTACGGGTCGGCCCGGAGCTTGAGATCACCGGTATTGCATCCCGTTCATGGTAGGTGTTGAATTGAAGGATTGACAGTCTGCTAGGATATGGAGCGTTAGATGGCTTCCTTGAAGGTGATACCTTCCTGCACTCATGGGAGATGCTCGCCCGTATCATCGATCACCCTGATTGCCAGGATATTGTGGTCGATGTCGGTATGCCGGTTCGTCACCGGAATGTGCACTACAACTGCCGGTGGGTATTGATCTTGTCCCTATGGTATAATAGCCTGGCTGCATGCTAACTTGCCTTATCGAAACAAAGTGTGATCTTCTTCAACCGGAAGATTGTTCTGATCCGCCCTAAAATGTGGCTTGCCAATGGTTCGTACAACCCTTCTCCCGTAGTTCTAATCGATCTAACTAGACCCGCTGTAGATGGAAATTACCGAGAGTTTAGGCATTTCATCCCCTGGCAGCGCCCTCGAGAAATTGAAGACTATTACTTGGAGCAGATTGTGGGTAAAATCACCGGACAGTACAAGGTTCCATTTGGAGATGCGGTTATTAGCACCCGTGATACCTGCTTGGGCCTTGAGACATGCGAAGAGCTTTTCACCCCGAATGGGTATGGCTACCCCCTATCATCGTTGACCTGTACTGGCTAACTTGCTATCAGTCCTCATATTCCATATGGCCTTGCAGGAAAGTTTGCTTGTGATATTTTATATTTTGGTTGAACCCTACTTACAATACACAGGCGTTGAAATCATCTCGAATTCCTCGGGTAGCCACCACGAACTCAGGAAATTGAACACCCGTGTGAATCTCATCACACAAGCCACCAAACTGGTATGCATTGGCGTATCTGGACGTCTGAAAACCGCGCTGACACGCTGCAGAGTGGTGGTATTTACCTGTATGCAAACCAGCAAGGCTGTGATGGCGATCGGCTGTACTACGACGGATGTGCAATGATCGTGATCAATGGCGACGTTGTGGCTCAAGGCAGCCAATTCTCTCTTAATGACGTGGAAGTTGTTACGGCTACGGTCGATATCGAGGAGGTTTGACATCATTCAAAACTTTTGACATGTGCAATTTATAACTTCTATAGGTCCGTACATACCGTTCCGGCATCAGTCGCGGCATGCAGGCGGCCAGTCAACCCCCGTACGTTCGTCTTAACTTGGAAACGAGGCTGTCGCGCCAGGAGAAAGAAGCCGATCCAGGCTTAGCCCCCTCTGAACCATTTAAACCACGGTTCCATGAGCCAGAAGAGGAGATCGCTCTTGGTCCCGCTTGCTGGCTCTGGGACTACCTCCGGAGGAGCGGTGCTGCTGGTTTCTTCCTTCCTCTTAGTGGCGGTATTGACAGCTGTGCTACAGCTGTAATCGTACACTCCATGTGCACAGAGGTCATGAAGGGGATCGCTCAAGGAAACGATCAAGTGATCAAGGATGTCCGCAAACTCTGCGCTGAGCCAGCTGACTCGACCTGGCTTCCGAGTACAAGCCAAGAGCTTTGCAAGTATGACCCCTCACCACCTGAATATGCCAGGATAAACGTGGATGCTAATTAGCATTAATAGTCACCTATTCCACACCAGCTACATGGGTACGCAGAACTCCAGCAAGGAAACAAGAGATCGATCCAAGCAGTTGTCGATGGATATCGGATCCTACCATATCGACTTTAACTTCGACACCGTTGTTACTGCCCTGACGAACCTGTTTACCGTTGTAACCAACTTCCAGCCTCGGTTCAAGGTGCATGGTGGTGGGAAGGCTGAGAATGCGGCATTACAGAATGTTCAGGCTCGTTTGAGGATGGTTCTGTCGTATCTTTTTGCGTCCATGTTGCCGACTGTCCGTCAGCGTCCGGGAGGTGGTGGACTGCTTGTTTTGGCCTCGTCTAATGTTGATGGTATGTCTTTCTGCTTGCTTTCATAATAATTTGCTAACATAGTGTAGAATGGTATGTACATAATCGTGCAGCAGTATAATATCTTCAGCTAACGACTAACTAACCTCAGTTTGCGCGGCTACTTGACCAAATACGACGCCAGCAGCGCCGATGTAAGTACATTCTCAAACAAATTCATACATTGGAGACTCGACTAATACAAACAATAGCTCAACCCTATCGGCTCCATCAGCAAAGTCGACCTGAAGAAATTTATCGCCTGGTCACGCGATAACTTCTCTATCCCCATCCTGCACGATTTCCTCAACGCAACCCCCACTGCTGAACTCGAACCCATAACCGCGACCTACGTGCAATCCGACGAGGCTGACATGGGCGTGACGTACGCCGAACTCTCGACCTTCGGATACCTCCGCAAGATCGCGAAACTGGGCCCGTATTCGATGTACGAGAAGTTGCTACACGTGTGGGGCAATGAGTACAGTCCGCGGGAGATCTACGAGAAGACTAGACATTTCTTCTACAACTACGCGATTAATCGGCATAAAATGACTGTGCTGACGCCGAGTTATCATGCGGAGCAGTACTCTCCTGAGGATAATCGGCATGATTTGAGGCAGTTTCTGTGTATGTCTCTCTCCTTTCCCTATGCGCGGATAGATTCGAAGCTGACGAGAATGATATTCCAGATCCGTCGTTCACGTGGGCATACAAGAAGATGGAAGACAGCGTCGAGTACTGGGAGTCAAGGGGCTGGACCGTTGGCAAGGCTTCTAAGAAGAGTGTCAAGGCTGATTAAGATCGACAGGCTTGAGCCTAGTAGAATGATATATCGCAAGATATTTATCTCGGATAGTGCACAAATAAACAAGTTACATTTGCGTTCGTAATACCTAGCCCTAAGTGGCACGCCAAAGCCGCCTGATAGGTCAAAATAACGGATAAATTCCTGGGTAGCTGACTTTTACCTCACTGAGACGTTGCCGCTTTAATGAAATGTATGAAGGCCACCAACATGCCAACTTCATCCTCTGGTCTGGCTATTATCCAGCTTATTGTCCGGCAGTCTTAGCCGCATTCGCCATGTTAGCTGGCCTCCGAGAAGGCCAGCAACCTCTCACGTGACTGTGGCCTACCTTGGTATTCGCTCCAGCGTCATTCCAACGTCCAGCCACATCGACGAGAGAAGAGTCGGAACACGCGTTGAGATGACTACAAAAAGGCGTAAGAGAGCATCTAAGCAAGGCAACAGGGCTACAAAACGACGCAAGTCAAAAAATGGTGCCTCTCAAGCCGCCATTCAAGCTCCCAGGTCTTTGCCAACAAAGCCGTCTACAGTGGTGTCGATGCTCCTACAACCACCCAAAAATTGGACTCCCAGGCATCTCCAGGTGGCCAGATTGAAGCTTGTTGATAACGCTTTGCCGTCCACAATTGCAGATGATCTTCCTAGATATGTTGATGCAGGTCTATCTTTCTGCACTAGGCTGTATCGTCGTTTGTTTGTCAGAGATCGTGACCAAGGTTTGTATATGTGTTTTTACCCACAGTCAAAGGCCAAAATACTGATTTTTCAAGCTTTTGAAAGGGCAGCTGCGTTTTTCTGTCAACCGAGCCGAGAAGGAATTATTATGGGCGACAATATCTCAAACAGCAATCCTTTCATCACTATATTCTCTTACCTTAATAATCTCCGACGTCACGATCCGTCCACCTCTCTTACTGAATACTCAAATTTCATTTTGACACTCGTAAATATGATTTCAAGCTTTGAAGTTGGCTCGAACTTGTAGGTTCTACACCTATGAATGGTAGAAGTTAGATGCTAATGCTAAAAAGCTTTCTTGTTCCTAAAGCGAGAATACACTTTCAAATACCAGGTCTATTGGCGCGTGGGATGCTCCAGAGCCACGGTGCTTATGTAAAAGCCCATGGAGACGAGACTACAAGCATTCCGCTCGTAATCTTTTCAGTCAGTCCATTCCCCTTAAATCCTGCTATATCATCATACTGAGGTGTGCATATCTAGTTCATTGATAGATCCAAAACCGACAGAGAAAACCTGGCCTGCTATGAAATCCCACAGGCCCTGCTGCAGACCGTTCTTGCTTACAGCCATAACCAACAACTTGGGCAATATACTGGATTTGTGATCACTGTGGACCGGATTATTCTTCGTGTTAGTAAGGCAGTAGCATCTCAGGCTTACTTGAGAAGCCTGTGTGCAAAGCAACCAGTAAAAGAAGAATTGATATACTACCGCTCAACTCCGTTTGAGCTTCTGGGGCGTGAAGATCGTCGGGAATTCTTGAGGGTTATATTTGGTGTTTTGAGATCTTCAGCTGATAGCGATGCATCAGGAATGGCCTCAGACCAGGTATTATTATACTAAGCAAAGCAACACATCAAAACAGACGTAGAAAACAAAGAACCTGTTCATATCTGTACAAGTTACAGATTGCAACTTGGTAATTAGCCCTAGCTTAGCTACACCCTCCATGGTGTTGTACTCCATCACGTCCACCTCTATTTTTCTGTTCTCACCAATATGCGACGCGACTTTGCGGTCTTGTGACCTGCATAATCTCTTCGCGCACAAAACTTCTGCGGTTTAGGGTTTTGTTCGGCACACCAGACATCCTCATATCCGATAGGCGCCTTCCTTTGTCTCAATAAGAAAACTTTCTTTCCAATTCCAAGTTGTCTCATTTAATCTACTCCCTTTTTCATTTTTCTCAATTCAACAGAAAATGCGATACGAACTCACACTGGAGGAAGTACAAGAAGGGCGGCTCTCAAGAGGGAAAAGCAGTATGCACAAAAAATCGCTCCATGTAGCGTCACAATGGAGCAACGAGCATTCGAAAGTGCGGGTTGTCTATTTGGATAACCTACCACTGACACGCTTTTTCGACAGGGAGCACTTCCCGGGGCGTTGGGATTTCGGTGATTTGAGTAGATCAATATTTGGAAACATAGTTAACCAAATACAAAGCAAATAAGATTAGCCAGCCGAGAGAAATTGAAGCGTGTTCAGGCATCATACCCCAAAAGTCTCTTTGCCGCGCTTTTCAGCAATTTAGCAATAGCCATGAGCACTCGTAAGCTCAACATGCACGGTACAGTCCGGCACCGAGAGAATGGGACACCAGAAAGTTACAAATCAATTTCATCAAACGAAGGCCAGCAGGAGCCGATACCCAGAGACTGTTGGCCCATAGGTCATCGCCATAGGGTCGAGGGGAGCACGTGACCCTTTGTCCGTAAAGACTTCTTATATGTAGCCAGATCTCTGCCATCTTCTTCTTCAGTCAGTCAATCAAGCAATCATCAATCTATCCAGCACTCGCTGCTATTATTTATCCTTATTATCTATAGAGACTGCCTTTCGGCCCTTATCGCCACCATCTTGGCCAACAACAACATAGCTCGCATTAACGACAGCTATCAGTTTGCCTGGTGCGTTAGATGTCAAAATCTTGAAGTTCAGTGAATTGACCATGATAGAGAGCCCGCCGCTACCAAATCCATCATCCACCTGGGAAAGGACGAGCTGTCAGCCATCACGGATGGTGGGATTGTGTTGCTAGGGGAGGGAAGCAACTCAATCGACCCGATTTGGGGAGACCCCTGTGATCTCGTGTGAAGTAGGCATCCCAAATCCATATCACTGGACATGGGAAGTGACATGATTTTTTTTCTCAGGCGAAAAGGCGCCATAGTGGTGGTAGACACTGGACGACAGGGACAGCTGAGAACCCAGCAGCATCTGTGAAGGCCCAGGAGGTTGGGGAGCTCCTGGCTCAGACCATGGCCAAATGTCGGGAGGTCATGATGACTGGATGGAAAGGTCAAGAGGCTTGGTGTCTCACCATCCATGGGACCGAACTCAGAATACTGTCTGCGTTCTTCACAGGACAGACCTGCGGTATGTCAATGGGCCATTCATGTACCTCAGTGAGAGACAGGTGGTTTTTGGTCGGTGCCATCCAATTTGAAAAAGGAAGGCCGGGTTCAGGCCTTAAAGGCCGTTATCCCTCTCCTCCACTATCTCAAATCAGGCAACGCGCAGATTAGAGGCTGTGGCACATTCAGTGGATGGGTCAAGATTTTGGACAGGAATACTGCATAGTGGTGCACAATTGGTTTGACTTGTTTACATTTTGCTCTCCCAAATGACTTTTCAGGTAAGATAGCACCTTCATTGAAGATGATGATTAGGACTAATATTAAGATGGCATATAGAGATGCATAATGGAGTATTTACCACAGACAGAGACACCCCGTGCATACAAATGGACTCGCCAAGCGAAAAAGAATTGAAGTCTCAATTATGCGCCTACGACCGAGGGAATTAATAACCTAACGAATGACTTTGAATGCGACGAAGTTAAACTCAAGTTGGAAAATCCAGGGTCATCCATTCTGCCCTGCGAACAGACTAATGAGACAATTTCTTCTCTCAAGCTTTTCATAGCGGGCCATAAGCACTATCTTGGACATCTTAGCTGTACATCAGGGACAGACAGAGACATCTCTTGGAAGGCTTGGGTAGATGGGTCTCCAACAATAATGAACTGGGCCCTCATTGGTGTCTCAGGGCAATACAAGACCAACAAGGTCAGTTCGCTCCTTGATACTCTTACATCAATCTCCAAAGCTGATTTATTGTAGGTCTCCATTTATGAACCAGGTGACTGGTCCCTCTATGATGAGGGCCCTAGTCCTAAGCTCAGGGCGGCACTGCTCACTTACTGAAATAAGGGCAGGCGCTAGGGTGCTCGTAGATTTTTTGCTCTGTAGGTGTGTTCTAGAGAAATACCCACTCAACAATGACTCTGACTGAGAAGTAAATTAAAATTAACTTCGCAAAAATCCAATTTCAATGGACAATTGAGAAGAGAGTGACTAGTAGAAATTGTGTCCAGTGTGCCAACATAAGAAACCCAAAAGGGGGCAGAAAAGAAAAAAGAAAAAACACCACGCTAACTAAACCAAATCATAAGACAAGCATAAGACGTGTGTACCATTTTATATTATGAGCCCATTAGAGCAGATCACCGGCTCCAGAACCAGCCCGTGTTAGAGCTTTTCTCGTTCGAATTCGCATTCGAATTTCCACTCTGGCCGGCATCACCAGTATCACCGGCACCATTCAGAACCTGACTTTTCTCGGCAGGCGTCTTGTCAAACGACTCCTCAATCTCCTCATGGCCGTCAACAAAGACATGCGTTTTGATGGTCTTTGTGTGGGTGGAGCCATCCTTCATATTGTAACGCAGGGTTTTCGTGTTCGTGCTGACTACATCCGGCGGGGTGTCGTCGGGCTCGATCCATTCCCTACGGTAGGGACTCACTGCAACATGCAACGGAGGAGACTGTTGAGTGTTGTTATCGGAGGCGGAGGAGTTCAGGGAGGTTCCGTTGTTGACATCCTGCGGGGGCAGCAGATCGCGTTGACGCTCGAGGAGTTCTTGCTTCCTCTGGGGATCGCCCAGAAGGAACCGCAGCGTAAGGCTTTCATCGAATAGTTTGGAGAACTCGTGTTCGCGGCGTTGGAGGTCGTCGAGGAAGCATTCATACATGTCTTGTTCCGTCATGACGACTTCACCTTCTTTGTGGGTCTCCTGGGCAGGAGAAGACGAGGGCGAGGACGAGGACTTTGCCCGTTCCAACATGAAATACCCCTCGGGAGTACCCCCATCCTGGTGCCACTTCCATCCATCACCCAGACTACCCCTCTGCACCATACCCTTCAGCCAATCCATGCCTGACTCTCTCTTCGTCACAGCGCCGACACTGTCGTCACGCTCCAACATGGGCTTCCCATTCTCCAACCGCATCAGATCCTCAAAAGCCTCATGCCACCGCGGCTCATGGCCATCCTCCTTCGGCTCGAACTCCTTATCACTCTCCGACCCAAGTCTCAACGATGACATCAGCGACGAGAACACTCCACTACCATGGTCCCCCGGATACGGACGACCCGGTCGTCGCTCGAGATTGATAGGCGAGTAAGGGCTAAACACCAAGAACGCGCCAGGCCAGGTGGCATTATCCTCGAACCCGCCGTCGCCAAACGGCGGCAGGAAAGTATGCATGAAGCGCGAAGCGAAAGGGAAGAAGTCGTCGAAATCGGAGCGCCAGAAGACCGACGGTCCGCCGTGTTTACCCCAGCGGTTACAATAGCGATATGTGGCGAGGGGGTCCTCGTCGTCTTCGGCTGCCTGTTTGGAGGATAAGGAGCTGGTGTGGCCATTTTCTCGGAATCTGGAGGTGGTGGGGCCCTGTTCGTCCGTAAAAACGCTCCACCGGTCCGAGAGGGGAGGCGTGATCATAGATGGCAGACCCATGACGGATTGCAACATGGACGAGATCTGTTCGTCGGCAAAACGGCGAAACGCAACGAAGGGGTTCTCATCGTTCGGCCATTGCCGGCCCCCCCGGGAGGAGCTGTTGCTTGGAGGTGTTGGGCGGTTCTGGTCGTTGCCGTCGGTCATGATGCTATAGAATCCTAGTATATAGAGCGGATGTACCAGTGACAAGGAACAAGGGTACCCCTGTCTGCTGACTGTCGTGCAATATAATATAATAAACTAGCGAAAGTGTACGGAGAAAGAGACAATCCGACTGTTCCTCCGGAGCTGTTGGAGCCATATCACCACGTGACCAACACAAACAGTGCAAACAATATTCTGGACTGTTCGGCCGCATTCGATTCATGACACTACGATTATCCCTACAGGAGCACTTGTATAGAGATTCATTTATTCCATCATAATTAGACATCAGAGATGTGCGCGGTCCTCGAATTGCGTCCACGCTTCGTCAAATCCCGCTGACCGAACCCACATTTGATGCTCACCCTGGCCTTTGACGGAGTCATTCACTGCAGTACAGGGTTAGCCAACCATGCATACATGGCACAGCAGTGTCAACTAGGAATAAGAAACTCACCCATATTCGCAATCTTCAACCATGCATCCCCCGTGACTTCGAGTCCCCTTGTCTGCGCCTGGTCCTCGAACGGCCGGCAGACATTCTCTTCCGCATTCTTCAATGCTCGCACCAGTTTCGACAGATGGCCGTCATCATGGGCATGCTGAATACTTTGGGTGATAATGGTGCCCCAATCGCTCGAGATGGGATACCCAGTAATCTCGTCTGGGTAGAGTTCGGGTGCCCCACGGGAGACGTACATCAGGAGATCCATGCGTCCTTTCCACTCCAGGAGACGGAGCTTAGTGCGGATGTTGAGGAAGGGCAGGGCCAGGATCTTGTTGTAGAAGATGGAAGAGTTGACTGCATGGATGTAAAAGAAGTCGAATTTGACGGTCTTTGAAGGGTGTTGGGCGGCGCTCGTATAGTAGACTTTGATCGGTCAGCAGTGCATCTCTGGGCCATTTTTAAAACGGATTGAACAATCCTACCAGCCACATCAACCATCTCTGCGAACTTTTCCTGCATCTGCTCCTCAGAAACGGTAAACTGCGCCGCAAGGTTGATCATTTCGTCCGGAGCACGCTTGAGTACCCCGTCCCGGAGCTTATTTCCATCCTCCCAAGAAACCGAATTGGCTAGCTTGCTGTCCCTGCGCGATTCTTCCAGTAATTGCAACACGGTCTTATTTCCAGGTTTCCCAATCCCACCAGCTGCTTTCTCGGCGGGCAATAAGAACCGCGGACCTGTCCAGTCATCATGGATGGCGGTCTGCGCCAACGCCTCAGCAATAAGGGCTGGTTGGTTGAATTCAATAGCGAACCCGAAATGAATGAACGGATGGAGGAGGCCCCCAAACAACCTCACCAACATACTTTCTGCACATTCATCCCCATCGTCCTCCTCGCGCAACACGTACTCCTTCAGAACCCCTTCAACGCCTCTCTGGTTGATTTCTCTTTGAAAAAACTCCAGGAAGTTCGGATAATTGCGCTCCTTGCCCAGTGCCTCTTTGAAGTGCGCCTTGTCATACAGCGACTGCACCACGTCCTCTTTGACCGGCATCGGGGAGCGCTGATATGTCTTGTTCCGGTTGTAGGCGGCTTTTATTTCGGCAGGGGTCGCGCCTAGGGCGTATATAGATAGGATATGGTGGACTATGTGGTCTGAAATCCTCAGTTGGCAACCTAGTTCTTTCGTTTACCGAAGAGTGTACTTACTATGGAACCCCATGTTATTAAAATACACATGATGATGCTCCAAGTCGTCCTGGAGCACCTCGCTGGCGGTCCTGGCCGATTCCTCAGTGATTCCTGTTCTCCAGACGCCCGTGTCTGTAGTCGGGGAGAGGTGGACTTTCTTTGCAGTGGCCATGGGGGAAATTTTCCAGATGATGTTCGACGATGACTTCTTGGTAGTAGCAGTCGTAGCGTGTCGTTTTCCAGTCCCGGGTACTGGTCCTGGTCCTGGTCGTGTATCGAATCGAGGTTTCACAACGTAGATAGCTCCGGTCCTTGCAGGTCTAGGTATCGGTACCAATCGAGGAAAAGATGCGGTGATTAGTCTCCTCGTAACTAGCGAGGAGAGAAGTGGCATCTGCATATATATATTAGTTCAGTGAAGGATTACAGCAGCTGTTGAGCCCTTTATTATTATGTGTTTATTATGTGTTATACCTCGGCGATTATACGTAGTACACTCCGAAGGCCGTCCACTGGGGTCTCGCGCTTATCAATCAACTATGCGACCCCGACGTCACTGCGTGCGGACGACCAATTACGTCATGAATAGCTAAATTCTCGTATTCCGGGGTACAGCAATCGAAGAGCATTCAAAACGGTCTATGCAATTTAGATGCACTAGTTAGACCCCGCAATTATACTAGTGAGGTCTCCCCGGACTATCGCTTCATCTCCGCCATTCCTTGTCTCCGCTTCTGCCGTTCACGCTCCCACTTCCGGAACATTGGATGCGACGCCGTCTTATCCTTCAACTGCTTGTTCCGGCTCTTGTTATATTCGACATATGCCATATCTTCGCCTCCGGCCAACCCACTAAGCGTCGCCGCACTGCGCTTAACGCCCTTCTTCGCCGCCGCACCACCGCCTCTACCCCCGCCAGACCGCGCATTGAATAGATCGTCCGTGACATTCTCGACATCGGCCGAGGTCTCGTTCTGCAGCATGACTTCTTGCAAGAGTTCGCGTCGTTCCGCGGGCGTAGCATAGGCGAGGCCGTTCAGGTTCTCGATGCCCTGAAGGTGGGTGATGACTTTGAAAGCGTAACCCTGGTCGACGAGGAAGGCTTGGCGCTTGGACGAGTAGAACATCTCGTCTGTGTCCTTGGAGACGAGGGAGTAGAAAAAGGCGTTAAAGCCTTCGTCATTTCGGCGCTTGGCTCGCAGGATGCGGCCCAGGCGTTGGGCTTCTTGGCGACGCGAGCCGTAGTGCGAGGATATCTGGATGAGACAGGTGGCTTCGGGGAGATCCAGAGATGTATCCCCGATCTTCGAGAGGAAAATGGTGTTAACTTGTTCGTTGTGCTGGAAGTTCTCGAGAATCCGCAGACGCTCGTTCTGCGGTGTGCCGCCGTAGATGTAAGCCTTGTTTAGCTTAAGCGCGTACCGCTCCAGGGCGTAGACATTGTCCGAGAACACAATCACCTTGTCGCCGCGCCTCTCGTGGTAGTCGATCAGAAACTGGCACGCCTGAAACTTCCGTGGGTTCATAATGTACAATAGTGCGGCCTTCCGCGACTTCTCGCGCATGTACTCAGAGTAGAACTCGGTCGTCATCGGACACCACACCTCCGCACACTGGACTTTGGCGATATGGCCCTGTTCGGCAAGCTCCATCCAGTTGGCTTCGTACAGCTTGGGTCCAATCAGGAAGTTCAAATCCTTGATCTTGTCGTCTTCTCGCAGCAGGGTAGCCGTCAATCCCAGCTTGCTTTGCGTGGCGATGGCCGAGGTCACCTTTCGGAACATGGATGCCGGCACGACGTGCACCTCGTCGAGGATCATGAGACCCCATTCCCGGGACTGGATCCAGTCCATCATTTTTTGTGCATCGTACGATCGCGCCCGGGTTTGGGACACCATCGAGTACGTCGAGACGATAATACCGGTGGAGCGGCGGAATTTCTCTTTGTTGTCGGAAGTGAAGATGGCAATATCTCCCGGGTCAATATTCGACCACCGCAAGAATTCGTTCCGCCATTGCACCACCGACATAGAACTCGTGCAGAGAATAATCGTCCCTTTTTTGATGGTGCAGGCAGCGGTAATACCCACCAGGGTCTTGCCGGCACCACAAGGCAGGACAATAACTCCACTCTTGGCTCGACCGTTACCAAACATCTTACTCAAACTCTTTTCCTGATAATTCCGAATCCGCGCGTTGGGCTTCAGGTCGATGTCGAGATTCGGGTTGATCTCGTCGTTTCGGAAATCGTATTCCTCCAGTGCGGGACAGCCCATGGCCTGACACCTCGCCTTCACGGGTTCGACGGCTTCGTTGGGGATCTCAAAGCTATGAACCTGAGCCTGCTCCTCATCGTCGTCGTCGTCGTCACGGATAGCAAGGAGAATGTCTTCCTCTTGGCGGTTAGGCGCATTACCACCGCCCTCTGAGGTCTGTTGCTGCGATGTCTGTTGAACACCTGCCGCATCTTTAGTCCCAGGGATCACCAACCCGCCCATTTTTGGGGCATCTTGCTGGATAATCCCTTCCGTCCCTTGTAACCTCTGCGGCCCGATAACCTCATCCTGGAGGAGCATCTGCAACATCGCCGGGTCGGTACTCTCAACGAAGAACCGATTATGCTTCAAAACCACCTTGATCTTTCCGTACGACTTGGTGAAATCGATGATAAACGACTTGATCGTCTCTGGCAGCGGTGTCTTCGCAAGCCGATCCAAAAAGTTGATAATATCAGTAGGTTGTAACCCGACCGATACCGCCGCATACAGACTGTTCCCCGTCAACCGGTATTCGTGCAGATGGGTTGGACGCGACATGGGCTCGGAGATGGTGGTCAGGAAATCCTGCGCCTGCGGAGCCAATGGCGAGAAACTCTCCAGGGTGATAGTACCCTTCAATGGGTCGATCCAAAGAGGGCGGTTCGCATGGTCTGGCTTTAACGGTAGCGAAGAGAAATCCTTGTATCCAAAGTTCGGGTCTTCGTACGGTTCGCCCTTTTTGCTGCTGAATGATTCAAGGTCGAATTTGCTCACGACCTCTTGAACAAGTCAGTGGCCGTTTTCCCGCTAGCTCAAGGAGTAATATACCTTTCAGGCTATCCTCCCTGACATCTTCCTCGTAGTCCGAGTAGTCATCGTCGCTGTCGACGTCCTGGCCGTCCATAGGAGTGGCGCGTTTTGAGGCCTTGCTAGATCGACCGCCTAGTTCATCAGTCTCCTTTCGAGAATATGTATAGCATAGTAAGCATAACATACTGTCAGTCGCCTTGCGCTTTGGAGGCATTCTGTATTGATCCCGACTGGATAACCTGATGCTGTTAAGAGCGAAAGCTTCCGGAGAACGAGTGATGATCAGGCTACCAGCGCCTCGTGCAGGATCAAGTAGGCATGCCTTGCTGACGGGACAGTATCAAGGCAGTATACAGAGAGGGCAAGACAAATGAAAGTGACAGTAAATATGGACTCCGTATAGTACAGGAAAGGAGAAGAAACAAAGAAACGAAAGAGAAGATGGTTGAGGCGAAGATAAGAATCGACACCTCAGGCATAAAGGCCACTACGCCACCGCCCGGCAGATGACGTCTGGCATCGGCGACTCCACTTTCGAGCACTCTCTCTGTCAACAACTTCTGGACGAGGGAGCGTTCTGCATTATGAACACAGTATGTCGTTGTTTATTGAACCTATGCAAGAGTGGTCGCTAACATTTGGCTCTTCTGACTAGATTCGATCAACTTGGTAAGCAGGATTCCTCAGCCATGGGATTGGATGAACATTCGAGGCTGACTGGATAGGATTGGTTGGGGTTCGCTGTGCGTGGGTGAGTCCACTGCCGATGCCAGTAAAGCTCAAGCAACTAGCTAACCGGGCATCACAGCGGGCGGTGGCGCGTACTACTTCGCTAAAAAATCCATCAATGCGGACCGCAACGCACGCTTCGAAACCGAAAGGAAGAAAAAGGCGCAGTTAGCACAGATGGAATCCGAACACCGACGACAGGAAGCCGTGCGATTGTCGACCGCTACGCCATCGGAATCCCCCAGTTTGAAACGGGCGAATATGGCACGGGTGCAGGCAGCGGGGGAGAACAGTGCGTCGCCAAGTACGGAGGCCAGTCACGACCCGGCGGCAACCCGACACGAGCCGGATACGGATGCGGAACGGGAGTTGGAGAAGAGTAAATATGAGACTACACAGCCATTTCGGCCGCCGAAGGGGAACCGGTTGAGTTGAATACAGATCAATCAATGTCTCTCTGGCGTCCAAGCGAGACTAGTCCCGTCAGGCTAATCCTGTCTAGAAGATTGTATTATATGACAGGTGTACGAATGATAAATATTGGTGGTGCATTATTCTTGGATTCATAACTTCATGATAATGATCTGCTGAGCCACAACGCCTGTCCGACCCCCCGGATACCCAGATGGGCATTATATGTATAGTATTCACCCTACCCTAAAACTCCAAACACCGTATAAAGTCGATATATGCCCCGTCAGGTAATCCCGTTATTCAGAGGTAGTATGTCTGGCCATCACTTGACGAGCATTGAAGCAGAGCGGCGGGTGCGATCTAGAGACGATTATTTAGCCAAGTTGTCCACAAAAGCATGGGGTATGTATTACATACTCTTTTCCCGGGAGCTCTCGAGGGCCGGAGGCACGAAGGGTAGCACGACGGCGGAGACCAGACAGGACCGGGCGACAAAGCGCGAAGTGCGGGTTGCTTCTTGAGGCCGGTGGGCAGAGAAGGAGCGGATGGTTGGACGGGCGATAGCGATGGCGGACATCTTGCAGAGTATGTAGTAGAGTAGTGTAGTCGAGTATGGTCAAATAATACCTCCAGAGTAGAGTGCTGGACGGCCTTTATAAGGCTCTCAAGATCAGACAACAACCGCAGCCGGGAACCGCGTGGAGTCTGCGGGGAGTAGTACTCTGAGACCGTATTATCAACGTCTCATGATTCCTCTTTCCGATCAGGCCACGAATAACGCGCCAGAGACCCGCACATCATTGCGTTGTTGGATTGCGTATTTGACTGGTTCTGCAGGGACGAAACTCCAGAGATCTCCATCAGACCATCTTATCTGATCCGGATGAGGCTTTTTCCTCCCTGATTGCCGGCAATAGTGCGTCTTCATAGACCGAATTCTGGTCCCTGTGGATCTCAAAACGCGTTCGGGTCTTGGTCTTTCCAAGTCAGAGCATGCCCGGAAAGAGGGCTCAAGAAAAAAAAAAGAAAAAGAAAAGGAAAGAGAAAAAGGGGCCAGAGACCCGGCATTGCCTCAGGCTCATACTAGCCTGGCGCCAGCATCACGAGTCTATACCTCTCTATTGGCTTCACGGTTATCTGCATAATCCCGCTGAACGAGGGCCGAGTGCGGGGTTTCTGGATCATTGAGTCTAACTGATTATCCGCGGCAACTCCGGCAGATTACACAGTACTCTGTACATGCATGCTGGGATGGAGCGCCAACCGCCAAAATGCTGAAGATGCCGGGGTAAACTGCGATTGGAATAATCACCCATCGTCTTTTTCTGGCCTTTCCGGCCTTGCTGGTGCTTTTATTTGGCGTGCCGAGCGTGCAATCCCTGCCAGTCCATCGCCAACTGACAGATCACGTGCCCTGAGCTCCGGAGCTCTCGTCCGAATCGCGTCCAAAATTCATCTCGTCCACAAACCAGCACGAACAGCACGGGCAGCACAGCATGGCCTCCCACCAGCTGGCCATTGCAAAGGCCTCGTTCTCAGCGGGTCTGCTGCGTCCTGATCCGACGTCCGTGAATCGGGACGAAATCACAGCATTTCATTCTGCGCTTAACAAGGCGCTGTCGCATTGCTCCTTTGCCAACATCCAGGTTTGAAGCGAATCCTTTTCTTTTTGCCGCCGTTCTACATGGCTTTGGTAATCTTTGAATACTAAACGTTTGGTGTCCTTCGTCTTTCTCGCCGTTGCGATAGACTTGCAAATCATGGCTGCTCAATTATGTCGTCTCATCTTCTAACCGCGTCGGCGTGTGGGCCAAATACCTGGTCGCTTTATCCGGCTCGTTGACCAGCGATGGCGGCACACGCCCTGGGACCTCAGCCAAGAGGAAACGCCTGCATATCCTCTACCTCCTCAACGATCTCTTCCACCATACCAAATACCATCTGGACTCGTCAGCGGCCTTCCTGACCTTGATCGGATCCTGCCAACCGTACATCGTCGAAGTGCTAGGCTACGCGGCGGCCTACGACCGAGAAAAGCACCCGAAACACCACCATCGCCTGGATGAGCTTCTGGATATCTGGGCCGAACATGGCTACTACGGCGCAGATTACGTCCACAAGCTGCGAGAGGTGGTGAAGAACGCAGCCGTGTCTGGTCCGGTCAAGACATCGATTGGGGTGGAGGAGAACAACACCGACACTGCAAATAATCAAAAATCCGGCAAGGATATACCGTTCGTCATGCCCTCGACGCATGGGGACCCGTCGACGCCGTTCTACGACCTCCCCGCTGGTAACATGGTCCCGCACATCATCCCGAATTCCACCGTGCCCCTTCGCCCGGACTCGATCAAACCATTGCAGTTCCTAGCTGGTCCTGCGGATGAGACACTAGTGAATGCATTGAAGGGGTTCATGAAGGATGTGGACCAGATTTATGAATCAGGGAAACTGGAGCCAAGAGACAACGACGAGGTGGTGGACATTGACGAACTGGGCCAACCGGTGATCCGCGATGCCACTACGGGTGAAGTTCTCAGCGGGGAAACATACTACGGATGGTCGCGCGGGTTCTGCGAGCAGATGAAAAAGCGAAACAACCAGACGGGCCGTCGCAGCCTCAGCCGCAGTCACAGTCGAAGCTGGAGTCGAAGCTCCAGCCGGAGTCAGAGTCGAAGTCGCAGTCCTTCACGAAGACGCTACAGCGATAGCCCTCAACGACGGTCATACTCGCGGTCGCGGTCCGCGAGTCCCCGACGACGACGACAAGCCTCGCGATCGCGTGAACGATCATATTCTCCCGCGGAACCTGGCCCAGGTTTCAGCCAAGGCCCCGGTCCCGGCTACACATTCCAACCACCGTATCAACAACTTCAATTTCCCAGCGCCGCTCCTCCTCCACCAGGCCCTCCACCGATATCTCAACCTCCTTTCCCTCCACATATGTACCCAGGAATGATACCGCCCCCACCTCCACCACCGAACTACCAAGGCACCTGGCCGCCGCCGGGCATGCCCATGCCACCAGGGATGATGATGATGAACCCTATGAATATGCAGTTCCCGTCTGCTGCGCCACCTCCGCCGCCGGGGTCGGGTCCTGGTGCAGGCGCATTTCCCTCTCCGCTGCCATTACAAGGGAGTCATTTTCCACCTGTACATGGTCGTGCTCCTGGTCCTGCTGGATGGCCCGGAAGTAGTCCTGGTCCTGGTGTTGGTGCTGGTCCACGAGCGCAACAACTGCCACCAGGCTCGTTTCGGTTTCCGCCGCCTCATTCGGCGGGTCGTGGTCGTGGGCGGTGATCCATCATCTACCGGGTAACTGGGGAAAACGTTGGCAAAATCTATTATTCATAATGGAAGTAGATGTGGTTAAAACTAGATAACAAGAGCCCTACGTCACAATATCCTCTAGATATCAAATCTAAGCCACTACAGGCTAGACCTAGGTTTCATGTGACGTTACCTGATATCTTAATGAAGACAACTGTACAAGTACAGAGTAGAGGGTGTACGGATTAGGTACCTGCACATATGCATGCATAATTACTGCATACGGTGTACATAACCGACCAGCCCAAGACTGACAGCACCAACGTCGATTCATCCACATCCACACCCAATACTAGCTCCCTTGAGAGTACTCCGTAAATGCAGGAGCAATCACAATCCCCACACTCAGGAGAAAGAATATACCTTCTCCATGCGGAGGGGCGACAAGCCCTAGCCGAAGAGTAAGACGTGGTCGATCCTCCGCCCACATCCACAATGCAGAATGTCCCGATCGTTGGTCCCGATTCTGCCCGCCTGTCCATGCCAGTGTCAACGCAAATGCTCGGCTAAGCTTCCTGTGGACACATTACTAGTAAAAGCTAAGATAGGATATGTGATACGTGTGTTGTGTTGTTACTGCTATCCTGCTATAAACATCAGTGATCAATAATCAGTGTCACCGCAGCCAACTGCAGTCGAGTCAATAATCAAAGGTGTAAAGGAGTGACAAAAGTGGGATATAATCAAGAACAGAAGAGACGAGTCTGGACAGGGAATCATGTTATAGGTCGGTCAATAGCATACGTGAGATGCGCAAAATCCAGAGGACAGGAAAGGGTATGGCAGGCAAGGTAGGCGAAAGGGCTAAACCGACGACTCTAGCAAAAAAAAGAAAAAGATCAATATATTCGCAATAGCTGTCCCGATAAAATAAAAAAATCAAAACGCTCTTTCATGCTAGGAGTAATCATCAAAAGCCCGATTACCACACACAGACAGAGACATGAATATCTTGTCTTGTCTAGTTTCGCTGTCGTAAAAGTCGCTGGTTCAAGAAAATTCGTTTACTTCGGTTGACTGTATCCCAATTTAGAGAGACTGAGAAGAATTAGAAAGGGGGACGTTTAATATCCCATCATCGAGTTCTGCAGAACTTGCCCCTCAGCGCCGGAGCCTGCTGCCTTTCCGCCCTGCTGCTGCTGCTGACGAGCCAACAGACCACTCGTGGTAGTGGGCGTGCTGGCGTGAGACGATGAGACGTCATTGCTGCGGCTGTCACCGCTGCTGTGACTTCCGCGGCTGGCGCGACTGCTTGTCGAGATGTCACGGGGCTCGTCCTTGTCGGCAAAGGTGGACATGCGACGCTGGGTATAGTCGCGCATGATACGGTTGTAGTCTTCAACAGAGGAACGCGGGTCAAGAGGTCGTTGGGGTTGAAGAACACTCTGGACGCTTTGGCCAGGAGAACCGCTGCCCGGGTTGGGGACCATGGATTGGATGGGTTCGCTGATATGGGGGGTAGTCATGGTCTTGTTGTGTTAGCCGGTTGTACTCTCTAGGACGACAATATAGACCCACCTCTGTGACTTGATGACAGTCTAAATGAATATATTATATCGTGGTGACCAATAGGCCGATTGGAGGGTTGATTTATGGATTGGATATTATTGAAAACCCCAATAATAAAAAAGTAAAAAAAAAAATCAAAATAATTAAACCGAATGATTAAGGCCCTTTGAGAAAGCACAAGAAATCACGAATGCTGGGTTGGGCTAGATGGCTGATGGTTTTGGGGGGGTGTTGGGGAGGCTGGGGACTAGGGGGGATGAAAAATGGATATTTGAAAGATGAAGACGGTAGAGGCCGGACGGAGTGAGGTCCCAGGGGGGTATATATAGAAGAAGAGAACAGTTCGATATGTACCTCTCTCCACTAGAACTCGATCCACTCGGGTGGAAACACTAAGCACTGGGAATTAATTTAAAATGGAACCGATCAAATCAAATACTCTGATTAGCTTTTCACCAAGAAAGAGAAAAAAGGGCAAAAGGAAAAGTCGTGGAGAATTAGCGAGTTTATCACTGGCGGGCATGATGTCATGGCTGGGCTCACCTCCAGACGGCGCAGGACAGCATAACACCGTGGTAAAACCATTGTACGAGATAATGATGAAAGAAGGACTCATAAAGATCACCAAGTAGTCAGAAACGAATACTTATGTCTATGGAACCTCATCAGAGCCGTGTTCTTCTGTAGAAAAGGCCCAAAAAAAAGACCCAAAAGCCATGGCGTCTGGCTGGCCCACCATGAAGTCATAGGCCTGCCGGACAAAACTACTAGGGCTGGTATGCACCTCTACTCCGTACAGAACAGTAGTATTACTCTATGCAAACTATAATATTCAAATAGTACTCCAGTCCAGAGTACTATTATACAATCGGGACCAATTGCAATTTACTCTGTAGTAATTTCGCTGGGTCCCTCTGAGTACTATATACAAGTTGGGTGGAACTGCCTCTGGACCGATGAAGTAGACTACAAGTACTCCCTGGGTCATGGACCACGGAGATGTTCCCTACATTGTACTTTATGTGGACCGCACATTTCCCTCTCCCTCCTCGACTTACTGACCTTATCCCCGGCAGATCTCTGGAGATAGAGTCATCGTGCCTGGCTGCCTCAGGCTGGTATGATATCAACCGTTGACTCAAGTGTATACGGTACAGAGTACTCTGTAAAATACGACCCCCATGATATCAGATCCGGGCCCCGAAAGCCATGACCATACGGAATACTTCGGTACTACATGCGGAGTACAGAGTATACTCTGTAGCGCTGTCCACATGCCCACGCTGACAGATTACTTCGTACGTTCATGTCCATCCTCTGCGCTACTGCACTCACTAAGGGGACACTAACCCAGGACGCTTTAGGGCCACAGATGTCATAGTGCTCCAGACACAGTCTTCTGACTTCACAGCTGGTATCAGTGGTATCATTGGTCTCATCATCATCGGGACATTTCGCCCCGGGCTGACTTTGTACCGTAGTACAGTTCTAGGCTATTGTTCCTGCTCTGTACAAAGTACAGGGATAGGGCAAACGGAGATGATATCATTGTTCAGGTGTCCTCCGTGATAGTTGCCCCGGTCACGGACTCTTCCAACCTCAGATGCTTTGCTTTTTCTCCCATATACAGAGTAGTCAAAGGTTAGAATGGACGGACTCATGCTTATGGCTCGAACCTATCCATGTTCCCTCTCCATTGTTCCCTCCGTTTCCCATGAGATTATACTTCGTACACTTGTCTCTCTCATTTCAACCCCTGTGGCAAATACCAGGCCCACCGATGCCGTCAGGGAAAGGATTCTCCAATCGTACTGGGTACGTGCAGAAACAGAAGAAGGATGATCCTGAGTTGTCCTGGTCACTGTCTTTCTGAACGTATCCGAGCTAATCTCACATGGGTCCCGACATTCAATCGAAGCCTGGATGATATAATACCGTGTGGAATACCGGGCTAGTCGCAGCTAGATTCACATAGCTGTTAGCTCATAAGTAAACCACGACAGATAATCGACTTCATGGATGGTATGACATATGTCGTATATTCTGTACGGAGTGCTTGTCTGCAACGATAGCCATGCAGTCCCATAGTTTAACCGTACGGAGTACTTCTTGTGCAAGCCGCTGCCATCGATCGTAGATCTTGGACCGGTAACAACATCATGTATCCACCTCCAGAACCACTCTATTTCTTGTCTCTCTCTCTTTTGGTGCCCTCCCCTTGTTCTCAGTCCCTACCGTATTGGATTTTCAATGATGCAACGCTCGATTTGGTTGAAACCTAAAGCCTTGGAAAGAATAAAACTATTTAGATACAAGCACTCGCCACATTCCAATCCCAATAACCATGCATGTCATTGCAAACACATCATACGTAACCTGTGAGGAATTGTTAGCTTGAGTCCATTGTCCAGGGGACAAAAAGACGTCATGTTCGCCATCCCAAGACGAGGACGGACACTGTAGTGCTGGTTACGACAATACGCACCTTTCCTAGCTCCCTGGAAGAAAAACCGGACCACAAACACCTGCAAACCAGCCATACACACCATCATCAAGCCCTCGACGACACTGAAATTGAAGATCCGTCGCTCCGTGCTTCGCACCGTGCTGAAGTTTCGGTTCTCACGCGTCCGGAAGTACTTCTGGTTCCGTGAGATGGTTGACAACTGAGATGAAAGCTTGAAGATGGATTCCTCGAGTGCGGTGGCCTGTTCGGGACTCGCCCCCTGCCGCGACGGGAGCTGAGCGCGTTCTTCGTTTTCGACCTATAACAAAAATACGCGAGTCGCGACGGAGTTAGTCGGTTTGGCTCTCATGCGTTCATAGCGGAGTTGATGAAATCAGCGCTCAGCGTCAGGACTGCTGAAAAGGGGAAAAATTGGGACCAAAAAACCAGTTCTGAGTCCATTCCCCTTGACTTGCCGCAAAGCAGCAACAACACATACCGCAATCTCGAAATCCACAAATTTTTCTGCAAACGTAGACATCTCATTATTAAAGCAGAACTGATATTCGCCCACATTCTGCGCTGAGAACACGAAATCACCCTGTCGCTCCTTGGTGCCACCCAAAACCACCTTTCCACCAGGTGCTATCACAGAGTAATCGACATCGAAGGAACCGCCGGATTGGACCTACACACACATACTTATGATTAGCCAATATTCTTCACTGAGAGAAAGCAGGGGAAAGGCAGGCGCACCGCAAAGTAAAATGCAATCTTGGAGTTCGTATTGTCCACGTTGGAGTGGAAACAGGCTTTCTCGTTGGCCTCGAGCTTGTAGGTCAGCGCGGTGGCCGTGACGTTCGACACAAAGGTGGCCAGGAGGCCAATGGCCAGGGTCGCAAGGCGCATCTTGACAGGACAATTGGGACGAGTTAGTCTTGCTGCTGCTGCTCTCCTCTGCAAAAGGGCGGGTAGATCGGGGTTCGGAGGTTGAGGTGGTTCTTGTTCTGGACAGTTGTGTACTCATCGGTTCCGCGGTGTTTGTTTTGTTTGCATTTCCACAACAACCCCATACTCCGTAGTCCTATTCCGTACTCCGTTCCGTACTCTTTGGGTGACGGCGAATTACTTGAAGCAATATTATAGCATTCCTATTCAGGATTAACATCTCCTTGCTGCTTGGCACTGCAGTGTGTGCTTCATAAAGATGGCTCCCATCACTGCTTCAACTTTGACCCGGTTTCTGTTGTTTTGCATTCACTTCATTCCTCTGCTGCCTGTATGATCCTGGTGAGGCACAGTAGCACACTGGGATAGAGGATTCTACTATTGGTCGTTTATATAACTTTTGCCTGGGACAAACCCCATGAAGGAAGCATTTTGTGATACGAGAGTATATAGGGAACACTGGATGTAATCATATAAATGCTGTTGGCAAAGGCAGTTGTATTTGGCCTGTTTTTGAAATCAACCTAAAGCTGCTTTAAAGCAGTGATGCTATGATGAAAATGCCATGAAAATGAACATGGAAGGCCACAAAGTCTTGCAGTCTGTTCACCATCACCCAGAGTTATTCTGTATTACACAACCTCAGTCAACTCAATTTTGCATTTATTTTTCCCTTTTTCTTTGCTTTATATATATATATACATACAATTCAATGGAAAGAATCTGTCCCTCAAACACAAACAAACAACTAATCATCATGATCATCAAGCATACCATTACTCGAGCCCATTACACAAACCTATACGACCAAGACAGAAGGTCACATAAAACCGTGTGGCTCATGGCTACATTCTGTCCCAAATACACCCAGCCAGAGGCAGGCATACAGCAGCATAAACAGACTGTCTTTTCCTGGGCGCCATCATCTACCCCAAACTAATTGTCTCCGTCACAAATCAAATCATATCATAGACAAACACAGACGCCATTTATCGAATGAAGAAAGACTCGCTTCGGTTCCAGAAGCTCCGGTTCTTATTCACATGGTCGAGACCAAGAAGATCATCACTTTGTCCGACCACGTCCGAGAGGATGTCGTCTAGAAGAAAACCAGTAGTCAATATCCATATAGTCAAGTCTGCTCGGCATTGCAGCAACTTACCATCCTCAAGATACCGTGGACTGGAGGAATACGAGGTCCGGGGCACAACAGCAAACTTGATCTTCTCAAACTGCTTGCCTTTGATACCAGTCCGCTTGGAGAGCCTTTCCTTGGTCTCTCGGAAAACCTCACCCTGTTGATTGAGCATCATTAGCCAAACGCTATGACATTAGAGCACCCGCTCGAACCAATTGACTTACTGGCTTCATGACAAACTTGAATGGCACACCGTGCGGCCTGTTCGGTTCTCGGTCAAAGTTGAAAGCACTGATGGTTCGTTCATCCTGGTCCATATTGATTTCTTCCTCGGGTACCTTTTCAGCGTACAACGGCACGAAATCGTTGACGCCCGCAATCTTGCTGTCTAGCTGGTGCTCTTTGTAGAATTTGCCACTATGTGCTTCAAAGACCCTCAAGTTCTTAATGTCGTCTTGATCAAGGTCTAACTTCTTCTGCAGCCCTTCAAGGAGGTCCACCAAGGTTCCGTCGCGGGACACCAGGACCTCAACTCCTTGCTATATATCCCCAGTAAGTATGATGATTTTTCTCAATGGGGTAGGAAGAAAACGTACCTCTTTGGTGATACCCTCAGGAAGCCATGTAACCCTTAAGCATTTCTTACTCTCGTAGTCGCTCAGACTCATCTCCAAGACTTCATAGTAGAGCGCATCTCCACGATGCATACTGTACCCGTAAGTAGCCATCTGTGGGCTAAGGATGTGGGACAGCGTTTGAACGCTCTGGTTAGGATTGCGCTTGATGAATGGTTTTGGTTTGCCGGTGCTTGAGAGAACCGGGGCAAAGCGTAAGTGCGTCGAGTCCACCTTTAGATGTTCACCAACCTTCTTCGATATTTGGTCGTATGTCATCTTTCGGCTGAGGGTCAACCGGAACTCATCGCCTTCACCAATCCTGATAGGCGCGAACAGCACTTCCATCTTATTCACAAGGTAATCGTAGTATTGTCTTGCGTCCTGGTATAATGCGCCCTCTGGCAGTTCCGACTCCTTCACCGTGCGTTGGAAAGTAATGATGTCACCGTCTTGGATTTCTGATTGTTGGAAGGTCTGCTTGGGCTTCATGACGTCGATCATGTTGGTCTTAATCTCCTCGTACAGCATGAACTCCGTGCCAGCAGGCCATCCCATCTTCTCGAGGATCGTGGGTGCCAGCTCAGACACCTTCTGGTTCTTGCGCACGTACACAGCGCCGACACCACACAGGTCTTGAGTCAGGATATCGAAATGTTTCAAAAAGATAAGCATGGAATTGTTGCTGTCTGGCCAAGAGACTGTTCCATCTGCGGACGGTTGGCCAACTTCCATCCAGACCCTCAAGGAGTTTCCTCGCGTGCCAATCCGGGTGTGCGCTTCCTCGATAGTCATTTCAGGGTCCTTGATGACTTGATCGGGACGAGTGGTTTTGTTTTGGCGGTTCACCATTCCCCAGAAGCGGATCTGATTTGCCTTGAGGCCCTTTTCTTCCCCAAGTTGTTCCGCAAGCTCGCCAACCTTCTTGGATTTGAGAACACGGTATGAAACTGGCAGCGCTTGATGCCCTGAGGGTAAGTCGGTATTGGTCAGGTCGAAGCCATGGTAGGAGCTAAACGATTCCTCCGACAGAACCTCAACGTTGAGGTATAGATGGGCCTCCTCCCGTTCCTTCTTCCGTCGTGCGAAGTCGGCGCGCTCCTCAACCAATCGTGTCTCTGTAACTGGGTTAGCGATCACCTTTAAATCCAAAAAGAAAAGCAGCTCATTGTTTAACGTACCAATATGATCAGGGACATCGTCTTTGGTGATCGGCAAGAGCACGTCATCCAGTCTTGACTTCCGGATGTAGACCAACATGTAAGCATTCATCGACCGCTTAGTCGAAAGCGTTCGGGTGTGTGGCTGTCTAACACCGGTGGCGCCATTGGATAGCTCGTACTCGCCGCCATAATTCTCGTCGAGGACTTCCTTTTCGGTGGCCCGAGTAACCCGATCATCGTCGAACCGATACCAATGCCCGTCTTTCGTAGGTTTCAGGAAAGCGTAATAATGACCGGCATTCAAGTCACCGCTGTGGACCAGCACGCCATGCAACCGGTAAATCCAGGGCTCAGATTTATCCGCCTCCGCAGAGAGATAGGGCGTAGCATCAAACTCCATCGGGAAAGCGTGTCGGTCGTTCAACTTCATCATGGCGTCGCGATTGATGTCGTATTCAAACCGTTTCAGATGAAGGTGCAGCACGGGCGGGAAGCTCTCGAAAATCTCCCCCTTCTTGGCGTCTTGCAAACCGTACGGCTGTCCAGCGTCGTACTTATTCTCTCCTTCAAGGGTTTCGACCTGGATGTAATCTCTGAAACTATCGTCCAAAGTCTTGTTGCCCCTAACGTTCAACTGGATATCCCAGAAATCTTCCACCCGGGAAGATTCATAGTCGACATTGATGCAAGAGATATAGGTTTTACTTTTGCCCATGAAAAGGTCCGACAGAACTTTTTCTGCGGGCGTGCCCTTCATTTTCTCCTCTAGTCGTTCCATCAGCTTTCTCGACAATTCCTGGACATCTTGTTGTTCGAATATCTGCCTCGACTCCCAGCCAAAGGAGGCCGTAAGTTCGGTTGTCGAAACAGAGGTTTCACTTGTTTGCAGACTATAGAAGAGTCTCTGAAGTGTCCAGGCACTGTTGGCTCTAGAAGCTTCGGACTCTGTCGGAATCTGGTAGACAGCCTTTCTGAAAAGGTTGGTGAAATACAGTGACTGTAGAAGGGAATTGAGATAGCAGGTTGCACCTTGGTTCTTCAATCCGACCATGCCAGTCTCTTTCTTCGAGTCGTAGCTGAGAAGCGGTGGTTAACGAAAGAAGTCATTCGTGGAACGCTCGGATACTTACTTCTGGAAACTGTGCCACAAAACACCAGTCGGGTCCTTCACGACACGGACGTAGGCTGTGATGTTGGCTTCTTCATTCTGCACAAGTGGCACGCCTCGACCTTCCCAGGGAACGTTGAATAGTCTCCGCAATTCACAGAATCTAGTAAATCCCCAGTCTCCCTCTTCCGCATTGAATCGATGTGTAGCCACTAGGTCTGAATGAGCCAGACTGGATCTCTTTTTCCGCGAGACATAGAGGATTTCTAGCTACTCACCATGAGTGACATAGGCGGATGGGTCATTCACGTTCCACAAGACGATCGCAAACTGTACGCACGCGTACCAATTTTCCGGGATCTCCTTTTCCCAGGCGTGGTCCAAATATAGCGAGGCATACTCGACGTGGTTGCCGTACGGGAAGAAGAGAATCCGCCTATGGCTACATTAGGACAACCTCTTTCCAACGGATAAGCCAGGCAATCCACCCACCAAGGATATCCTCCGCATTGAAAGATTGGTCCATGCTCTCTCTGTTTCATGCTCCGCCAATCTTTGACATGCCATGTGTGATATGCTTCATCCTCGGTCTCCAGTTCGGGGTCCTTCGGCAGAAGTCGTGCCATCATCGCTTCGTCTGTAGTCAAGATTCGCATTAGATATCATTCTCCGGTCACATCTATTCGAACATGAAGCGCCGATAATTTGTGTATGGCCATGCCGACCCCTCCGTTGCGGGGCCTTCGGCACGGGGTCATGGCGAAAAAGTCGAGGAGGATGGTGAGGGCTCTTACGGTCATCTGCAAGAGGTTCCTGTTCAGGCTCTTCCGAGCCCGAACGAGAAACAACGACGACGTCGGTCCGGTCATTGTTATTCTGATACTGCTCGTACTCGTCGACGAGCATATCAGGTTCCGCGGCCTAGGACATGACAAACAGGTTAGTCCATATGCATCCAAGCTAGCATCCAGCAGCCAGGCTAGAAGAGTTCTAGAATATGCGCATCACAAATAGATGACTTACGTTGTCCATATAGGAGGAAAAAGCGTGTGCCCACGCACTCGTAGCACCAGGACTCCGGGACGATCAAAGTGCTCGACAAAACAGCGGAAAAAACACGAGTACGAGAAAAGAAGAAACAAAAGCTGTAGCAGGCGACGTTGTCGACAAAGAGACAACTCTAAAAAGGAAAAGCAGCAGCCGAGACAGTGAATGTGGGAAGGAGGTCGTGGGAGAAGGTCGAGAGTAAGTATAAAGCGAGATCCGTGACGATGAAAACCAGCTCTCGGCCAAATGCTGGCGGTGGCGGAGTGGACGGCAGTACGTATAGTAGGTAATCATCCGCCGCTGGTTCACAACCAGGACTTATTTTACTCTATTTTTTATCTGATCTTACAGAGTAGAATTGGCATGAATGATATAAATTAGCTGTATATATCCGTCAACACTTGTAAATTCAATTGACCGAAGAGTATATTGGCTACTAACATGAAATTGCATCATTGATGTGATATCACAGCCTGTCCTAACCTCCATGACATACTAGTACCAGTACTAAGCGGATTTCCGGATCGTCAGAACGGTCAGATAAGATTGTTTGGGCAGTCTACAGTAGTATTATTTGTTCCTCGATAGTGTGTTGATATTCTAAGCCCTGAGTTACATGCCTGCTGGATCATGGAGATATATACTCTGTACTCTGTACATATGGAGTAGTTATATATATATCATAGTTCAATCTGGCCAATGCGGTCCTACTTAGTACGCCAATCTACAAGATGCAAAAGTGTGCATTTAATACTTAATCCTATAGAGTACCTCCAATTCTACTTCTGTTACTCTATATTCTTACTCTATTCTTATTCACAATGCAGGTAGCATCAAAAGCAAGAAGTCACATGCCCAGCCCTCGGTCTGGACCCCTTCACCGCCCGCTCATTTTGGGCAATTCCGATCTCGACTTCTTGAATCATCGCGACTCTAATTCACCATGACCAAAGTCCTTATTTATGACGAGCCCCCCGGATAGCCATGCATAACTTGAGCCAGGTCCCCGATTGACACTGGAACCGAACCGCCTATTTGGACCGATTGTGTGTGCACGTGTGTGCATGGGGAACCAGTATGCACCGCAGCCATCCAACCCGCTGCTGGCATGCCATTCGATGCAGATACACTACCACCAGATCTACGCTGAACAGAACACGTTGTTATTCAGGCGTGGCACACAACCCTCCACCATGGAGACCAGTTTCGGTATTGGATGAGTATGTGGCTTGTTGATCGAAGAGACCACTAATTAGCACTGTTGCTAACATGCCGTCAGCTGGGTAGAGCGCGAGATCAGACCCATCAGTCTTCGACAGTTAACGTTCTTTGGCCGAACCCTGACAGAATCTCGACTGATCAGTTCTGGGAATTACGTGCGGACGGAGCTACCGACTAGGTGAGTTCAGGTGTCCATAGGAATGAACTGGCTGGAACGAACCATCTAATGACTATTGTCCGTGGGAAATAGGCTTGCGCATCGTCTACGAGATATCCAACAATTGCCGTACGTTGTGGTTTCGAATCCGCACCTCTCACTCGTATACGAACTGTACTATAAAGCATTTGAGCGGTTTCGAGTCGTACCGGAGATCAAAACCTTGGAGGACAATGATGAGTTCTGCGACATACTCCGCACGACGCTCAAAGAGCACCTTGTGGCGATCCCAAAACTGGCAATGGGTGTTCTGGAATGCCGGGATCTCTTGCCACCAGAAGTTCTAGACGAGTTCATGAATACCCTTCTACGGGCGGTACGCTTTCCATCTTCCGGTGTGAGCGTCAGACATGGCTGATCATTGTCATAGAGAATCTCTCGCCGGGTCATTGCTGAACAACATCTAGCACTGACAGAAACTTATAACTCACCGTGGCACTTTCCTGGGTCACAAGACCGCACAGACTTGAACGCAGATTTTGTGGGGGAGGTATTCCTGCGGTGCAATGCAAAGGAAGTGATTGAACGGTGCGGAAAACTCGCGCAAGACACGATGCGACAGAGTTCCGGGTCCGATAAGATCCCCGAGATAGTCGTCCAGGGTCATCTTGAGGCCACTTTCCCCTATATCCTGAGCCACTTGGAGTATATAATCGGCGAACTATTGCGCAATTCTATCCAAGCCGTCAGCGAGAAATACAATGATTCCCCCGAGCAGCCCCCACCCATTGAAGTCCTGGTCTGCGAAGCACCACAGCACGTGATCATGCGCATCTCAGACCAGGGCGGAGGTATACCGCGCAACGTTCTGCCATACCTCTGGTCATTCGAAAAGGGGCCCCAAAGTAAAGCGCATCTCGAAAACCTCGGACGCGTCCCCGCGATGGCGGCCACCATGCAGGAGCTAACCGTATCCAAAGAGAGGAAGTACGCCGACAAAGAAACCTTCCGCGAGGGATCTTTAGATACTCTGACTTCGCGACCACCGAACCTTCGTCTTGGAATCGGATTGCCCATGAGCAGGGTCTATGCCGAATATTGGGCGGGGAGCCTTGAGATGCACAGCTTGGAGGGGTACGGGGTGGATGCATTTTTGCAAATATCGAAGCTTGGCAATAAGAACGAGCAGGTGACGACCAGGGCATCGATTGATGCTGTATAATAGCCGATAACTATATGATCTTCAGCCTACCTCTTGAGTCATATTTCCCCATGTTTTCTATCCAGAGTATAAGATCCAAGACAATTCACGAGAGTCGTTGGCTCTCTCCTTTTGCCGCATCGTGGAGTCTATCAGTAGAATGAAACATGGATGTTTTTCTCAACGACAAACCCCTCTAAAGTAGCGGCCCGAAAGAAAGCCCTAATTGACCGGCAGACACGCTTTTTTAGTGGCCCACCTATGTAGGTCCATATCCTTACTACGATACGTTCGTTATAGTGCTGCTTATTAATTTGTCAGCTGTGGGGTAAGATTTCTAATTCTTGCTTATAAATTGTAGTTACTACTTCTACTCCGTAGCACTCCGTACAAGTACTACGTACAGAATAGTTGTCTACAGAGTATATCCACCCCACTCCCTTTGTTTCTCAGTCTCTGCCTTGCTCACTCGAAAATGACGACCGCGGTTATCAAATACATTGATCCGGCTTCTTACGATCCCAATGCCACCGAGCTTTTCAAGAAGCCTTGGAACAAGGTCGACGGACCTGGTACGTCTTTTAGGCTTTTAGATAAAACCCTCTCGATTGAGAATCTCCGTGGCCAGGAGTCGGCATTCTCAACCGACAACAGCGGGTTCGCTGTTTACAAAAGCGCCTCGAAAGAGAAAGATTTCACCGATAATTCCCGGGTGACGACTGATTATTACGCCGAAATCGAAGAACTGCTCCGAGCAAAGCTTCCGGGGGTCAAGAAAGTTGTCATTTTCGACCACACCATCAGACGACGAGAAAAGACGTCTCCGCGCGCTCCGGTCGAACAGGTTCATCTTGACCAGACGCCTTGGGCTGCTGAGCTTAGAGTACGGCGCCATTTGCCCCCAGGCGAGGCGGAGGATCTGTTGAAGGGTCGGTACCAGATCATAAATGTCTGGCGACCGATTCAAAACCCCGCGTCCGACTTTCCCCTGGGTATCATCGACTGGCGAAGCACTGACCCATCCGACTTTGTCAAGATCGATCTCCTTTACCCAAAGGACTGGGAACCGGGACAAGAGAGAGTGCAGGCGCCTGGCTCGGAACATGTAACAGACGGCTACGAGGCTAGAGGGGAGGTGTATGCCATCGCCCCCAATGACAAACACCGCGCCTACTACCTGAAGGACATGATGCCGGATGAGGCCATGTTCATCAAGTGTTTCGACTCACAGAGCCATACCATGACTGGGACTACGGGCATCGCCTATGGCGCAGGTCATACTGCCTTTTATGATCCCCAGACACCGGAGGATGCGCCACCAAGGCAAAGCATCGAAGTCAGGTGCCTGGTTTTCTATTCGTAATTTGGAATTACTTTGGATTAAACGCCTCAAGCTGATTCTGGAATATTAAATATAAATACCACGCAGTACACGCATGGCTATACGGAGTGCACAACTAGGATATAGATAACTACCCAAATAGGCAATCCATCGATTCGGCTCTGATGACATCATATACTAGCGCTAAACCCCATCCGGAACCAAGCCAGCCGTATGCTCCGTAGCTCGTCCACTGACCTGCAATTATCCTTTCTTATAATATAGTACCAGTCAGCAAGGGGACCATGAAACACCTCAGCTCCGTCAAGGACGACAACCCGGTTGCCTCTATCTTTATTCTTCTTTCTATAGTTTTACTCTTTAGCTTCTTGGGCACGTGGCTGGACACTGGGAGCACTGGTTCAAAACGGTCTTCGAAGGGAGCAGTCGAAAACTAACGACCATGGCGGGCGTCATTTCGATCTTCCTTGTGGTTCTTGTTACCGTGCTTGGTGAGTAATAATATATAGCATGTACTCTGTATATGAGAGATATTCTAATGGACTATTATGTAGTCCCCCCTCTCGGTATTTTTATGATCTCGGGCTGCAGCGTCGATCTCTGCGTTAACATCCTCCTCACGCTATTGGGGTTAGTGCACACTAGTCTTAGATGGTCTGCCCTGGATGCAAGCTGACTGATTGACTGACTAGATATATCCCCGGTCTCATTCACGCTTTATATCTCGAACATGTATTCTACAGCCCTCGCAACACGGACCAAATCGGGGAGCCCGGAGAAGATGCACCTGGGGTTTATTCGGACCGGATACAGCATGGGCCGCGCCATTTTCAGTCTGAAAGGACGTATGGTACGGTGTAGACCGGGGAAAGCTTGTCGCGTGGCATGGTAGTGACTATGATGAAGGTGAATGATGAGTGGAAAACTTTGGTTACTTCTCCTGTTGGATTTTGTTCATGGTTGGCTACATGTCTTGGAATAGCATATTCTTAAACAAGAAACTTATCCTTAATTCATCACTTAACATGGTCTCAACTCTAAGCCGCCGGTTTGGAGGCTTGCCCCTCCGCAGTAGACCCCGTAGACGCAGCCCGATTACTTCCCTTCAGCGCCGGGAAATCAAACGGCTTACTGACACCGGCCGTCCCAGCTGTCCGGGGAATAGCCCCAGACCGAGGACTCCACCACAACAATCCAACCCAAGGCTGCACATTCCAGCCCACAGAAAGCGTCACATTGGGCCTCTCCGCCAACTTCCCCGTGATATCACTGATCTGGTATTTGGACTTCTGCCCACGAAGACGGAGGATACCAAGCGCAGTCTCTGCTGCTTTCTTCTTATTCTTGTTCGCGACGAGACCTTTCTTCTTACCACTGCCGCTGCGCAAAGAGGGGAAGAAATGCTCGCGCAGAGAGTTAAACGAGTACGGCGACTCTGGGGCCTCTATGATATTGTCCCAGATGATCGATTCGGAGTAGGGATTCAGCGAGGACGAGGGGTTGTCGGAGGAGGAGTAGACGGCGTAGACGTAGACGAAGAGTTGTTTTGTGTTCCAGTTGAAGAGGGGGGAGAGATCTTTTCCACTCCTATCAGACTCACGGACAGCCCCAAGCAATTTCAGAGAGTAACATACCAGCATCCAAGTCAAATCGTATCGTCGCATACTCCTCTTTTTTATTCGAGTAGTAATGCGGCCGGCCTTTCACCCTATCAGCCACCCATAATCGTCAGCACTGGTCCTATATCAAACAAGCAAAAAGATGAAGGATCGCGTACACCTGGACATTCTTTACATCCACCGCGGATGTCACATCATCAGCCGGGAACAGCAGAACCGAGAGCGCAGCGACTCCGGCCACGAATAAGGCCACGGTAGTGAAGAAGCCGAAGACAGCCTGCACGCGGTTCAGGGAGGAGTGCATGGCGAATCTCCAAAGCAGCAGAAGGACAACAGTGTATAGACTATGTAGAAAAGAAGAACGGGGATAAATGACCCCCTGGAAATTGGAAGCGGTTTCTCAATGGCGCTGAACAGAGCTGAAGGTGTCGCGAGGCTGATCGAAGAGTACAGATAAGCCACAGACCGCGCTAGCCATTTGGGGAATGTGGCCGATGAACGTTCTCTTATCGATAAGGCTCGCCTTTTGTGGATGTATAGAGCGTCATCTTCATGGCCTTACAAGGAAACCTGGTTTCTTGCTTGTTTTGTTTACTTGGATATTTTTGGTTGGTTGATAGAGTTGTTTCTGCCTATTCAAGAAGGGGAGAAAAGACACGTACTTCCCAGCACCCCGGCCAACTCAGATTGAATATCAATCCCGGCCAGCCCCTCATCAGCATTGGCATCGACATAACCTCACAGCTTGTCGCTGTAGTCTCATTTCTCGGAGCTGCTTCAGCCAGTGAGTAAAAATGGGAGATCACGTCGTATTTTTTTACGGTATACTTGCGTAACCCCCAGCACAACACTGCCAATGAATACTGATACGAAGCAGGAACCCTAATGGCCCCTCAAATCCTCCACCGCGTCATTCACGGCCGCCCAGACCCTGAACCCTGGCAAAAAGCGCTCCTCACCTTCCAACCAGCCATCCTGCACGGCTACCGACGACACCGTGTGCGTGGGGCTGATTATCCGGGCATCATCCCTGTTAGGGGGGCAGTGCCACCGGCAGCAGAAGCGCAGTCGCAATCGCAATCATTACAGGGACAGAGTCAAGCATCAACACGCCCCGCATCCGTCCTGGGGACTCTTGTCTCGGGCCTTACAGACGGCGACATCCATCGTTTGGGTATATTCGAGGGCTCAGAGTACACGCTGCACGCTGTGAAAGTGCGGACATTACAGGAATCATTGAGCCCGGTTGGGACTGCAGCAACAAGCAGCAGTGGGAATAATGCACAACAAGCAGAAGGGAATAACCCCGACGGCTGTCTGCGCGACGTGCTGGAAGCCGCAGGAGCCGAGTTCGCGGATGAGAGCGAAGAAGATGTCGAGGCAGTGACTTATGTGTATACCGCCGGGGAGCGGAGGTTGGAGGACGCGGAGTGGGATTTTGAGTCGTTTAAGAGGGATAAGATGGCGTGGTGGGTTGAGGCGAATGAGAGTGAGTGGTAATCCCACTGGCCGTATCTGAGGATACAAGGGCGGACTGTTGTACATAATATACTACATAGCAGCTTTATACTTGCTAAAAAGGGAATATACGCAAATACATGGTATCTTCTAATGCACCCACCGAATCTTCGAAAACGCCAGAAACAGACTGCCATCTCCCCGGGGCTCTATCGCAAACAGAAACACAAACACAAATAGATAGATAAATATTTACAACACTTCAATCGACAATTATAAACCCCAGTCCACGCAGTCATTGCTTGCCCTTCGCTGACTTGGTATTCTCTGCGGGCGGCGTCTGCTTGACCTGCACTTCGACCTGGCTAGTTTTAGGAGGATAGACCACTACCGCATCATTATCATCATCATTACCGTCGTCAACGGTAACCGATTGTCTAGAATCTTGGTTCTCCGGCTTGTCCAAAGGAGTCTCAACTCTCACCTCGGCATCTGATTTTTTCGGCGACGCAAGGCATAAAACATCGTTGCTCTGCTCCTGGCTATCCGGAACAACAGCAACCTCTCCAGCAGCACCCTGATCAGAGTGCTGAGAGGAGCGTTCAAGATACCGTATCGAAGTTCGCACGGCTTTCGGGATGCTTTTCTGCCTCGGGCTACGGGCGGCGTCGGAGGTTTGGGACAAAGATATAGATGGTGTTTTGGACGGGCCCGGGACTCTAGGTTGGGTCTCGTCGACGGCTTCTTCTGGGGATTTCTCCTCAGGTTCCGTGCCGGCAGCAGATGGCTGGGTTGTAGACTCGCATGTCTTTTCTGGCTGAGGCGAGGACCTGATTTGTGCCGTATTCGCAGTTGGATTGCTGCTCTCTCCAGGACCCATAGACTGCCCCGGTTCAGAATCACTTCCAAGCACTGAATCCCCAAGCAAGAACGAAATGGGCTGCTGATCTGCCATCACCCAGCCCTCGCTCGCCTTCTCCCGGCTGAGCTGCTCCTGCTCATCGTGTAAATCATCAAGAAACGTGCGTAGTCGAAGCCGTAGCTGACCAGACGTCAAAGGAGGCCAATCCGCCTTCTCATTCATCTCTTGGCGCAGGAGTTTTGACGCGAACAGATCCGGGTTTCGAACGAATTTCTCCACGTATGCCAGTAGATACAAACCACAATCAGAATAGTTCGATTGCAAAGGGATTGAACGAGCTCTTTGGGCAGCTATTAACCTTGTGTCGATGTCAATTCCTTTCTTTGACTTGGCCTCTTCAGACAGGTATAGACGTAAGTTACGGATGGTAGGGCTGCGAGCTAGATTCAAGGAGTCTAGCGTGATGATAGTCGGCTGGCGAGGGTCACGCGGCGTTTGTGTTATCTTCTTCTGCTTTTTCAATTTTCGAGGCGATGCCTTGGCCTTGGCCGTTTCCTTGGAGCCTTTCTGTTGAGACGCCCGTGTAGCTGGCGGACTGGAAAGCCTGACAGGAGATGCTTTAGGGTTTTCCTCCTTCTCCGGCCAATCTTCATCAGAGGCGGCCGCGATTCCCCGAGCGGCTTCGTTATTGTGGTCCGCCTGGTCTTGCAAAGTCATCGCGGCCATCGATTGCCGGGCCGTTTCCTCCTTAGTAGTTTCAGCATTTGCTTTCTGCTCTCCCGACTCACCTTGCCGTGGCGCCGGCTCTTGACTAGACAAAGGCGTCTCCGGAACCGCCTGGATGTCAGTTTCGGCCTGCGCAGGAGGAGCTTCATCGCCACCCCCTGGAGGTGGGTTCTCGGACTCTGGCTCCTCCTTGGAAAACTCCTGCAGGTTGGGCAAGTTGCATATGATAGCAACGTACCAATGCGCAGCCTCATTGATAGGAACAACAATGTAGTCATGGCTGAAGATATCCACGCTGCGGGTCCATTTTTGGACACTTTCATAGTTTATGAGCTTCTTGTTCCTAGGAGTATTCGTGAGCGCAGCATAGAAGTATGAATTGAAGAAATAGACCCGCTTGGCAGCCTCCTTGTTTGTTCGATCTAAATGGTCTTCCAGGAAGCGGATGTAGAACCCTATAAGGTTGTCGTTCAGAAATTCATTATCGCGAAGTCGTTCGCGATCTTGGGCATCAACTTCGGCCTTTTTCTTTCCAAAGCGCGGGTATACAAGTGGGGTTTCCCATTTCTGGGACTTTCCGCTAGATGTGGGCAACGCCACGTTATCGCCATCATCGTCGTCACACACGACAGTAGGCGGCGGTTCAAGGCGTGTGGTGGACCTTGTCTGTCGACCCTGTGCTGAAGCTTTCACGGGTATTTCCACTGAAGTGCTGACTTCCAGTCTAGGCGGATGGGAACGAGCGTTATGATCAGAGGCTCCGGTGTGATTCAGAATCCCATTGGTACCATTGACCGAAGCAGAAGGGTTGTCAGGGTCACCAGGCGCGTCATTCGAAGGCCGACTAGCGGACTCATGGTCCATTTGAAGCGAATTAGCGAGCTTCTGGCGTCTAGGCGGTTCGGCCTTTGGTTCAGAGGCTTGTTCAGGAAGGCCTTCACAGCTAGGACGTTTAGATTTGGTAGCATAGCGAGCCACGTCCCTTTCAGCGTTTTTAAACGCATCGTTCATCCAGTCACTGTCCATGCGTAAGCGTCAATGATAGGAAAGCTGAATAAAAGATAGGAAAACATACCTGGGCTTGGACTGAATCTTGATTCGCTCCCCGTGTAACAAATTGCATAAACTATCCTGTCCTTCTGTCGATGACAACTCTATATCCATTTGATTGAACTGCGACTCCGCTTTCGAAGACAACCTCAAACGGACTTTACGACATGAGCCTTCGCCGCGAATAACTTGCATGATCCGTTTCAGTTGAACTTTGAATGGGTGAGACATATCATCAGAACCTCCCACAGCTTCAAGATCGCCGTTCCCGATATCAACGCGCACCTCAAGCGGTCTCTTGTCTGAGGATAATAGGCAAATCGCACCCAGTCGAACGTAGGATGCTTCGAACAAACGATGACCCTGTTCCTTCTTCCGTCTGTTACGATTCCGCTTCCCCTGTCGTCTATCAGGGGAGAAAATTGTCTGCCGGATATTGGAGGGGGATGATTGCGGGCGGGAAGCAACCTTCTCCGCCGTGTCGAAGAAGTCGAATTTGCTGCTGACATCCTTCTTAGGATGAACTGGTAAGGTTGCCGGAACTGGCTGAACGGTCGCTGCACCCTGGATTTCATCCGGGCTTTCTCGCGTATCGGGGCTGTGTCGCATTTTATCGGTTATTTTGATCTGTCGCTGAAGGGAAGGGCTGGAATTTAAATTCTTCTGGCGAATGGCCTTTGATGGCTGGATTTCGACGCTCTGGATAATTTTCTGCTTAGGATTCTGTCGGGCGTGTTTTAAACGGCGCTCCTTCGACGCTTGCTCCGTGAAAAGCTCGTCATTATCATCAGAGGAGATATGACCTTGCCTATTAGGAATTTTCTCTGGACTTCGTGGGACTTGGAGCTGAACACCATTCTCGATCTGTTGATTGTCCTCCTTTCCTGATAATGTATCTTGAAGAGGCGCGCTTTGTTCCATTACATCGTCATCATCAGAGACATTAATGATCTTGCTTTCTTGAGGATTGCAACGCCGACGTTTGGGCGATCTTTCGGATCGTTCCGAATCGTTGGCTTGTTCTGTTTCAGAAGGCACGAGGTCAAGTCCGGAGTAAGTCTCCTGGACAGCGCGGGCTCTCTGTTTTCCTGCACGGACTGGTCCACTTTGCCGTGCCTTTTGTGAAATACTGTCGACGGGTTTCGGCGAGAATTGCTATTCAATCAGAACAGAGTAACAGAACATAATTTCAGTGGCAACGCACCTGCGCGGGTTTCTTCTTCGCGGCTGTTGATATTTGCCCTGGTACTATTGGCACAGCACCGTTGTCTTTCCCTTTCCGCCTAGAGATGGAATCCGTAAGCCTCAAGCACCTCCTGCAGCACACGGAACATACCTATAATCAGGAAGAAGTCGTTCCATATCACTCGGATTAACCCTATCGCGCGTTGACTTTTGCGGTCCCATCCTACACATCCCAATAGATTATATCAGCCCAACCCGTCCGGCACACATTTCCGTCAACGTCGAGGACATATTTACAGACGACTCATCCCTGTTCTGAAATCGATAAGGAACGGTCTGATTCAGTATTGAACGTACATATCGTTGTATCGATCTCTGGGTAAGTCGTGGGAGTCTTTCGGAATGGTCGAGTTCTATAAGATCACATATGAATTTGCTTGTTCCCACAGAAATAATCAGGGCTCAGCAAGTAGTACTCACAGTCAGACCGAATTGATCCCAGTGTCCAAACCAGAGACGCAGGATAAGACAAGATCCTAAAAGCGAAATACTGATAAAGTCATATCATATCCCAGTGTCATCCCTCAGCACAACCAAACCGGACATCTGAGTCCGCGCTGTCTGGCTGGCGGTAGCATGAGACTATGTGCCTAGTCTGTATGTATGTACTCCGGAGTATCTGCGGAGTTTGGAGATGACGATGTTGAGGCTGAGCGGTAGCGATGGCATGTAAGATATAGGGACATTGCATGTCCAGAACAGACGTGTAGTATCGGAATCAGTCCCGTCGAGCATTCGCGACAGCTGCTTGACAGCGTTCGCAGAAGAGAAAAAAGAAAGAAAGAAAAAGAAACCGCGGTGGATTAATTGTGGTTGATTTCTTGGATGAATGTCACAGGGCCACAAAGGCGGTGGTATTCTGCCCATTCTGCTGCTTTTATTATTTATTTTTTTAAGCATTTGGGGATTAGTTGCTTATGCTTCAGAAATAAGTAAAACGCTACTTGTACATGGAGTCAAGCATAAGCACACATTTCCTAACCCATTAAAGATGGAGTGGTTCTTGCCTGCTGAACACATGAATTGGAACTAAGATTGGGTAAAGATGATAGAAATTAGCTGTAGAATTCGCCCAGTACCCCAGTCCCGAAAACGCATCCCAATGAATGAGCATTTTTCTTGTGCTTTTTGTGCCTTTTTTTCCTTTACTGTACATGATCCTCCCAAATCAGGGCTTATATAGATAGAAGTAAAACATCAAGACGCCACCCTTTTTCCTTTATCCCCCGTTGAGTCATCATTGGTCGTCGTTCTTCGTCGATCTGCCCCAGGGTGATGCTGGTGGTTGTGGTGGTGGTGGTTGTGGTGATGATGTTGATGGTGCTGGGCTTTCTCCTGGCGAGCTTGGTCGATAGCCGAGCGTTGCGCAATGCTGTCGTCGTGGCTTTTCCAGACGATGTTGGTGTCGGCCGGGAAGGCAAGCAACCGTTTGATTGTTTCCCTGACTGGGTTAGTAAAATACTTCGAGACATATATTGGAAACGGAGGGGAAGAAATAAATGCGCATACCTGATCTTGATGTTCCGCCCACCGTCAATCCTAGTCCATACACTCAAAACGTCCTCGCCGCTCCGGACACTGAGGACCGCGCCGCAGACTTCATCGGCCGCCTCCGCAAACTGATCACCGACAATGGCCAACAGTAGATCCTCCCAGTATCGATCAGCAACGCCCTTCTTAAACCGCACAATCCACTTGCCACCCCTCTTGTTTGCCTCGTCCTCCCATACTGGACGAATGCCCCTTTTGAAGATGTGGTAGTCGGAGACCGTCGGAAGGAGAGAGGGCCGCTTGAGATGGGAATACACAGACCAGAAGCTCTCCACGGAAGAAATCGACGCGAGAGGGATGGTAGACTTTTCATAGTCCGAGTATTTGGGTGTAGGCGGGCGGTACCAGATCACCCAAGTCGACTTCAAGGGATGCTCTTTAGCAGTACCCGTACCAGGGGATTTGACCTTCTGGTCCTCCATCGACGACCCCAGCATGCCCTGTTCTGCACCTGGTGTCTTCACGGAACCTGTATCGGAGGAAACGCCGGGGGTCTTGGGAGTACCGAAGGAAGCGAAAGCCCCAGAGCCCAGACCGAAGGCGGAGGACGCATTGGTAGAGGGGGACGAAACGCCACCAGAAAGAGGGGATATTGCGTTGAAGGGATTCGAGCGGCCGTGGGAGCTATCTGGACCAAAACGCTTGGATGTGCGGGGAAGTTCGACTCTGGCACCACCACCGCCGTCTTTGCCGTCGGGGCCGGTCATGGACAGTGACAACTTGGCGGAGCTAGAAAGGTACACAAGGAGACGGTTAGATTGACCGAGTTTCGTCCAGTGAGCATACTGGAGGGTCCACTTACTTGGCCCGGCGCGTCCACAGGTTGGCGTTATCCATTGAGACGGTTTTCTGAGACAGCTCAGAAACGAGCGATCATCCGGATAGCCGTAACGACAGCTCGACAAGAAAAGAAAAGAAAAAGAAAAAAGAAAAAGCCACCAGAGCAATTCCGGAATAGGCGCAAGGCTTAAAGAAGATAGGATGAAAAGCAGAGACGTCGGATAAAATTATTACGTGGAAGTGGATAGCAAAAGAGAGACCCGTAAGTTAAGAGGTGTGTTCCAATGAGATGAAGGAGATGCAGACAAGACGCGAGACAAGAAATCGTAACAGTAGTAAGATCGTGAGAAGAACATTAAAAACACAAGCAGGAATACCAAAGGGGAATCAATAACAAAGTAGGCATGGATTGAAGGTGCAGGTGAAGTTGTAGTGCAATGAGAAGAGGGGATCGAAAAAGCGAAGAAATGGATTCATGCTTGGAGATCCCGAGCTTGGCCCAATCAAAGGCCGTACCCCCCAGCCTGCCGCGTTTGCCGTGTTTTTCCGTTCCGACATTATATAAAATAAATAATGATTTTTTTTCTCCTCTCCCGCTTTTCTTTTCTTCTTTTCCTCATAAACTCAAGACCACCGACTCAAATCATCGCTGGATGCGCTATTATTTCACATAACACCACTGCTCTGGCGATTCCGATGTGTGTGTCGAGATCATTATACCGCTTCTAAAACCATCATCACGAGGGCTGTTGGTTCCAACGGCTCCATGATGCGGTGATGACCTGTATGACGGGACATTCTTCTTCGCTTGTCTAGAAATAGAGAATTGAATAAATACTCCATCGCTGCATTCGAGATCACTGTAAGAGCTATTCTCCTTGCTATATTCGTTTTCCTGGGTTGGCATGAAGAACCATCGTACTCTGGTAATCCGAGTTGCTCAACCGCTGCTACACTCAGTCGTTCTCATGGCTGCTGCTGGTTGAGCGTGGGGTCCAAAAGGCAAAGTCTGACTGTCATTTTGCTTCAATTGAACCTATTCCATTGTCCGTTTATATGCTCTGCTCAGTTGCTGACTGTTTGTCTGAAGTGGTAGGTTTTTGTCGACGTGTTATACTCCTGGATATATAGCTTTTTCGAACAAAACCAGCCCTGGATTCTCCATCTAAATGGGCAGAAGAATCCTCTCAAAAGCCATGATAATAAAGAACAATACAACTGTGCCCTACTAGACTTCATATGATTCCTAGATGAGCAGGCAACTATGTCTGCCAATGCTCACCATTGTAGATAGCAATATCTCTATAAACATTGTATTCCGTTATTCCATTCGAATAAAATGCCGCACAGTTAAACCCGATATCAATAACCCTGGTATCTCATCAATAAAACAAAATAGAAGAAGAAAAAAAAAAAAAAAAAAAAAAA